>CM046035.1:92215093-92617593 GCA_025215565.1 Flaveria ramosissima
CCATAAATAAAAATCAAGGTGTATAATTATAAACTAGAAAATTCATAAACAATGATTGGTGCCTTGGTGGGGAACTGGAGGAGCAACACCGGCCATCGCTCCACTATAAAAAATCGTTATATTAAAAAGTCAGCAAAATAATAATAATAATATAGTAAAGTGTGTAATGAAATTAGGGCTCCACAAAATCTGAGGAGGACCAGCGCCAACCTTATAGAAAGTGCGAGGCCGGTGCATAGCACTATTACTATTACTATAGTACCACCACCACCACCACGTAGTGTACTACGTGAGAACCCGATTGTAGCCGTTTTATAGCCTAGCTTCCTTTCACAGGCATCAATCAAAACTCCACTTTTCAATAACTCAAGTAGTCTACATCACTCCTTTATAACTTCCTTATTATAACCACTTCTCATCAAATAGAATCGTGTTCAAGTCTGGAACAACCCATTTTAGGGAAATGTAATATGTATAGTATCAAATGAGAAAATTGTAAATTTTTGTCATAACTAAATTAATCTTTATAATCTATACTCTACTTCAACCTTAATCTACTCCATGCCTAACTACTCATTACCCTAGTTTAACTAATAATATTATTTTTAAAAGTCTAGAAAAAACCAAACTTAAGCATATATATAGTATTAGGAAACATAACAAACGATCAAAATAAATTATCATATGTTCGGTGACAGTATCATAACGGTATAGTAACGAATCGCTAAAGCATTTGTACCTCGTTCACGAGAATCGGAGTGCCTATATAATTGAATTCATCAAAACTAGGAAAACTAAAAAAACTATCATTGCGACGTTCTTATATATCTTCAAAATTGAACCGCGGCGATGCGCTAGTCAAATCCGCTAGTGTACCTTAATATATTACATAGATATGAATAAATACATACAAAGTATGTTTATGTGTATATATCACTTTGTTTGGCTAATTAATATTAATCATGCTACTAGAATTATATAAAAGTTAAGATACTACATATAAGAATTAATAGCTAACGTATGACAAACCCATTTGATATAAAATCTTACCTTTTAAATTAGAGGTTCATAGTTAAATCTCATACGTAAAGTATAATATTATACTGTACTTTAAGAGCAAAAGTCGGATGGATTTAAATTGTGGTTTAAAAAAAGGAGTTATTAATAAGATGAATTATGTCTATATCAAATCAATCATTTTTGTACTGATTAACACATTGAGGTTTTATAAATTTAATATATACATATTTTGATGCAAAAATGTTAAGATATTTGACTAATAAAAAAATTAATTACATTGTTTTATAAAACGTCATTCATTCCAACATGAATATATTTTTATTAGTTTCAATAAACTCGTGTATTATATGGGTTGAATAAATAAAATATTAAATAAAATAAAACTTTATTAATTATAAAATGATATTTAAGATAATATTATGATTAAAATTATATATTAGTAATGACTATAAGTAATAAAAAAATTATATCAACTTTTTAAACTATTGTTTTTAATTTTTTTGTTTTTCCAAAAAATCCAAACATTTTGTTAGTAAAATTTTACCTTTTTAAACACACTAACTTTTAAAATATTTTGTATTTCTAAAAAAGTTTGATATTTTAGGAAAAAATATTTTATAAATAGTTATTTTTATAAAAATAACGTCAGAGAAAAGATCTATTTTTAATTTATTTAAAAACTATTTTAATCTAAAAAAGAACTAAATAGTATTATTAGTTTTTTTAACGGCAAATGTACGACCCCTACTTCGAAGGATAGGTGTTATCTTAATCGGGCCCACCTATCCGTTTCTCAACCGGGATCGCACCCCCAACCCCCTCAGGAGGAAACTCATTGCTGAAGAAACCTCATGCCTCAGCTCTAAGCATTTTTTGCTCAGAGTGAGACTTGAACCCATGACCTCCCCTTTATTTACATGTCATGGGTACCTCACCTTAACCAGTTGGGTTAAAGATCATTGGTAAATAGTATTATTAGTAATTAATGCAATTATATTATAGAAAAGAGAAGCGAAAAAAAATTGATAAGGAAAATTATGATTTTGACACGTGTCACTCTTAGTTATTATTATATTAGAGTATGAAGATGAAAATTATATGCAGCATAATATACTTAACTTGCACTTGCAATTGACCCTACTGTATTTGTATTTTATGTTTAAAAATGTATTCATATGGTAACTGTACATATGGTAACTGTAATTGTCAATAGTCAATACGTTGCACTAGTACACACGTCATTTTACGAGATTCACGTTTATTGAAAAAGGGGAAGATGGACGGTATTGGTATATATTAGCTTCAGTATATGTTTGTTTTAACCAAAATTTTTCATTAAAACCATATCAAACTTCCTTCCTCACGCTAATCTAATCACATCTCTCTATTTCCGGCTTAGCCTACCACTCCATGTCATTTGAAATTTGAATGTGGTAGAAGAATCTAGAGTTTATTTGAAATATTTAGAAACATGTTTCCAAAGTTAACACTTTTGATGTTAGCCATCCCAAAGTGTGATCAAAATTTGTATTGCAGAAGTAAACACATGAACTAGGCTATGGCTACGGCTACCAATCACAAGGAGGAAATATACGTGTATCGTGTGGATAAAATTTTCTACTTCAGTTTCTTAGGCGTTTACTACAATACAACGGATGACTATACATTATATTTATAACTAATTTATATATGTGTTCAAACGTTTACTATACAAAGCAAAGTTTAACTATAAATGAATACCATATAGTTTTCTTTTCATAATAGTTAGACGATGCATTTAATGTTTTTGCATTTCCCTTGTCACCACACGTCATATACTATATTGAAAATTTGAAATATACACTAAAATAGATTAGCACAAGCAAATAAGCCTATTATTTAACTTCACGTAAAACCTATCAAGTATTATTTTCAAAACATCATGCCTTTTATACTTCTGTAACAAAAACAATAATCATAATAAAACATATTTAAGCATTATAGCATTTCGTGGTCTGGAATTGAATAGTCTAAGGACTTACTTTACCATATGAAGACTTGCTATCGTGACGACTTACTATGTCGTAGGGTAACGCCTGATCTAGCAATGAATGGCATGTAGTCTACTAACAAGTGGCCTATAGCATGCCAACTAGTAGCATATTGTCTTTCTTGTAAGAAGTCCTTTAACATTATACAATCATACAATCATACAATTAGTAAGCTTTATTGATATGTCATATAACGATATTTATAAAAATGTTATTTATCATGCACGAACAATTTACAAAAGAACAAATAACTTATCATGAGAACATGTGTTACATACTAAAATAATAGAAAAGGGAAAAAAACAATAGAACTCATCACGTCTCGATGACAAATTGTCAATCGTTTACTTTAACAAACCTCCTATTATTGTAGCCATACATAGGCTTTTGCAAGTCACCATCCACACATATCCAAGTCACCATCCACACATATCCAAGTCGATCAATTGGATTCCTAGTACATATTTACCATTTGAAAAACCATAAAATATCTAACCTATATAAGGGTTCACTTGACATCTCATAAGCATACCAAAGATCTATCAATGGTCTTTACTTATAAAGATTCTACTACTCTCAAACCATTCATATACATTAAAAAGCTATATTAAATGAAACAACAAATGAAATGCGCTATTGTTGTTTATCCTCGTTCCTTTATATTATATGGTTATTCAATTTTAATAATTCCAACTTTTATTTATTGACCGGAGTTATCCTAACTTTAAAAATATTTCTAGACACTTTCAACTTTGAGCTTATTTTTCTTCAACGATTTTACTAATGGAGAGTTACACCATTAGTTTTTTTTGATGACGTAGACTGTTTATATGGCAAAAACACTAAGTATGAAACTTTTACACCAGAACCCGTCAATCTCCACCTCCTGGTTTGAACCACTTCACTCGTTGGAGGTAGATTGCACGTGATGATAGAGGCTAGACACCAAAAAAACGGACCTGATGGAGGCTGCACAACGGCAAAGTTGAAAAATGACTCAAAATTGGCCTTGTTTTATAAAAAAATAACATGGGTTAACTCTCAGTTAGTAAGTGATTTTTGAAGAAAAATAAACTTAAAGTTGAGAGTGTCTGCAAGCATTTCTTGAGTTGGGATTAATCCCGGCCAATAAATGAATCTTAGGATTATTAAACGAGCCCACTAATTAAAGGATAGTTTAATACTAATAATCACTTCATTTATTGTATTATGTAATAAAATTTTAGAAAGTTTGTTTTGTCTAGGTGTATATGATGTCATCGTTTTATTATAGTATAACTTTTAAATTTTTGTAAGTATAGTATTTAAAGTGAAATTTATATTATGGCGTGTAGTTGAAAACATATTTGTTCTAATTTTGACGCTCATAGTGTATTCACGTGGATAGGTTTAGAACCTAGGAATGTGCTTTCTTTTAGACACTTTGCAAATTAGATTTGTGCCTAACCTTAGTATGTCTACTTGGACCAAGGAAATACTTTCTTGTACGTATATAATTATGTTTTGGTATCATTTCACTAGAGTATTGATCAAAACATATATATTTTTAATTGTTATTATTAATATTCTTGTTATATTTGTTGCTTTACTTTTATGCGTAAACGTATTGACCGACCAAAAAGTTATTGCACAAACGTGCTACGTTTTGTGACTTGAAAAAAAAATGGGTCATTTTCTTAATTTCTTACATTTACATTAATTCTAACATTCATACCAATTTTAGCATTTATGATAAACTTTTATAAAACTAACATTTATACCACTTTTTCTTTTAAAAACCTTTTACACATTTCTACTTTGTAAACCTTTTACACATTTGTATTTAACAAGAAAATACCAATTTTAGCATTTATGATAAACTTTTATGAAACTAACGTTTATACCATTTTTTAAGAACCTTTTACACATTTGTACTTTGTAAACCTTTTACACATTTGTATTTAACAAGAAACGATTATACCAAATCCCCAAATATTTATGGTTTAAACTTGTAAACGAGACAGATTAAGCTAGATCAGTGCTCGGTAAACCCGCCACTGACGACCTCTGTTAGCCCCTTTAGATTAAACCCAAACTTTAATGTTCATAAGTGATAACGCAATAAACTCAAGTTTAACCTCAAACTTGTCGCTTTGCTCGCCTATTGGCTCACTCTTTTGGCCCATTTAGATTAAACTCAAATTTTAATGTTTATAAGTAACACCCAAATAATATCAAACTAAACTCGCTTGCTTACTCGTTTGACTCGTGTCTAATCTATTTATGAATTTGGCATTCATGTAAAAAATAGTTTTTTTTTCAAAATTCAAAAGAATGTAAACCGCCTTGACATGCTGCAAGCTAGCTCAAGCTCAAATATTAGATCGTGAAGAATAAACAAGCCACGACTTGAGTTGACGAGTTTAACTGTGGGGTCAAGCGTGAGTTGAAGCTAGCTACACTTGATCAATAAACAATCCTAATTTTCGTTAGTAATGGTCAGGCTGAACAAAATAGGATGGCCTAAACTTTTATACCCTTCTAAACATATATATTCTTGCCACATGAATAAGACAGTTTTTATCGACTTATATGTTTGATAGAAGAGCAAGTTTTTTGTGAGATTAACGACAAGCTTAAATTCTATAAGTATCTTTTTTTAATCGGTATGTTATAATTATAAATACTTAAAAGCATTCTAAATGTTTAGTTGAAAAAGACATTCTACTTATTTCTTATAAATAAAAACTTTCTTATTAGCTTTTTATATATCCACACGTAAAACCCGGTAAACTGAACGAACAACCTACTTGATTTAAAAAGATGAGCCGGTTTCTAACCGTTATTTAATAGTGGTTGGTGTTTTTTGATTTGATAAATATACAAGTGGAGAAGGGGGTTATGAATTATTTTAAACTTTAAATTATTCTTGTAAAATGATTAATCATTCTCAACCAACGAATTATATTAGATCCATTTACAATTGTATATTTCTCGAATAACTCCCTAATCACTTTTAGTGCAACAGTAACCTTATTTGCCATTGTTATGAAACCAGGTACATAATGGGGGCCAACTAAATAATAATAATAATATAAATAGTAGTAGTATTATTACTTTCAAGTTTCAACAATTTCATTGATGAAAAGGCAGCAGCACAATGTTTTGTAGTCCCCCACCCACCTTCGTGTCACCCCTCATGGGCCGCGTTTTGACTCGGAAAACCAGAAACTCGGTTTGACTCGCCATTGAGTCGAGATCAATCAGCCACCCCTCACCTCTCTCTCGTCTCCTCCTGTATGTATATATCAAACTCAACGATGGCGATCGCTGAATTTATTCTAAAGTTTTAAACGTGGAGTGCTTGTACTTGGACTGACATACATAACTGGCCGGTGACATCTTTTCAATCTCCTCCTTATTTGTATAAATACACACTTGCCAAATAACACCCTTCTTTCATACCCACCAATTTCGTTTTTTTCCCCCATTCTCTATAGTCAATACCTGCTTCACTTTCATCCTATAGACTTTGCTATTCAGATGGCACTAGCAAAAGAAATCATGGGCTGTTCTCTGATGGAGAAATCGTCCATTTTTGGGTTGAATCAGCAGAATCTTGGTCGGTTGAGTGTAAACCCTGTTTTGATCCCACTTGATCAAAGGAGGTTGAGGTCGAGTAGTTTGAGAAAGGGTGTTCGAACAACGAGTCCGGTGGTGGTGGCGGCAATCAGTGAAGATTTGGTCAAACTCGTGAGGGTTGAGAAACCGGTTGCTTTTAAGGTGAGGGCTGTGTTGACTGTTAGGAACAAGAACAAAGAAGATCTCACGGAGACGCTTTTAAGGAAGTTAGATGCTTTTGCCGATCAGATCGGGAGAAATGTTGTTCTGGAGCTTTACAGCAACGATATTGATCCAAGTAAGCTAAGAAATTGTTTTTTTGAATTGTGTTTTGTTAGTTGTTACTGATTATATGCTTATTATTGTTTCTTTTTTGTTCAAATAATTTGATGTTGAAGAAACAAGAGCTCCAAAGAAAAGCAAAGAAGCTGTGCTAAAGGACTGGTCAAAGAAATCGAATCTTAAAACTGAAAGGGTTAATTACACCGCTGATATCTTGGTGGATTCAGAGTTTGGGGTCCCAGGGGCAATTACCATCACCAATAAGCACCGAAAAGAGTTCTTCTTGGAGAGTATCACCATTGAAGGATTTGCATGTGGCCCTGTTCATTTCCCTTGCAATTCTTGGGTTCAGTCTACTAAAGATTATCCTAAACCTAGGGTTTTCTTCTCTAATCAGGTAACTGATCATTTCAAATTGAATGCTTTTCCACATATTCTTCAGTCAAATCTTGGAATTCCTTAGCTTAATAGTCCAAAACTGAAACAAGAAAGTTAGAAATCACAACTTTGAAAGTCAAACATCAATTTCTGCCTAACCACTTATTGTAGTTTGAATATTCCTGGTTTGATTCCTATAGTTGCAGCAGCCATACATGTTGTAATGTTATATATTCCAAGTCGTTTTCGTTCTTTAATTTATTGTAGGAAGATTCTGTTTAACCAACATTTACCATTACTTGCAGCCTTATCTACCTCATGAGACTCCAGCAGGACTTAAATATTTAAGAGAACAAGAGCTTAAAGATTTAAGGGGTGATGGTGAAGGAGTTAGAAAATTATCAGATCGAATATATGATTATGACATTTACAATGATTTGGGTAACCCCGATAGGGGAAATGAATTTGTTAGGCCTTCACTTGGAGGTGATAAAATACCATATCCAAGAAGATGTCGAACTGGACGTGTACCTAGTGATACTGGTATGTATTTATATATAAATATGTATGTTTTATGGTTAATAGTTAACTTGATACGAAAACTATGATCATGTATGGACTTGTATAATAGTTTTGTACCTTGTCTTATTTATAGATATTTTAGCTGAGAGTCGGGTGGAGAAGCCATTGCCAATGTATGTTCCTAGAGATGAACAATTTGAGGAATCGAAAGCAAATGCATTTTCAACAGGGCGGCTAAAGGCGGTGCTACATAATCTGTTGCCATCAATTGTGGCCAGCATTTCTAAGAAACATGATTTCAAGGGGTTCTCACAAATTGATAGTCTTTACAGTGAGGGAGTTCTATTAAAGTTAGGGCTTCAGGATGATCTCTTAAAGAAGCTTCCATTGCCCAATCTGGTAACTAGGTTGCATGAATCTAGCCAAGGTGGTGGACTTCTCAAATATGACACCCCAAAGATTCTTTCCAGTAAGTGATGGATTATTCACATAAACTTTTTCAACTTTAATATCAAATACAAAACATTTTAATGGAAATTATAATCTGTAGAGGACAAATTTGCTTGGTTACGTGATGATGAATTTGCTCGCCAAGCAATTGCGGGGGTGAATCCAGTCAGCATAGAGAGGCTTCAAGTTTTCCCACCAGTGAGTCGCCTCGACCCTGAAAAGTATGGCCCACAAGAGTCTGCTCTCCGGGAAGAACACATTGTTGGCCATCTTAATGGCATGACTGTGCAACAGGTAACATGCTTGATTTCATCTAGAATTTTGGACCTTTTAACTGTTTTTGTATGTGCTATAGTATAACATGTTAACATTGGTTAAGGTCTTTTTGGTAGGGGTGAAAATGGGCCGGGTTGGGACTTGGGTTGGTCCAAAGCACTTTAATCCAAAATCTCTTTTTTTTTTAAATAAAGAATTTTTATGCTAATATAAAAATTATATTTTTTTAATAATAATTGATGTGTTGGAAAAAAATGTTATTGGAGGTTTTATGCATTAAAATTCATTTTGAGCCTCATAGAAGGCCTAATTTTAGGGAAACATGAGGACTGGAGGGTAAAATACCCATAATACCTCCTTCTTTTTGCTTAATAACATACTTATGGTTCTCAATTGAAGGCTCTTCGATGCATTTATATATAAATATACACATATGCTAACTTGTTTGATTCATTAGATATAAAACATAGCATGAAGCAAGTCATCTAAAAGTATATACTATATAGGTAGAATTCGTCACCTCTATATTTAACTTTAGAGTAATGATGATTACTTTGGTGATGTTAACAGGCACTTGAGGAAAATAAGCTATTCATAATAGACTACCATGATATATACCTTCCATTTTTAGACCGAATAAATGCACTCGATGGACGTAAAGCATATGCAACACGCACCATATTTTACTTAAATCCAGCCGGTACTCTCATGCCCGTTGCAATTGAGCTTAGCCTACCACAAGCATTACCTGGTTCAGAGTCAAAGCGTGTGGTCACACCGCCAGTTGATGCCACTAGCAACTGGCTGTGGCAACTAGCCAAAGCCCATGTCTGCGCAAACGATGCAGGGGTCCACCAACTCGTGCACCACTGGTTACGGACCCATGCATCTATGGAACCATTTATATTAGCGGCTCATAGACAATTGAGTGCTATGCACCCTATATATAAGCTCCTAGACCCACACATGAGATATACTCTAGAAATCAATGCATTGGCTCGCCAGAATTTGATTAATGCTGATGGGGTTATTGAACAATGTTTTACTCCTGGACGATATTGTATGGAGATAAGTGCTGCTGCTTATAAGAATTGGAGATTCGACTTAGAAGGTCTTCCAGCTGATCTCATTAGAAGGTATCATTTCTTTTTAAAAGGGTGTTTGGATTTGATTTTGAACTCTGATTGTCAGGCTTCTATCAATTAGTTTATAACACTTCAGTAAGCAGATTCTGCATGTGATCATTTGATCGTATTAAGGGATAAATTACTAGTCTGTACATTAAGTTTCTAGTTATTATAGAGTAAAATAAAATACATATTTATAAACTTAAATATAAAAAGATCATTTTCTCAAACTTGTAATTAACTTTATTTTTGTAATATTATTACATGGTTTTACAAAGATCATTCTTTTAAATCCAATATGGCTGGGAGACATCAACTGGTGCCACCTCAGCAATTTAAAAGTAATTATAATGAGGATATATGTTAAAATTGGTAATAAATTTATGAAGTAGTTTATATTTTGCGTCTAAATCAAAGTTGGTTCCTAAAATCAGAAAAAATATAAAGCTCATTTTTATTTTCTGCTGTTTTTCTTTTTTGAATGACTAGTATTTGTAAACCCATGTAAAAAACATATATCTACTATTACAACTTCATACCACACAATTAGCATTTTACTATTTGTGATTATTTAATTTTGATTATTCAAAATCTTTAAATACGCTCTAGCTAATGAAAACTTTCCAATGATCTATACAGAGGTGTAGCGGTTCGTGACCCAAGCAAGCCACATGGTATTAAGCTTTTAATTGAAGACTATCCTTACGCATCAGATGGGCTCATGATCTGGGAAGCCATCCAAACCTGGGTTCGAACCTATGTGAACCAATACTACCTTGACTCAGCCCATATCTGCAATGACCGGGAGCTCCAAGCATGGTATGCTGAGTCCATCAATGTCGGCCATGCTGATCTCCGACATGAGGACTGGTGGCCCACTTTAGCCGATGCAGATGACCTCACTGGCATCCTCACCACCATCATCTGGCTCGCATCGGCTCAACACGCAGCACTGAACTTTGGTCAGTACCCGTACGGTGGCTACATCCCAAACCGACCACCACTAATGCGGCGGTTACTCCCTGATGTAAACGACCCTGAATACATGAGCTTCCAAGATGACCCACAAAAATATTTTCTTTCTGCTTTACCGAGCTTATTACAATCAACAAAATATATGGCGGTGGTGGACACACTGTCCACCCACTCACCTGATGAGGAGTATATTGGGGAGAGACAACAAACCGACACTTGGACAGGGGATTCAGAGATTGTTGAAGCATTTTATGGGTTTTCGGCTGAAATTCAACGAATCGAAAAGGAAATTGAAAGAAGAAACAGTGATCCAAGTTTGAAGAACAGGTGCGGGGCTGGGGTTTTGCCTTATGAGCTTCTTGCACCAAGTTCAGAGTCTGGTGTAACATGTAGAGGTGTTCCAAATAGTGTGTCTATATGAATAATGAGCACTTCATTTTTGGTTAAGTCAGTAAGTGGTTTAAGTATAGTAGTGTTATATGTTAATATAGTGGTGTTGAGTAGATTGCATATATGTAATGTAAATCAAGATTCTTAGATGCACATTATCTGTGCATATGGCTGTAAACTCATGGTTTAAGTTATGGAATAAATGATAAATGGTATAATTATATGGGCATCACATTGTTAATCCTCAACTTGTATTTTGGATAAGTGGCAGTTTATGGTTTAACAATAGTGGCGGATCAAAAAATAATTTTGACTGGTAACACTGGGCCATAAAGCTGTCAATACGGATAGGTATCAAGATGAAACATACTTGGTCAACGGGTCGGGTAACATGTTCATTGGTCAAGTTAAAACCTAAGTTGTTATCTAGCTTAAAATCCGTGTTTTTTGGTTCTGATTCCCCAAGTTTGTTTAGGTAGAACTCATTTTTTATGCATTATAATGAAGTCTCGAAAACAATGTTAAGATGCTATCCAAATTGTAGTTATAGAAATTTGGATTTTCCATTTTCCCAAGAAATTTACTCAGGAGAAGACCTATTTGAACACGTTTTTATGATTTTACTGAACACACCCTGATCTTTGCCCTCAAAATCACTGATAATTTAAGGTATGGTCTGAAAAGTTTTATTTAATCTATATGATGTTATATTCATATGCTAATTCATAAGTTATATTTGGAAAAAAAGAATGTATCACTTTGCGTCCGAACAGCCCCTGGAGAACAGGCGTATGCGGGAGTCTTTTGCACCAGGTTTGTCTTCTTTTTCATTTTCTGTAAGCCTTGTATTCATTTGTATCTATGTTTTCTTTTAATTTCTTTTATATGTTTAAGTGTCCCAAAAACTTCAGTGGCATTTGTATCTCACCTAGAGATGGCCAATTTAGACTATCTATTAATGAATGGGTCAATTCGGTTTGCATTTTATAGTTTTATCTCAAATCCATCAAACGGGTAAAATAACTTCTTGATATAGCTTAAACTGCCGTTTTTGAACGTTTATTCGATCCACCTATTTTGCTGCCTCTAATTTTGAATTAAATAATACAAGTGAGTGTAATTGATTGGGACTTATTTAGCAGCCACATGGTAAATAGAATCTTAAGGGGTAGGTTTGAACTTAGATTATCATATATTATCACCTAAACTGATGAGACTTTTTATTAATCTTTTTCTTTTTCCGCAAGTTCATAGAAGATCTAGAAACAGGCAGTTGATCTGTCACTATTAAAACCGAATTTGATCACAGTTTCAACCTGAGTTGTTAACCTGTAATTATCGTTCATGCCTTTATAGGCGTCTGCATGTAGATCATTACAATAAACATTTGTTTGATTGTGCTTGCTTTCTGTCCTTTTCAACACATGATTATGATAATGTTCTTGTATATTTCTTCTACCAATTGTTTTATACATCTGGAACTGTATGTATCTTGATGTCCACGCCGTTGCTTCTTTTTTTTTTTTCATCTGCTTGCTAATCACCCAACTTGTCAATACTATGAATGTTTCTCAGCTGATATATATTATTCATTATGTTATTTTATTAAAATTTAAAATATTTTTAAGCCTAGTTCTCATTTGACCTTTGAATGCTGACTTTTTCTTCCAACTTCTAGACATCTTTGAATTTGGTCTAGGCTTGTGCAATAAGCTACTTGGATCTTCATGTAGCTCCGACCTCATGTCCCTGTACATCTGTACTATTATAGACACGTGAGACAACATGAGGCAAGTATGACAACAGATCTCATCTTTTATCTAGGGTATAAAAGATGATAAATATAAATCAAATACAATCGTTATTTCTTTGTTCATATCAATAATTCTTCCTTGTAGCATACGCTGAGATATCATTTGGATTTTTTCCAGTTGACTTAGAAAGTCAAACTGTGTGAAACCATTTACTCTGTTAATTTCAAAGTTCTTATTTCAAAGCTTTAAATTTGTAGTAAAAGGTCTTCTCTTTGGATTCATGCTTTCAATTCCCATTATAGAATATCAAGTATGAAACCACAATTTAAACAAATACTTGGAATGAAAATATCATTATCAATAGTTGTACTTTTTGGTTGTTCAGTGGTGTTTGGGATTGTTTATTTAAACTACTTATCTTCTCATGACATACATTTTCGAGTGTTTAGTTACACAAGCACACAAAATTATTTGTTGCAGGTTAAATAAATATTTCCAAACATCTCAGTATGTTTGAATACTTTTTTGATTCATTAAATACTTGGCACAAATTTTTGATATTTGAATATGTAATCCATGTGTATTACAAATCTTCCTTTGAAGATGAATAACCTTTATACCAAGAGACTAAATAAACCTCTCATTTGTTCTTGCTTCCAAAAGGTTGCAAACAAAAAAGCAAAACTAGCCTAAATAAAATCAACATTTAAACAGATTCACATCCCATTTCATTTGGGTTGGGGCAACATTGGTGACTTTGTACCCTTCCTAAAGTTTTTATACAAATTTGTATCAGAATATACTGCGCGAGACCTCATCGTTCTGATCCTGTGTTTATGGCGGTAACCTTTCTTTTCATGGTGCCGCTGCCTGCTACTTTCTTTCTTCTCAACCACCACCACCGCATCTGCCTCATCACCTCCACTACTGTTTTCAACACTATGCTGTTTTTTCTCTTTTTCATCATCTTTTTCTTCACCATTTTGTTCTTCTTTAGGAGCAATATAAACAAAAGAACTAACTGGGAAATCATCTAATTCTAATATGTCTTCTAAGGTCTTAACCACTTCATTCATGGCTGGTCTGCATTTCGGATGGTGGCTCAGGCACCGGCTAGCCAGAACTGCTGCTCTCTTAGCCCCTAAGGCTGGATACTGACCGTCTAGTTTAGGGTCCATGATCCGGTCAAGATTGTTTAAATCTTTCAAAAGTGGTCTAGCCCATTCCACGAGACATTGTTCTCTACTTGGTCTTTTTTTGTCCATTGATCTTCTTCCTGTTAGCAGCTCTAGTAAAACAACCCCAAAGCTATAAACATCACTCATAGTCGTCAGATGACCTGTCATGATGTACTCTGGTGCAGCATAACCGTGTGTCCCCATCACTCGTGTGCTGACATGTGTCTCATCTCCTTCAGGACCATCTTTTGCTAACCCGAAATCCGAGAGTTTAGCAGTATAATCCTGTTTATGAAACCAAATGCATAACATTTAGTAAACATACTCAAAAGTGCACTTATAAAATCAGAGGTGATAATAGATCCACTTGTGTTTTTTTTTATCTCAGTCAAATAGAAGAATTAGTAGAAATGGAAAAGGTAAAGTGAGTCGAAAGAGTTGAAAGTTAACCAAAGTCTATTTTTAATGAACTTTTAACTCTAAATCATTTTATTCAAAGATTTTGCAATCACAATTAACTCGTTAATTTGCTATTACAATTTTACAAATGCACAAAGTATATTTGCAGGTTGCCCAGTCTGTTTTAACCATACAAAGAATGACCCTGCAAAGAATGAGTGACGACCCATTTCAACCCAAACCCTGTTTTGACATGTTATTGAACACGCGGGACACCTATATTGTCAATAGATCAATAAACCAAGAGAATTACCGATCCCAGTAGAATATTTGAAGTTTTGAAATCGCGATAAATAACGGGCTTTTCCTCCCCATGAAGAAAGGCTAGTCCTTTTGCAGCACCAAGTGCTATTTTAATCCTGGTCAGCCAAGGCAAAGAAATTGAATACCCTGAAACCATAAATTAAAAAAAAAACATGGATCAGTTTTTAATCTTTTATTTATCAAAATTTATAAATTGGTAGAGAATAATAAAAAGCAAATTATTAATTACTTCTAAATAGTTGACTCTCCAAATTGCCCCTTGCCATATATTCATAAACAAGCAGCCTGTTCTTGTCTTCACAACAATAGCCAATTAACTTCACAAGGTGTGGATGCCTCAATTGTCCCAAAAAGGTCACTTCAGCCTATTCATTAAAAAGAATAACAATAATAAATAACCATAACCATAAATTAAATCAACTTGAAAAGAATATGACTCAATCCAACAATCAACAGCACATGTTTAATTACCACTTACCAGCCATTCATTGTGACCCTGACCACCATCCAAATCCAACAGCTTAACCGCAACCGGTTGAGCCTCTAACCCGGGCCTAAGCTTATCATCAATGAACCCTTTATGCACCGTCCCGAACCCACCTTCACCAAGGTAGTTGCTAGAAGCAAAGTCATGTGTGATCATAGTAAGCTCAGCTAAAGTGAATTCATGAAGGTTCCACCCAACAATAGAATTCGAGAGCCCGTTGATGACGGAAAGCGATGAGCTAACATCGGATATCGATAAGCGCTGTGAGACACCGGGTTTAGAAACAAGAACTTGAGGGTCAAAGGTTGGTGTCTTGTTTGTGAAACAGCCAAACAGAATTGTTTTCCATGTGGTGGTGGTTTTTTTGGAGGCCATGGGAGAGACTAGAGTTAGAGAATTGTGAAATGTGTTAGGGATGGTGGTAATGAGTATAAGTAGGTGTTCGTTCATGTGAGGGGTGAACCAACAAAATGAATTGAAAAAGAAGAAGATAGAAGTTGGTGGCAACAGGGTTTGGGTTTGGTTTGGAAGATTCTTGGCACAAAAAAGTCTAAAGGCTAACTAACCACTTATTATTATCTTTGCAGGCTTAATACCTTCGTTTGGTTCATTAATGTATGTATGATGTATTATTTATTATATATGTACATAGAGGTTATTATATTTCCAGGGTTAGAATTTGAATTCCAAAGTAAGTTACAACTTTTGGAGAATAAAGTACTAGCTGTTAGAGCGTGCTGCTTTAGCTTTGGAGCTTTTTGAACTGGGGAAAATATATTAATAGCAGTTTTCTAGAAGGATGAGAAATTGAGGCCTTTATTTCCTTTTAAATATTATATTTTCTGCCAAACTCTCAACTATTTTTTATTAGGATTTCCCATGTTTTAGTTACTCCTTTTAAGGTGTTTCGGATTGGTTAATTATTGTTACTAAAATAAACAGTTTTGGCATCAATGCGTATCTGATCCAATCTACGTAATAGATGTCTTTTTTCTGAAGGTTTAAATCCTACAACAAAATTAGATGGATTTAAAAATAGTTTAAAAACTGTTTAATTAGTCCAGACTCTTCAAAGTTTTTAAAAAAGTGATAAAAAGATAATTAAGTGTTTTTTTAGAACGACTAACTCACAAACTATGTAATATTGCTCTAGGGTCTATACTTTGTTTAGTATGAAATTTAACCACGTTCACTTAATATGAACATATTTTCTATCTTGATGGTGATTCAGAATATTTTTTAACTGTAAGCAAACAAAATACGAAAGCCGGTAATTTAACCTACGTTACCCTAAATTTTGTTTTATCAAATATCAAGTAGTGATTGCGATTCAGCATAATTTTAGTATATAAATTGGTGGGTGGGGCATCACTTGACTTTTTAAAGCTTAAAATACAGTGGTCAACAAAACTTTGCCCCTGAGAGGACATGGGACCCATTGACACGTCTAATATTGAAAAACCTGTGCACCTTATTTGTTAGTTTCATGATTCATGAATGTAGAAACTTTTAGTTGAAAATATATATTTAATTTGTTGACATTGTACACCAAGTCCGATGTATGTAACTTCTAGTGCTTTTTAATTATAAAAGATGGAATCCAAAGACAACGAATTACCGTGTGATACTTGTTTCTAGAATTAATAGGGTAATAAACCATCTATAACCATGGTAAGCTTAGGGAATTTTGTGTGATGTTTGCTTTGTAAGAAACTAGGGTTTGCAAATGAGGATGGTAATGAAAATGATATATTTCATGAAATTCTTGATATTGTGGATTCCTTAAGTTGATGAAGATAAGGACTCCTGGACTTAAGAAACCGGTGATTGAGGCAACAAATAATTTATAAATACAAATGTTTAGTGTATATATATTGTTAGATATTGCCAACAATTCGATATATTCACAAGATAATGATGAATTTTACATGTTTTCATTGCATCCTTTATAAGTTGTTAATTTAAGCGTTCTAATATTTTAAACAAACAGACATATCATTCCACTTTTAGCTATTATACGTTTTATTTGCTCTCTCAAATAGAGTTAAGAGGCTTTCTATCCATAACACTTCAATGGGAAACGAACACAATAGTTCTAACACACTTTCAATGTTCATCGAATGATACTCTAAAAAAAGTTAGTTTGAAAAGAATATTTGTATATTTTCTGTAAAATAAGTAAGAAGCAGGAAGGGAAGGGGAAGTAACCATATATATTCTTGCTCTTATGGAAGGGAGAAAGTCTTGTCCCTTTGCTTTTTTCCAAACTCCATTTTCCCAATCCTTTTAAGAGTAAATTCAATTTATCTGTGGTTACTTTTTTCTAAGAATGCTATTAGTATCGATGGGTTTGTAGTTCAATGGTGTCTCGTGTATACATAGTAGAGTCTTTTTGCGTAAGGTTGAGAGTTTGATTCATTTGATGATAAAATTATAGACTTATAAATATGATTAGATGAGTACGTGTATTTGTCATTTTAAAAATAAAGGGCCATTTATATATTTTTTTTCTAAAATCATTGATTAAATATTTTCGCAAATCAAAAAATCATTTATATATTTTCCCTTCCAAAAACATATATATTTATCTTTATCTATTTAATTAAAATTAACTTATTGAATGATTATTTTGCTCTTATTTTTACAAAGGGATTTTTACATGTTTTCTTCTCTATGATCAATCGATTACATATTTTTTGCAAAACCTTCCACATAAATAAAATAATAAAACATTTATTTCTAAATACAAAGTTTAAAATTTCATTTCAAAACAACCACCACTGATAATTATAGTTAAATCGTCAAAATAAAAAACGTTTATCAAAGTTTTAAAAAATTATAATACCAAAAATTTATTTTTTTAAAAAGTTCCTTAGTAAATATAAGGGTTATTATTCATTACATTAATTAAATTATTATAAATATGAATTAATATGTAATATATATGTTTTAAAAAGAGAAAATATGTAATTTGATTTAAGAAAATATGTAATTAGTGATTTTAGAAAGAAAAAATAAGTATAAATCCTTGAAAATATTTTTATAGAATTTGCATCTCAAATAGGCAAGTTTTGATTTTACCTGAGAGTGAGCACAATAAAGTCTATCTTAACTAAATGAAATTTTGTTTGTTAGAGCATTCATAGTCACTTCTCATTTTAATTTAAGTGAATGTCATATATTATAGGGGATAGTTGTGAGTGAAAGATAAAGAAAATTTATGGGGGTTGACCATGATTTCTCATATTTGAGGAACACGATACAACCTTCATAATTTTTTTAAGATTTTTGAAAAATGGTTGTAAGTGAATGAGAGAAAAGATAATAATAAATGTATGAAAAATTATTGTTTGATTGAAAATAAAAAAGAAAATATAAAAGTTTAAATATAATTATAAGTATGAAGATGACAATGGATTGTGAATGCTATTATGACACTTAATATAAAGACTAAAATATGACATTGCACTAAGAATTTTGGATGAGAATCGGAGTCAAGTCTCTATGAACTTTAAGGGAAAAGGGATAATTTATAAAATTATTTTTTTCTATTTTTCATTTAATATGTTAAATCCCCCCTCCCCCCAAACAAAAAAAAGTTATTCTCAAAATGTCTGCACCAAACAAAGCGTTGACGCCTCTAACGACAGGCGAGGACGCCTGTATAGTGGGCCACTTAAAACTATACATGTTTTTTAAGAAAATATTTTTTTTTAATAAACTGAAGTATAATTATACAGGCGTCCGCCTCTAAACGTGAGCGCCTGCCTGCAAAACAGAAATGTTCACGTTTTTTTTTTAAATCTTGCAACAAACTAAAGTTTAGAAACTAAAAATAGATACGTACATGATTTTAAGTGGCCCCACACGTTTTGGATGGGACATTTTGAAAAATAAAATTTGAAGGGGACATTTGGGAGGGGGGGGGGGGGGGAAGTAGAGAAAAAATGGATATTTTGAGAATTTTTCATATATTAAAACTTAATTCAAACTATCATATGTACTATAAGAAATTAATGAATTATCATATATACCCTAATCAAATTCAATATATCATATGCGCTTCTAAATACTTTAAAAATAGCATATATAACTTATAAGTGTTCCGAAATTTTAGCTTTTATTGAACAACACATTGCTCCTAAACGATATCATTTTTCCTAAACCAACTTCATATCCAAAATTGCCAAAAAATGAACCCGAATCCTTCTACTGGCTGTTAGGGACCCGTATGGCCGTATGCATTCTTCAAGTGTTCAATCACAAAAGAAAACAACACAAGTGAAAAAGGTGAGTTTCATAATAAATGCAAAAGGAGGAAGAAAGGTGCAGGCGAGGGGGTCCAACTCTTGACCACAACATGGTAATAGTGGTAGGTAACCAACTGCGTCCATTTATTTTGTAATTAGTCCTGAAATATGTTGCACATATGATCAAATTTAAATTAAGATGACACTATTTATCAAATTGGTTTATAAAATTAACAGTAATAAACAATCCAACAAAAATATTCAAAGATTTGCCCTGGATATGATAGTTTCTCTATGCCAAGAATAGCACATCTTACAGTTGGCAATTTCTTAGATTTATATGGTCATCACATGTAGCCCTTCAGCCAAAATATATATTGAAATATTGAATAATTCAATTTTTAAATTTTAAATAATATAAATTAACGGTCATAAATACATTATACTATTCTCAATATCTCTTTTACCTCTCCTCACCAAGGCTACAAATCTGTGCCGAACACAAATGCCAATTATATGTTATTGTTTTTCTAATAAACAGTGAAACTATCATTTTACATCTAATTAACAAATATATTTAACGTTTTTTGGTATTAAAACCGAACTTTTATTTTCAAAAGATGATGGCTAAATAGTAACTTTATCAAAATATGATCTAATTACAAAAGTAAAGTAACGCTTGAAGGAAATATAATATGAACTGAAAATAGGGGCTTTGTTGCTTCTATAAAGCGCGTTTCTATTAAAAAAGAGTGAAGACTATTTAATAATACAAGTCTTGTGTTGGGCTGTTGTTTTTTTGGACTAATCGTTTATAATGAAATTAACAAAATTTGTTATCACAAATTGGACCACTTCATGTCACACTCCGCGTTATAGCAGCCAACTTAGATTCACATTTAATTCATCATCTATTTTTATTTTATATCTTTACTCTCTTATAAAACTATATTGTTAAGACAACTGAAAATTAATATTAAGACTACATTAGATGCTAATAGTTACGAAGGTTCCAAATGAGATAGAAGTTATTTAGTGACATCACATATGAAAGGTAAATATCCACAGAAACTTCTTTCATACAAACAACATTTATTCATGATAGGAGGATGCTCGACACACATTTTATACTACAATATTTGATTATTTTTTCTAGTAACCATTTTGCGATGTTTCACATGATTTTTAGATATTTAATATAACTTGTAAATAGTTCTACCTTCTAATAATTACATACGTAGTTGAAAGGGTTTTAATTTTTTATAACACTATTTGAATATGTGATTATGAATATATGTTGTAATTTATGTGTAAAGTAAGTAATAACTAAAAATATCTAAAGACATCTTTTATATGCATGATCAAACGTTAATAAATAATGTCTAACTTGACGATCAAACTCAAAATATTAACCTTGTTGTTTGAAGTGTACATGAAGGGATTCAACGTCCATCTAGTTTAATGACAAATTTGTTACAACTTCACATATTAGTTAGTACAATTTACTTGATGATCAAGCTTAAAAACAATTATCTTTCCACGTGGACCATTCAATTTACTTGATGATCAAACTTAAAAACAATTATTTTTCCACGTGGACCATTCATGTATTAATTTTGATTGAGAGATTAAACAAAAGGGGGTCAACGCATAGCTCAATCAAACAGAGAAAAAGACACTGGATGGGATGGTGGTTGACGAGGTCGTGTGGCGCCCAACATTTTGGCTTCTTATGTTCCCACAATCAATCTCGATATTTATGTCGGTGTTAATTAAATTATTAGATTTTGTGCGCATATTATCTTTACCAGCTAAATATGATTCTTTAGAATTAGTTTATAGATAGCATATACATTGAATGTGTTTACACTACAAATACACTAATTGTATACGACCAAAAACGCCAAATATACATTAATTCATCTTTCACAAATGTTACGATTGAGGACCTCGGTTTGTCCATCCGTTTAAGGGTGGTAGCTGGTACTTGGTTTGACTTAAGTGGAAGAGTTCCTGCCAAATGACGTCCTGATTAGAGACAATAGAACGGGAAAATCCATGGAGTTGGACAATCTCTTGGCAAAACACTGAAGCCACACTCTTAGCTGTAAACGGATGAGATAAACATAAGTGGTGGGTGTATTTGCTCAAACGATCAACGATGACCAAAATCGTGTCCAAGCGGTTCGAAAGGGGTGGCCTGACTATGAAATCCATGGAGATGTCTTCCCAAACCCGGACTGGGATGGGGAGAGGTTGGAGCAGCCCCAATAGAAGCTAAAGTTTGGTACTTCTATGGTTGGCAAATGATGCAATGCTGAACATAAAGGCGGACCAATAGTACTGGGTGGAAAGTCTCTTGATGGTCTTTAAGAAGCCCCCATGACCTCCCACTGGCGTATCATGGGCTTCAAGTAAAATTCAGAGCTTGAGATTAGGAATATCCAGTACGACTAAACGTCCCTTATGAAACGAGAATTGATCCACTAAAGTGAAATCAAAAAAATCAAGTGTATATGATAGATTTCAAGGGTAAAAGATGAAATTGGCTGAAATTATTTTGGGATGAAACTAGTCTGATTCGAGATAGGCGATCTCCGATACAAATGTTCAAAAAGAAATTCAACAAGACAAGAAACTAAAAACAAAAACAAAGTATTTAAAGGTAAACTTTGATGAAACAATTACTTCCCTTCAACTATTCAACTCCTTGTAATTACTTCTCTTTAAACCACTTGATTCACTCCAACTTTTGAATACCACTCATCCCTTTACATTCCCACATTCAAGTTCAGAGTTGAACGGGTCGAATCCGGATCCAAAAATAATATGAAGCTGCTCCAAGAAATTTCCTTGGACTGGCTCAGTTCCATTTGATTTCTTCCTCCGTGAATAAACTTTCATAGGTGGCTGGTATGTATCAATACTTCCCTCGCGGTAAAACGACTTGTCCTCAAGTCGAAAATCCGGAAATTGGCCAGCTAATAAATCATAGTCTTCCCAAGTAGCTTCTTCAGTTGGACGAGTAGCCCAAGAGACAAGCAACTCCAAGGTTGGTGGTTTAGTAGCATGAATCCACTGATGGGCCAAAACTTGGCCTAGTTGTAAATCAATTTCCCAATCTCTTGTAATCGGAAGTGGTGCAATAGGTGTAGATGGGAATTGACCACGAGCTGGTTTGAGCATAGAGACATGAAATACCGGATGTATGCGCGAGTCTGGTGGCAACTCCAACTCATAAGCTACTGGTCCAACCTTCTTAGTAATTCGGTAGGGACCAAAAAACCGGGGAGATAGTTTTTCAAAACGTCTTTTGGCCAAACTTTTCTACCGATAAGTTTGTATTCGTAGAAAGACTACATCACCCACCTCAAAAGACAACTCCCGCCGCTTTAGATCGTCCTGAGCCTTCATTCGATCTTGTGCTTTCTGCAAATTAGCTCGAAGGAGCTGTAACATATCGTCACCCGCAATTAATTGAGCCTCAAGAGCATTCTTAGTATCTCCAATTACATACGGATGCAATAGTGGTGGATCTCGTCGGTAAACTGCTGTAAATGGTCTGGTTCAAGTAGAAGTATGGAAACTCGTGTTGTACGAATACTTAGCCCAAGGCAAAAAAAGTGCTCCATTTAGTAGGTTGTTCATAAGCAAAACACCGAAGATATGCCTCAAGACAACGATTAATTACCTCGGTTTGACCATCTGTTTGAGGATGATAACTTGTACTCATCTTCAAGGATGTATGTCCCAAACGAAACAACTCTTGCCAAAAATTGCTCAAAAAAATGACATATCTATCAGAGATAATAGATCGGGGGTAACCATGAAGTCGAACAATTTCCTTACAAAAAAGTGTTGCGACTCCCTTGGCCGTAAACGGATGTGCAAGCGGTAAAAAGTGTGCATATTTACTCAACCTGTCAACTACCACAAAAATAGTATCAAACCTGTTAGAAGTAGGAAATCCCATGATAAAATCAAGAGAGATATCTTCCCAAATCTGGGTGGGAATCGGTAATGGCTAAAGCAAACCAACAGGTTGAAGGGCTTCATATTTTTGTTGTTGGCAGGTCAGACATTGCTAAACAAATAACCGGATATCTCGTTTCAAGTTAGGCCAGAAGAATTGGGCTGCCACCCGCTTGTATGTTTTTAGAAACCCACCGTGGCCTGCCATAGGAGTACCATGGGCCTCATGCAAAATAGTGCTAGGAAGAATTGAATCCTCAGGAACAACCACCCGCCCTTTGTACATTAAAATCTACCCAACCAATACGTAATTTAGAACTGATGATGGATCAGTTGTCAGTCTTTGAATGATCTCTCGAGTATAAGGATCTTTCTTGAGTCCCTCTTGAATCTCTGTTAACGATAAATAATGAGGTAGCACTAGGGTGAATAATTTAGCAGTGGAAGGCCTACGAGAAAGAGCATCAGCCCCCGATTCTCTTTGCCAGACCTATATACAATAGAAAAATCATAAGTTGCAGTTTGTTTTATGCTACAAAGGTATTCATTGGGATTTTGGAATTCCGGTGGCCCAAAATGTTTCTGTAAAGCGTGAGTCAATTCCTCCCAATAGTTGATCTCTTGTTCTGCAGATAACCACGAATACAAATCCAAGGCGTCCCCTTCAAAATGTATCGCTGCAACATCAACCTTTTCTTCATCAAGGGTGTTATAAAACCGAAAATACTTTTTTTACTTTAGTATCCAGCCTCTAGGATCTCATCCGCTAAAGGCTGGAAACTCAATTTTATGATAGGGTCGGCGGTTGAAGTGAGAATAACTGGACTCTCCCTCGTCGTACTTGCCTCCCCCGCTGCTGGACTTTTCTCTTGCTACGGATTGACGTTTCAGAGTGGCTATGTCTTCCTTTAAGGACTCCATAGACTTAAGTTTAGCAGCGATATCCGCAAACAATTTCGAGTTCCCGGCAATGGAACCAATTGATAGATTTCAAGGGTAAAAGATGAAATTGGCTGAAATTATTTTGGGATGAAACTAGCCTGATTTGAGATAGGCGATCTCCGATACAAATGTTCAAAAAGAAATTCAACAAGACAAGAAACTAAGAACAAAAACAAAGTATTTAAAGGTAAACTTTGATGAAGCAATTACTTACCTTCAACTATTCAGCTCCTTGTAATTACTTCTCTTTAAACCATTTAATGCACTCCAACTTTTGAATACCACTCATCCCTTTACATTCACACATTCAAGTTCAGAGTTGAACGGGTCTAATCCGGATCCAAAAATAATATGAAACTGCTCCAAGGAATTTCATTGGACTGGCTCAGTTCCATTTGATTTCTTCCTCCGTGAATAAACTTTCATAGATGGCTGGTATGTATCAGTATATTAGACTGCAACTCTCAAATGATGTTACTACTATATGGATCAGAAGATAAACTCCGTTGAATGTCCCCAACATCCAAACATAAGGGACTGCCAAGGCTATTAATTCCCCGAAATATGGCATGCGAGAAAGAGCATTCGCACCGCTTTTTTCTTTGCTCGACCGATGGCTGATAGAGAAATCGTATGACATCAACTTTAGTAGAAACCTTTGCTGCTTGGTGGTGGTTATTCGTAGCTCGAGTAGGAACTTCAAGGTATAATGGTCGGTGCGAATCAAGAAGTGTCGCCCCAATAAATAGTGACTCCACTTTTGAACTGCCGGAACCAAGGCTAATAACTCACGATCGTATGCAGATTTAAACCGATTAGCAAGTGAAAAACCCTTACTAAAGTAAGCAACTGGATGCTACTCTTGTGATAAGATTTCCCCTACTCCATCCGATGATGCATCACATTCCACAACGAACAACCTAGAAAAATCAGGTAGTCGAAGAACATGAGCCGACATTAGAGCCTGCTTGAGTTTGTTAAATGTTGTTAACGCCTCATCAGAACACTGAAACCTGTCTTTCTTTGTGAGGATAGTGAGAGGACGTGCAATCACCCTCTAATTATGCATGAAGCGCCTGTAGTAACTTGTTAGCCCCAAAAAAACCGCGAACTTGTTTGACATTAGCTAGGGCATGCCAGGATTGAATAGCTGTGATTTTTTCTTGCTCCACTTTGACCCCTATTGCGGTCACTACATGCCCCAAAAAGACCACCTCAGATTGCCCGAAACAACACTTGGACATCTTAGCATAAAAATGATGGTCGTGTAGTAACTTTAAAGCCTGTTCCAAGTGGTTAATGTGTTGATACATATCCGAACTGTAAATCAGTATATCATTAAAAAAATAAGCATAAACGACATAAATATGGACATAATAATTCACTCATAACCGCTTTAAATGTCGAAGGCGCGTTAGTTAGCCCAAAGGGCATGCCTTTAAACTCATAATGTCCGAGTGTGTAAGAAAGGCTGTTTATGCACGTCTTATTCCGCCACTCTGATTTGGTAGTACCCTGGGCGAAGCCACAAATTTTGAGAATACTGTAGCTCTGAGTAATTCATCTAGCAATTTGTCAATGTTAGGTATGAGGTATTTATTAGCTATGGTGAGTTTATTCAAGGCCTGGTAATCTACGCACATCCTCCAGGAGTTATCTTTCTTCTTCACCAATAAAACCAGGCTTGAAAAAGGACTAGTACCAGGTTGTATGAACCCGGCTACCAAGAGTTGGTCCATCTGTGCTTCGATCTTGGTTTTTTAGGAATGGGGGTAGCGATAGGGTCGGATGTTAGGAGGGGTAGCATTGGGTATTAGATTGGTTGAACGGGTTTGGAAACGAGATGGAGGTAACTCCTAAGGTTCATAAAAAACAATAGAATATCGGGTGACCACGGCTGTGATTGGGTTGGTATTAGCGGTAAGTCAGATGAGTCAATTGCTAGGTGTTGGAAGGTCGATGATCGTTATGGGCCGGATGGAACTCCTTGCCATCGATAGTGTCACACTCCGTTGACTGGGTCTAGCCGTGGCTGACTGATATCATCACAATGCAGCGGAAATAAATAAATCCAAACTTAAGCATTACATAATTCCGAATGTTCATACGTCAAATTATCTGAAGGATCAGAATAATACATATTTATTTAATTGTTCATAAATAGAAGGTGGATAGGGCGATGGCTAAGTCTCCAAGGGTCCATCTAAGGCGGCACCTATCCATTTGACACCTGTCAATTACACTTCACCTGAAATACACACCCAAAATACGTCAACATAATGTTAGTGATCCCATGAGTTTATGACACGTTACCTTTCATGACAGATTTAGTATTCAACAAATTTATTAATGACAACAACCATAATATACATACCATGATGCACTATAGAATATATCACAATCAGACCTGACCCGAACTTTCCTGTCCGAGTGCAAAATATATTCCCTAACCCGTTACTACTAGATTGTTGGGTTTAAATATGCACTTCTTAGCACGGTCAAATGATAATAATTTGTGACAAAACAATTATTAACACATAATGAAGTTAATGATTGTGCTCCGTTAGGGGACAAGAGCAGTTATTATTGCACCATAATAATATAATAACCAACGAGTATGTATTTCACCACAAAAGTTTTAAAGCAAAAAGGAGGTTCATGAGACTCACCTGTGGTTGATCACATGGTTTTCCTGCATAAAGGGCCCATTGTGTGCGGGGGATTCCACAAATCACGCGGCTCCTAATG
This sequence comes from Flaveria ramosissima, assembly GCA_025215565.1. NCBI lineage: Eukaryota > Viridiplantae > Streptophyta > Magnoliopsida > Asterales > Asteraceae > Flaveria > Flaveria ramosissima. The sequence goes on from CM046035.1 coordinate 92,242,198, forward strand.
AGTTAATGATTGTGCTCCGTTCGGGGACAAGAGCAGGTATTATTGCACCACAATAATATAATAACCAAAGAGTATGTATTTCACCCCAAAAGTTATAAAGTAAAAAGGGGGTTCATGAGACTCACCTGTGGTTGATCACGTGGTTGTTTGTAAGGTTTGGATGCTACCGAACGTGAGGGTTCCTATATTTATTTCAAATGAATTAGTACTGTAATTAAAGGATTAATTAAGCCCAACCCTTATGATTTGTGATTGTATACCTTAGCTTGATGGGTGTTATATTACACATGTGTAATCTTATTTTAGGTCCTTAGGTTTTGGTTAGTATCATTAGTTTGCTTAAGGTTAGGCCTTTACCTTATAAGTTTTGATTATTTTTGTTCTTATAGGTTTGGTATAGTCCCAAAACAACAAAGTTTCAATAGTTGACAAGATTGGTCCCTCAACTTTGCTATATTTACGATTTTAACCCTAAAGTTTGGGATTTTTACGTTATAATTACTTATAATGGTTTTTATAGGCCAATTTGATTCGTCCCGCAACCCGTGAACTAACCGATTAACCCAATAAAAACCATAACAATTACTCAATTTTGTTAAATCAATAACAAATGTATCTTGCCGAACTGTATTATTTTCCCCCCAGTTTAACAAATAATTAGGTTAGTCTAATTTAAAATGGATAAATGTCTATGATATTTAAGCGATCAATGTTTTCTCCTTGATGTAAAGTAGATGTAAGGAACATATAATATACTTATTGGGTTAATTGAGTTTGTTTAAAGGTCACACGGGTCATTTAAACGGATATTGAATCAACTAACACATTAGTTAAGAAATATTCCAAGTGTTAGACTGAGTTTCTTGGAGGTGGAGTTGAGGAGAAGTGAACGTTGGGAGCTTATTGTGTTTCTTGACAGCAGGAGCACGTGGTTTATTTTTCATGTGGTTTTATTTGTTTTTAATTATAAATAGGGAGTAGCAGTAGTTCTTGTATTTTTATAGCTTTTCTCATATTAAATACATTGACTTTCAGTTTCATGTAACTTCAGCAAATTTACGTTCACATATATATGTGAGTGTGTGTTTTAGAAGGGCCTTGAACCAACATTTGGTATCAAAGCTTTTGTAAACTAATTGGAATTACACAAGATTGACAAACAATAATAATTTCGTGAATGATTATATTGAAAGAATCAGATACGATTACAAAGAAAAGTCTCTCTATCAATGAACCCTAATACCCTATTTATCCCCCAAATTGGACCGTTAACAACCGTTAACTAGTTTACCCAATTTGACACATTACACCCTTCAACTATTGTCACTAATACAAACACATGCAAGAAGTAACAAGTTACAGAAATAATCCTTGAACTTGCAGACATTGACTTTAACCCCACAATTCTCCACCTTTAAAGTCAATGACTTGACTTCATCCAATTCCCAATCCTAAAACACAAAAAACAAACTTGGAACCAGGTAGAACCTTAGTGAACATATCTGCAAGATTGCTTTCTATACCAATTTGCTCAACCATCACTTCTTTGGCACTAATCACATCCCGGATAAAGTGACATTTTACCTTGATATGTTTAGTTCTATCATTGATCTTAGCATTCTTGGTTAATTGCACAGCCCCTTGATTATCACACATAATCACAACACCATTATCACCTATGCCCAAATCAACTACAATTCCTTGTAGCCACAATGCTTCCTTTACAGCCTCTCCCAAGGCTATATATTCAGCCTCAGTAGTTGAGAGTTGAACAACTGACTGCAACTGTGCTTTCCAACTAACAGTACTCCCCAGCACCTTGAAAACATACCCAGTAATTGACCGACTATTATCAGGATCCTTTGCATAATCAGCATCAACATATCCTTCAATAGATTTATCACTATCCCAACCATTCTTACCAAAAATTAAACCTTAATTTTTAGTACCTTGAAGATACCTCATAACCCACTTAACAACATTCCAATGGGCCTTACCAGGTGCTGCTACATATCTACTTATGAGGCTAGCAGCATAGGCCAAATCTGGCCTTGTACACACCATTAAGTACATGAGACTGCCAACACAATTTGCATATGGCACTTTAGCCATATATCTCTCTTCATCTTCATCTTGAGGAGAGTCCTGTGAGGACAACTTGAAATGTGCAGCCAAAGGAGTCTTAACTGCCTTACATCCTTCCATAGTGTAATTCCTCAAAAGCTTATCTACATAAGACTTCTGATACAACCACAACAACCTTTGTCGTCTACACCTCTTTATTTCCATCCCAAGTATCTTCTTAGCCTCACCCAACTCCTTCATTTCAAACTCTAACATCATCAACTTCTTCACCCTCTCTATCTCCACCTTGTCTTTGCAAGCTAACAACATGTCATCAACATACAGTAATAGGTATACATAATTCCCATTTGTACCCTCCTTATGATACACACAACTATCAAAGGAGCTTCTAAGAAACCCATGATTTACCATAAAATCATCAAACCTCTTATACCATTGTCTAGGGGCTTGCTTAAGACCATACAAAGATCTTTTCAAGAAGCAAACTTTATCCTCATTACCAGCTTTAATGAGCCTCCTTGGTTGAGACATATAAATGTTTTCATCTAAATAGCCATGCAAAAAGGCTGTTTTAACATCTAATTGCTCTAATTCCAAATCAAAAGCAGCAGTTATAGACAATATAATCCTAATAGATGTATGCCTTAACACAGGTGAGAAAATGTCAGTATAATCAATCCCAGCTACCTGTGTAAACCCTTTAGCCACCAACCTGGCCTTGAACCTAGGCTTATCACTTCCTGGCAATCCATCCTTTATCTTGTAAAGCCACTTACATGACACCACTTTCTGATCTGAAGGCTTATCAACCAGCTCCCATGTGTTATTCTTCATTAATGAAGCCATCTCATCTTCCATGGCCTCTTGCCACAGATCCTTTTCCTCTGATCTAACTGCCTTATCATAATTAAGTGGCCCAAAGATGTTCTCTTGCTCTGCAATGCTAAAGGCAACTGCAGACAAGTGACTTTCATCTCTATACCTCAAAGGCTGCACTATAGTTCTTTTAGCTCTCCCTTTAGCAATACTATAGCTGCTTCTTGATGATGATGCTTCACTTGCTCTGGATCTCCCTTCTTCATCTGCTTCAACTTGAACACCCTTATTCAGATTTCCTTCGGAAGACTCCACCTCAAAGTGTACCCTCTCATGACTAGCACTCCCTTCCGAAGCATACTTGTTCTCTTCCGAAGCAAATTTGGTTCCTTCCGAAGTATACTTTTTCTCTTTCGAAGTATATTTGCCATCTTCCGAAGTATATCTTCTAGCTTCCGAAGCATATCTATCACTTTCGAAGCCAACTTCTTTTCTTCCGAAGCAAACTTAGTATCTTCCGAAGCAAATTTGTTTCCAACCACATCTTTATAAAAGGTATTCTCTTGAAATTCCATATTTCTGCTCATAATCACCTTGGGACTACCATCATCCAATCTCCATAACAGGTATCCCTTCATACCTTCAGGATATCCAAGCATGATACACTTTTGAGCTTTAGCACCAAGTTTATCTTGGCTTATATGAGCATAAGCCACAAACCCCACTACCCTCAAGCTACTACAATATGGTTTTGCTCCTAACCAGACTTCCATTGGGGTTCTCATATTCAGAGCTCTAGAAGGTGACCTACTTATCAAATAAGCAACAGTGTTTACCAATTCTCCCCAGAAGCACTTTGGTAATCTAGAATTTAATCTCATGCACCTTACTCTTTCTAAAAGTGTTCGATTCATCCTCTCAGCCAACCCATTTTACTGAGGTGTACCAGGAATGGTTAAATGCCTAGCTATTCCATTGTTCTTACAGAATTGATCAAATTCTTTGTTGCAAAACTCTAACCCATTATCAGTTCTCAACTTTTTCACCTTCCTTTCTGTTTGAGTTTCCACAAGCTTCTTCCATTCTACAAACTTTTGGTAGGCATCATTCTTGTGCTTGAGCACATACACCCACACCCTTCTTGAGAAATCATCAATAATAGACATAAAGTACCTTGCTCCTCCCAAAGAATTCACCCTTGCAGGACCCCACAAATCTAAATGTACATAATCCAAGATCCCTTTAGTGACATGCTTACCCTTGCTGAACTTTACTCTACTCTTCTTTCCTATCACACAAGTCTCACAGAAACCAACATCATTAACCCTGAAATTGTCAATGATGTCTTGTTTCCTTAACTCCTCCAGCCCTTGACTACTCAAATGTCCAAATCTTCTATGCCACAAGGTGGACTTATCAATGTCAGAGTGCACCAATGACACCTCATTGGTCAATATCTTCCCATCTAACACATATGTATTGTTGTTCCTCCTTATTCCTGTGAGCACCACCAATGACCCTTTGATCACTTTAATTTTTCCATCCTTCAGACTCACATGATGCTTATTCCTTTCAAAAGTGCCTAGAGACAACAAGCTTCTTTTGAGACTTGAAACATACTTGACATCATGAATTTCTACTTCAGATCCATTAGTTAACTTGAAGGTTACTGAGCCACTTCCTTGGATTCTACATGGCCTGTTGTCCCCCAACTTGACTTCTCCTAGATCTGATAACATATAGTTCTTTAAACATGACTTGATTGGGGTCATGTGAAAAGAACACCCTGAATCTAGTATCCAATGTTCTAGCTCATCTTCATTGGTGACACACATCACATCTGCACTATCATATCCATCTGATGAGTCATCCTTTTGACTAGATGACTTAGAGGGACTGGTTTCATCTCTTCTTTGTTTCCACTCTGGACAGTCTCTTTTGAGATGATTCTCTGAATTGCAGACAAAGCACTTCCTCTTGTCTTGACTTTGATCTTGTAGTCTTCCTGTTCTTGTTTGTACGATGCTCTGATCTTCCTCTTCCTACCTCAACTCTTCCTTTGACAAACAACCCATCTCCACCTTCTTTTTTAAAATCAGATCTTCGCTTCAACTCCTTTGAGTTGAGAGCAGCCAATACTTCATCCATTGAAAGAGTGTCTCTCCCATACATGAGTGTTTCCACAAAGTGTTCATAACTGTGAGGTAATGAGGTCAAGAACAGTATTGCTGATCTTCATCTTTTATTTTCACCTTAATATTCTCAAGATCAAGAATGAGTTTGTTAAACTCATCTGTATGATCTTCTAATGATTTGCCAAACCCCATACCAAAGGTGTAGAGCCGTTTCTTCAAGTACAATCGGTTGGCCAGGGACTTGGTCATGTACAAAGACTCGAGTTTAGACCATACACCGACTGCCGTGGTCTCCTTAGATACTTCTCTAAGAACTCGATCACCAAGACTCAATATGATTGCAGTATGAGCCTTCTCCATCATGTCTTTGTGTTTGAATTCAGCATCTTTCTTCTCTTTCTCTGTGGCATCAGTTGGTATTACCGCATTGCCCCCTTTCAGTGCATCAACAACTCCTTGATGAACCAACAGTGCTCTCATCTTCAACCTCCACAGACCGTAATCATTTCTCCCATCAAACTTCTCCAAATCAAACTTGGTCAACACCATCTTGCCACTCTAATTCTTGTTCCGTCGATTTGATCATAATGATCGATCGCGCCGAGCCTGTGCTCTGATACCAATTGTTGTAAACTAATTGGAATTACACAAGATTCACAAACAATAAGAAGTTCATGAATGATTATATTGAAAGAATCAGATACGATTACAAAGACAAGTCTCTCTATCAATGAACCCTAATACCCTATTTATCCCCCAAATTGGACCGTTAACAACCGTTAACTAGTTTACCCAATTTGACACATTACACCTTTCAACTATTGTCACTAGTACAAACACAAACAAGAAGTAACAAGTTACAGAAATAATACTTGAACTTGCAGACATTGACTTTAACCCCACACAAGCTAAGTGCAGTGAAGACGGTGTGGAGCCGGTTTGAATTGGAGACGGTAGGGGCTATGTCGGGACTATTTTTACATTTGGTATAAGGTGGTTCGGGTCAATGGTTGTTGGAGAAGAAAGACGGTGGTGACGGTGAACATTAGTGTTTTCGTGGTTGTTTGGTAGTTAGTTGTGGGTTTGCACTACTGATATACAACCAATGACAACAACAAATGGATTTCTCTAGCCCTAACCGAATCCTTAGGTCAGTTGCATCTAGCGCTGTAAACGAACCGCACGAACACGAACGGGGCCTTGCTCATGTGTTCATTCATTAAAATCACAAACATTATGTAACATTTATTAGATATAAATAAGTATTTTACTTAATATAGTTATGTCAAACATAACTTTTAAATGAATGAACACAAACGAACGCTAACGTTCGACATTATAGAGCGTTAACGAACATAAATGAACAAATGCAACCTCTGTTCATGTTCGTTCGTTTAACTAGATTAACAGAATTTTCTTGTTCGTATTCATTCATTTACTAATCGAACGAACATAAATGAACTTCCTGCCAAACAATTCACGAATTGTTCACAGAACGTTTGGTTTGCTTATAGGTCTAGTTGCATCATGTAATACATATTAAGTGGTATCCCACACTTGGTTATTGTTCTTTGGTATTATGGTTGATGAGGGTAAAACGAGAATTGATAAGTTCAATAGTACTGTCGACTTTGGATGGTGGAAGATGCAAATCAAGGATTTGTTCATTCAAAAAGATTTCGATGCGACGATGACTTGTAAGGAACCTGAAAAGATGTCAACTGTTAATTGGAATGCACTTGAAAGGAAAGTTGTTGCTATGATTGGACTCTTATTGTCAGAAAAATATTGCTTCTAACATTTAAAAGGAAATGGAGGCAAAATGCATCATGGATGTGTTTTTAAACATGTACAAGAAGCCATTTGTTGTCAACAAGGTCTTTATAATCAAGAAACTAGTAAACACAAGGTTGAAGAAAAGGGGATCGATTACCACTCATAAAGCTTTATTGTTGTTATCCTCGTGGCCATGTAATCTCACATTAGTTAGTAATTTATTCGGAACTACTAATAATACCAGTGGTGGAGCTGCTATTGAAAATCCTCCAAGTAGAAAAAGAGTGAGTTTTTGATGGATTACCTTTGTAGATCCGGATCCAAGTCACAAGCCTCACATTATCGAGGGACTTTTTTTGTAAATTTGGATTCATTCCAATTGAAGATCCCACGTGAATCACCACCATCATTTGCATGTTCCCCATGTTTTGTTACAGTTCTTTTGACCATGTTTTCTTTAGTTGTACTCTTTGTATTCTAGGCAGCACCTTTTTCTTAAAATTAGTACGTGGGGTAGTAATTAGTACGTGATGTAGAATCAATTAACAATGAAGATGTCATCATTAAAGTCGCAAATGAATGAAGTAATCAAGAACTAAAGAACTTACAGACAATAAATTCTCGTAGCAATGACAATAGGAATGGAGCAATGGTGTTATGAATAATAGTAACTGTGAGGAAGAAGAAATTAGGCTTAATCTATAACAGTCGGCCCCTCGTATCACCACTATTGTCCGCTACTCCCATGAGAAGCTCATGAATTTGCTTTTTCTTGCCCAAGTAAAAACTCTAGGGAGGTTACCTATCCTTAGATTGCTGTCACCTTAGCATGCTTAACTTTAGAGTTTTCCTCTCATTCACAGCTAATGTGTCCAAAACATGTTGGTGATATTAAAGGCCATCATTACTTATGAACCCAACATCTCATCTTTCCACAACTGATGTGGGATTTACTTTAGGTGTCATAATCACCCACAGAACTCATCGTCCTCGATAAGCATGAGAACTAACCATCTTTAGTGAGGTTTTTCCCACCGTCTCGAATGGTATAGGAGTACCATTCTATAACACCCGGCCCCTCGTTTCACCAATATTGTCTGTTGCTCCCACGAGGAGCTCACGGATTTGCTTTTGGTTATCTAGGTGAAAACTTCCCATGGAGTTCACTTATCCATGGATTGCTGCCACCTTAGGACGCTTAACTATGAAGTTTTCCTCTCATCTACAGCCAATGTGACCAAAACACGTTGGTGATATTAGAGGGCAGAAAACAATCGTTTTTCAAGAGTTAAATTCCTAAAATTTTATGGAGCAAGAGTTGGGAGCTAAATACATAGGTGCGAACACTTCTTTGCTATTGATGAAACATCATATAGGCTTAAGGTTTGCTATGCTACGATGATGTTAAATAGGGTTGTATAGTGGCATAACAACTTTTTCAAATCAAGGGGAACTTCTGAGCCTTACATTCCTTGGGATGAATATATGAGATCAATTCTGGCACTTGCATCTACATTAATTAAGGATGCGATGGGAGCTCTCAAAGCTCTCAATCAAGCTGAAGATTTGGAAGACTATTATGACAAATTCAACTTGTTGGTAGACAAACTCGATATCCCTAAGGAGTATGTTGTTAGTCTATTCATTAAGGGGTTAAAACCTGATATCAAATGCTATGTGAGACTTTTTAAACCTAATTTGCTAAGAAAGACACACTCCTTTAGCAAGACTGCAGAATCAGGAAAACTTAATATTAGCTAGTACCAAATCCCTATCTAAACCATTCACTAGATTCTTTAATAGTCTAGTGATGGGAGCTAGCTCTAAACTACCATTACTTCTTACTCCCCTTATCAAAGCCAACCCAATTAATTCAATGAAACCTACCAAGAGGCTTACTAGTGAAGAGTTTGATGAAAATAGGGCCAAGGGTGAATGCTTTTGGTGTTTAAACAAATTACACCAGGGCATAAATGTCCAAACCTGAAACAACTGTTCCTGTTTGAAGTTTAGGATGATTCTAAGGAGTCATCTGAACATGAGGAAGTAAGTCCTTCTCTTGATTCTGGACAGAATGTTCAAGATCCTCACATATCTCTTCATGCTAAGTATACTTTCTTATTCTACTATAAAGATATTTAGGGCCCTGGGTACTTCACAGTTATAGATCCTTGTTGAGATTTCCAGTGGAGAATGAATGCAAGCCACAAGGTTGATATGCTAGTAATTCTCTTAAGCAGCTATGATATTGTTTTGGAAATTCAACGGCTTCAAACTTTATATCACATAGTTTGGAATTTAACTCCTTAACTATGAAATTTACAATTGAGTTATAAACCTTTTGAACTTCAAGGCACTCCTAATCAAGGTGTGACTTCTTGCACTATTGAAAAGATGGCATCTCCATTACACTCCAACTCGTAATTGGAACATGCTCACTTGTTCAGTTTGCAAACCAAAGGGGGGGGGGGATCAATTGTTATCTGAGTTTCATGATATATTTGAGATTCCAACAGACTTACCACCCAAGAGAGACTGTGATAATCACATTAAGATTAAGGATGAATAAGTTACTCTCAGCTAATGTTTACGACCGGACCGAACCTGACCGGTCCAACAGAGAACCAGTGCACCGGCGGTCCGGTTATGCTTACTCAAGCTGTTTTCAAAATAACCGGCTAGTTCCGAGCGGTTCGTAGTTAGACCAAGAATTGGTGACCTACGATCAAACCAGACTGAACATCATTACCATAGATTTCTTTAAAAACTATTATGCAACTCCGATAACATCCAAGATCTTCATTAGTAGCCTTCAATAACTACGAGCTACATCATTACTAATGTTGATAGCAACCAACATTGACAATAAATCCCATCTACAGCTACTCCGATAGACTATGGATGAAACAAAACAACTTCGACTACAAAGAATTCTAAGGTTGAGTGGGGGTAGGTGGGTCGGTTATGTGTGGCTCAACAAAGGTAGAGTTATTTAGGGTTGAGGCAGGGGAATAGTTGTAGGTATGGTTGATAAGGGATTAGGATAGGATGAAACATACGGGTTGTAGAAGGTGGGTTGGATTCTACAACAAAATGGTCATGAAAGGGAAAGAATTGTCCATTAAACCGAACATGTTGGGAATGTAGATTTTGTCATTAATAAGGCCAAGGCCACGATACACATGGTGAGAAGTGCTAACCTAAGGAACACATAAGGTATAGATCGAAATCTAGTTTGTTTTTGTTATAAGGTAGAAGATATAGATAGCAGTAATCGCTAAAAACCCAAAGGAATGAAGAATCAGGTTTATGATTAGCTCAAAAATCAGGTTTATGTTTGAAGACTAGCTCAAAACGAGAGGTGTTGGAGTTTGTTTCAGATGGCATATGATTAATTAAGTAGACAACCGTGTCAAAAGAAAAGTGCCAGAATCATGGTGGGACTTTAAAATGTGCTAAAAGTAGTATTTATATACAGGCTGTGAATAATGAACACGGGGGCGTGCTTGGCTAGGCACGGCCCCGTGCTTGTCAGAATCCGTCTTAAATTCGACCTGCAACATTCCAGAGTCGTCATCGGAGATAGTGGAAAAAATTTGTCAGACACGGGAGCGTGCTTCATGGGGCACGGCCCGTGCTTGTGCTTGTGAGGTCCTAAAAAATGTTAAAAGAATCAAGAAAAACCTATGTACAGGTGCCGCGTTTAAGTTTCGGGTCTTCGACGCGACCCTTCCCCACACTTAGTTTTCGTTGGGGCGGAGGTGTAACTCCTCTGAGAGAATCTTGGTTGGTCCATCGTTATACGGTTTCAAACGATGACCATTCACTTTGAAACTTAAACCTTCGTGGTTATCGATTTCAATAGCACCATTCGAAAACACGTTTTTAATTGTATACGGTCCAGACAACGTGATTTCAGCTTTCCAAGAAACAAGCGTAAACAAGAGTTATACAGTAAGACACGTTCTCCCACATGAAATCATTTTGTGTTCTTTAATCGAGCGTCGTAGAATTTCCTTGTCTTTTCTTTGTAAACCCTAGCGTTTTCGTATGCTTGTTCTCTCAATTCCTCTAGTTTGTGAATTTGTAGGAATCTATTCTTTCCTGCAAGATCTTGGTTCAGGTTTGCCGCTTTAAGTACCCAAAAGGCCTTGTGCTCTAGTTCCACAGGTAGATGACACGACTTTCCATAAACTAGTTTGAACGGTGTTGTGCCGATGGGAGTCTTATAGGCTGTTCGAAAAGCCAATAGTGAATCATCTAGCTTGGTAGACCAGTCCTTGTGGTTTTGACCTACAGTTTTCTCAAGGATTCGTTTGATGCCTCGGTTAGTGACTTCGGCTTGTCCATTCGCTTATGGATGGTCAGCAGTTGTAAAGCGATGGTGCACCCCATAACGGGCCATTGCTCGTTCGAGCTGGCTGTTACAGAAATGAGTTCCTCGGTCACTAATTAAAGCTTTATGGACACCAAAACGAGAGAATAGTTTGAAGGTCGCATAGATACGAAGGAATCGTGAGATGTGAGCACTAGGATCTTCGTCTTGCAATCCATGGAACTGAACAGAGTTTTCTACGAGTTGGATTATACTAGACTTAATCTCGAAACTCTTGGCCGCTATTGGTGGTTGGACAACACTAGACTCGTAACCATCGATTGACGGTGTGACATAGTGTGTCATCTTCATTTTCTCGTCTTGGTTAGCCATGTCTTCTTCGGATGGTGTACCTTCCAAAATGTCTTCTTCAATGATTGGTGTTGCTTGTTGTGGTCTTTTGCGCAATCTTTGACGGAAAAGTCATTCAGGTTCCGAAAGAGGCGAAACAAGTTCAGGACTAGACGAGTCGGACATACATTGACTTAAGGAAGCAAAAACTAACTAAGGCTTAGAATGAGTCAGGCAAATGTAACTAAACTAACTAAGCCAAACTATCTAACAAAAATAAAATAAAGTTAAACAAAAATATATTAACAAGTTATACACAAGATAGTCAAAAATTTAAATTGTCTTTCAAACTACCGTGTGTCCCTGGCAACCGAGCCAAAAACTTGATGCGATGCGGATAGTATATATTTTGATACAGATCCCATGGTTATTACAAATACTAAACCACATACACAAAAGGCAGGTGTACCTGTCGTGTGGTAATATAGTGTCGGTAAGAACCGAGTATCAATCCGTGGACACACCTAGCATACTCAACAATCTTGATGTTTGACTATCAGATTTGGTTTTTGTTAAAGAAAATGATAAGTTGCATTGGTAAGATTTTTAGGGTTTAAAAGCAATAATAAAAGTAAAGTAAACTAAGGTTTGAAGCGTTTGGATTTAAAACCAGGTAATAAAAGTTATCATCCTAATTAGACTACACTTATGTAACTGTGATGAATTGGTGGTGTGATTTAAAGATATTGATTAATGTAATTATGTTAATGTTTATAAAGATGAGCTGGCGCGATTTCTCGTCTATCCTGCTCTGTAGTGACTAGGATCACGTCAGACTGATTTTACTGCTTAGATCAAAGTCTTAGTAATGTAGGTGAATCTTTTATGACCTATTTGACATACGATTTCTGAAAACATAACTTAATATTAAAAAGAAAGTTGATCAGGTTCCTTCCTAACATATTATTAGTTTTAGAAAACCATAAAAATTACTGTAGATTTCTCAGACTAATAAAAGGGAACCCGCAAATGATCAGAAGGTTAAGGTGATATGATTTCTAATAACCATTTCTAGTTCACTAGCCATGGATTTATTATGAAGACCGATTTCACGAATGAAAATTGATCATACGTTTTTCAACCGTGTATGACAATCACAATCACAAACCATAAAGTTAAAACTTCCCGTTCAAATGTAGATGCTACCCATCAAAAGTTTTCCCAAGACCACCATAACATAAACATAATATATATCACACCAATAGTTCATCAGAAATTACATAAGTTTCATCCAGTTAGGATAATAATAAGAGTTTAGCTCATAATGAGCTTGCACATAACAACAGATAATAAAAAAGATAGATTGAAATCATCGGTGAAATGGAACAATCAAACCGGTGATCCACAATGGATGACGTTTAGACAATCCCGAGCTTCTTCCAAGTGTTGTATTCACCTCCCGAGCCTCCAAATGGTCTTGAAGACTTGATTCCCGAGAGAATTCTGCGGAGTAACTCTCCCACCAAAGCTTGCCAAAAATGGTGAACTTAGACTTCTATTTATAGGCTTTCTGGAGAGTTTAAGCACGGCCACATGCCTAAAAGGCACGACATCCTGCTAGTACAATGCTTATGAAAGTTGGTCGGCTCGTACATGCAGGTTGTGTCGGGCACGACCCCGTGCTTGATGGGGCACGACCCCGTGTTGGAGGTGGAGCATGACCCCGTGCTTGCTTTTAGGGGACAATACTTTTTGTCCTGTCAGATGTCCAAACACGGGGGTGTGTCAATTAGCACGGGGGTGTGTTTCAGGCAAGGCATGGGGGCGTGCTTAATGAGGCACGGCCCCATGCTTGGACTCCAAAGCTCGAATTACTTCAATTTCTTGTCAAATATGCTTATTTTGTCCATCTTGCCCTTTTAAACATCTGAAAACACAATTTAACATTTTTAAGTATATATTCATCATTTTAAGGGGGATATTAAGAAATAATTGATGTGCTTTTGATAGGATTTTTATGTATAATTTGGAGCACATCAGTTGTCATCCATGTAAACAACTACAATTATCCTTTGACCCTCGCAAATATCCAAAGAATATAGAATGATCATATCCACTATGTGTCATCCCAAACTCTCCCATAACACTAGAAAACCGGCTAAACCATGCTCTGGGAAACTTCTTAAGGCCATACAATGAACGGCGTAACCTACATACCTTTAATGCCTCCTTGACAATAAACCCTAGGTGGGTACTCCATATATATTCTCCTCAAGAACACCATTGAGGAAAGCGTTCTTGACATCAAGTTGGTGGAGCGACCAATGATTAATAGCGACAAGGGCAATGCAGATTCGTATAGATGGCATTTTGCCAACCGGAGAAAACTTTTAATCATAATCAAAACCATAAGCCTGTGAACAACCCTTAGAAACTAGGCATGCTTTCAAGGGATGCAAGGATCCTTCAGGATTGAGTTTAACCATGAATATCCAACAACGGCCAACAATACGCTTCACATGGGGAATTGTTTCAAGTTTCCATGTATGATTGGATTGAAGAGACCCGATCTCCTCTTCCATAGCCTTATTCCATGGGTGAGCGGGAGAGGTTATCACATTCTTGGGAATTAGGTATAAATAAATGGTAGTAGTATAGGCATGACACTACAATGAGAGATGAGCCTAGGCAACATAATCTTGAATAGGGGAACAAGTGTGATATCCGGGATCTTTACAGAAAGCAATAGGTATGTTAGGTGAAATTGGGTAAGAGGTGAAGTATCTAGTAAGATGGTGGTCCTATGGGTAGTCGGAGAATATTGGAACGAGGACATACCACGTTCATGGTCCGGTTATGAATCAGGAACCTTTGTTGTCTTATCCTTTTGTCCCCTCACATATGTGAAGAGCAATGGTAGAGATACTTTTGGCATGGTAGATGTGTCAGTAGAGCCAGGAGTTGTAGCCAAATCGTACATTTCTCATAGGAGATTATATGTGCATGCTGCTGAAGAGATGGCGGAAGAGTTGCTTAACAACAATGGTCGAGCACTTGAGTACTTTGGTGATAAACTTGCAATAAACGTCATGACATCCATTATGTTGTTGTGCTTATCCTGAACCTTTAACTTAGTGGTCGGTGAAAACAAAGCATGTAACTCATCCCGAAGTTTCGAGAACCGAGTAAAATAATTAGAGAAGGAAGAATAGCCTTGCTTAGCTCTTGTGTATGATTGAACCATAGAATATGTATGTGACAATGATTCCTTTGCCGAGAATGATGAAGAAAGATGATCCCACATTTCTTTTACAGTAGGAAATTTCTAAGCGATAATGAGTGTCTGTGGTTCCATTGCGTTCCACAAAGCCATTTGAATCCCACTTTCATTTATATGCCATTCCTTGGGAATAGGATCAGGGGGTTGCTGTGTTAAATGGTCCTCTTTGTCCCTCTTTGTCCAGACTTACGAGGCCCTTCTGAACGAATAAACTCCATGAGCTCCGGTTATTGGAGTCAAGTTTCACCGGGATTCGTAAAACAAAGGCAAAATTGATAATATCGGGAGCAATCTGGTTCTCTGTAACAACTTTAGTCTTCCCGTCTCCCATCGAATAATATCAAAATCAAGCCAAAAACAATAATGATAACCCAAATAAATATTTAACATTAGCAGATGGGAATAATGAAAACGTGAATACTAACTAACGTCTAGGTAAGACACTAAGAATTCCAATGTAATGTGGTACTTTAAGTCCAAGATTAATGAATTTATACCATGCATTGTAATAGAAGCACGATGAACAGTTGCTCTAACATTCTGGGAAAGGAACTGGGTGACAGGTGGTGCTGGAGAAAAGATTCTGGCGGCAGCAGGGATCTGAGTTTTAAGGTGGTGCCGGCGGTGTTGGCTCATTCGCCATCGTCGGATCTGAGTTTTAAGGTGGTGGCCTGTGGATCTTTGTGGCGGCGCGTGGGGGTGCGTCTGGCGGATATCAGGCGTGAAAATTTTAGGCTTTGTAAATTAGAGTTCAGAGAGTTAAATGGTGGTTGTGGTGAGATGTTAAAAGGATTTGAAATACGCATACATGACGGGGAAAGTGAGTAAGGATTATGGAATGAACGACGATGTCTTCTCGCAGCCGAGTATAAGATCTAGAGCAGAATCTCGTGACCGAAGTAATAACTGAACGGAACGGAACCAGAACAGAAGGTCGGATGTCGTGCCTAAGCTTTGATACCATGTAATTTAGTATTGTATTACTGTAAGTTGTATTTAGTATAATGAGAGGACAACTCTATTTATAAAGGAAAAATCTAAGAATTGGGCCATGGCCCAATATAAGTAACTGGACCTAAATTATAACAAACATACAATAAGAGTGTATTATATATTCCAAATCATGATTACAAAGATGGTATATATATATACACTAAATACATTTACAATTTGGGCCCTCTAATATAATTATATATACATAACAAACTTAATCGTCTAGTAAGGGTCAAATGGGTCAAGTCGCTAAAGTCATCTGTATAAGTCAAAAAACATGTGTTTTTAATTCCTAATTCGGGTCTTCTATTTGGTTGCAAGTTTTCAGAATGTTAGGTGTTTACTTTTCCTCTACTTTTGTGTGTGCTAGTAGGCTATATAAATAGCCAAGTATGGTGAATAAAAAGCAGGTCATTAACAAAAAAGCAACTCCTTCCACTTTATTAAATTCTCATTCTTCAATTGTAGTTTGTGTTTGTTTGTTTGAGGCTAAAAAAGAAGGTTGACCCAACAAGTACTTTAGGTTTCAAAACCAGAGTGCATCATGATAGCTTAAAGATCTTGGATTTAAAATGAAGTCTCGGTATCAACATTGAAGCTTGAAGTATATGAAGTCCAGCTTAAGAGGGTGTGGTAAAAGAGTAATCTAGAGATCATTTTCTAAGTTATATTTAGGCATGACTGATAAGGTAGTTAATAATGGGTCAGACAATTAATGGCATCCAATCGCTTCTTCTAAGTGGTGGTAGCGGTGAGATGTAAAAGGGGTTAAAAAACCCGTATGCGACAGGGACAGTGAGTAAAGATATAGAACAGTAATGATGATGTCTTCTGGCAGCTGAGTATCAGATCTAGAGCAGAATCTTGTGACTGGAGTAGTGACTAAACGGAACAGAAAATGAACAGGAGGTCAGATGTCAAGCCTAAACTCTGATACCATATAATCTAGTATTGTATTACTATAAGTTATATTTAGTACAATGAGAGGGCACCTTTATTTATAGAGGAAAAGTCTAAGAATTTGGCCATGTGCCACGACAACTAACTGGACCTAAACTACAACATATATACAGATAACATTGTATTATATATTCTAAATCACGATTACAAAGGGATATATACACTAAATATATTTACAATCTGAACCCTCTAATATAATTACATATGCATAACAAACTTAATTGTCTAGAAAGGGTCAAACGGGTCAAGTCGGGTCACTGCTAAAGTCATCTGTAAAGTCAAAAAACATGTGTTTTTAATTCCTAATTTCAGTCTGGGTCTTCTATTTGGTTGCAAGTTTTTAGGATGGTAGGTGTTTACTTTTTCTTTACTTTTGTGTGTGCTAGTAGGGGCTACATAAACAGCCAAGTATGGTGAATAAAAAGCAGGTCTTTGAAAGAAAAGCAACTCCTTCCACTTTATTAATTTCTCATTCTTCAATTGTAGTTTTGTGTCTGTTCGTTTGAGGTTGAACAAGGAGGTTGACCCAACAGGTACTTCAGGTTTTAAAACTAGAGTGTATGATGATAGCTTAAAGATTGTGGATTTAAAATGAAGGCTCAGTATCAACATAGAAACTTGAAGTATATGAAGTCCAGCTTACGAGGGTGTGGTAAAAGAGTAATCTAGAGATCATTTTCTAAATTGTATTTAGGCAAGACTAATAAGGTAGTTAATGGGTCAGACAATTAATGACATCCAATCGCTTTCTAAGACGTGCAATGGTTGTTTGTGTCGTGTAGATATGTATATATAACAATGTAATCAGATCAAATGTGTGTGAGGCTAATATACAGATACTTCAAGATACATATAAGAAAACATATATATTCAACAATGTATTACACAAAATCATAATAGTTACCTGGAATGGCAAAAGGTTTTTTCCCTGTCTTCAATTGCATTTCTCAAAGACATGTCTACAAATTCATCATTGGAGCTGTCTTGTAAGCAAGATATGTTTGTTTGGATCTCCAACATACCTGCTGACAGAGATTCTAAATACTATTCTATGGCTTTTACACCCAGTTTAAAAACATGTTATACATATGTATTAGCCACCATTAACATGCATCATTAGAAACCAGTTTATATAGAATTGAGCTACAAGCTTACCCGAACTCATGTTTGGTTGATGTAATAATAGCGTAATCTATTCTGTTCCTCAAACGTTGTTCTTAGGGATGCTATTAGTAGGCACAAGACAAAAGCTTTGTTAGGGGAATATTAAGCAGCAGGGTGAGAGTGAAAAAAATTCACAGATGCATTTTTTGTTTTGTTGAAATTAACCATCTTTTCTAGTAAACCTGTAGTATGTATGCGCTTGAAAATGCATAATTATTCATACGACTGGTTGAATTGCTTACTAGAATACACCTAAATATATTACTTAACAGAAGTTTGATTATTTATGTAAAAAAACTCACTTTTTATGATAGAAGGGTTATAGCTAAAATTTAGTATGTAAATGAATGCTTTTTCTATTGTTAAAATAAGAATCTATTTCAAATACTACATGCCAAGAGATACTTACAAGCCAACAAATGTCACAAGGGTAGCAGCCACTTCAAACATCATTGAGGAGAGAATCCCTTTGATATAATATGCAAGAGCCAAAACATGAATAACATTGACAACCTGAATACATAAAAATAAAGGTGTTAGCTAGATCACAAATATTCAGCATAACTTCCTGGATTATATAGATTAAAACATCACAGTGTTTGTTTCCCCATATTTGTTCTGAAATCTAAGAAAACCTTTATGATAGACTAGTTGAGGTGGTTACAAGATGTATAAATAGAGTAACATGAAGAATGAATCACCCAAACTCAGTTACATAAACTTCACCATTTATTCCCACTTGCCTTATGATCAAACACCATTGTTTTTTTTTCAAGATTCAACTAGTGCAGTACACGTGCTGTTATAAGGAGAGGGAAATTTAAAATGAGCTTCTCTTGGGGCTTAGAATTAGAAAACGAGCATAATTTAAAGTAAAAACATCAATGATTATGACACTACTAATCCTAGTTATTGAAGTGAAATAATAAATGAACATAATTTAAAGCAAAACCTGAGTGACTCTGTAATTAAACCAAGGATCGAATTCATGAATCACACTTTCATACTCAAGAACCTGCAACGAGTATCAAACTTCAAAAACGATTAGTTCATATGGAAAAAAACAAAGTACAAACTTTAGTCAAAGATATGTTGCCCAGGCAGCAACAGCAAAGAATACTCACATTGTTTCCACAGACAGCAGAATATTTGAAGATTAAAGCACCCTGAAGTCAATAGATGTTACTAAATTTACTTTAATATTGGATAAAATCATTCGAATAGATATGTTAGATTAAAATCCAGATTGTTCTCTGATACATATTACTTCCATAAGGTTCCAACAGTCACAGCCAACCCAAGGTAAACAGTTCCACCAATAACTCATCCAAGATATACCTTGCAAGAAGTAAATGATATAGTGTCACGTTTTCCCTATTTTGTGATATGCTCAATGTATAAAGAAACGAGACTATCCACATACCAGGTACATCAACAAAATCAATTCTACAAGTCATAATCCCATTCTTCATAAGGAACTGCAGGCAAAATTGAAATGTAAACAAGACATAGATGGTATGCATGAACAATAAGAGGTATGAAATGAACCAACAACTGCAACAGAAAAACACACTAGTGTTCATATGTAATAAGAATAAATGAAACTATACATACCAGGTACAACAATCAAATCAATTCTACACGTCATAATCCCATTCTTCAAAGGAACTACAAGCAAAAGAGAAATGTAAACAAGACATAGATGATATACATGAACAATAAGAGGTATGAAAAGAATCAACTACTGCAACAGAAAATACACTATTGTTCATATGTAAAAAAAAAAAAAAAAAAAAAACTTGAGTCAAGAGGTATGTTACCATGCAGCAAATGCAGAGAAAAGGAACCAGTAAATACACTCACATTTCCATAGGCAGGAGAATATTCAAAGATTGAAGCACCCTGCATCAACAGTTGTTACTAAAATTATTGTAATAATGCCATGAATGTAATAATTCTAGAACAAAATGTGATAAATCAAAACCCAGATTGTTCTCTGATACACACTTTCATATGTCCAGCAGTCAAAGTCAATCCTGGATAAGGAGTTCCATCAATTACTCATCCAAGAGGATACCTTACGAGAAGTAAATGAAATCAGATATCATGTCACATTTGCGCTCTTGGACGATATAAAGAAACAAAAGTTTATCTACTCATGACCAAATCCGATCATCACGTCAGTTTCAGAAGCATATATCATTACAACATAATCAAGCATTAAAAGAAAATTTACAGCTCTGGAAGTTTAGAACACATAATTAGTTCTTTTCTTTTTGTTGGGGATCAATATATGAACTCAAAAGAAAGTTGAAATACTAGAACAATCTGAGAGATCACAGGTATTAACAAATATAAAGGTGTTGACTAGGTCACAAATATTCAACATAACTTACCAGATTATGTAGATTATGTAGATTGAAATATCAGAGGCTTGGATTCCCAGAAATCATGTCATGAAGCACATGATTGGTATCATGGTATGCGATTGATGATAAAAGTGTACCCTCCCCAAGAGCAAACCTGAATGGATGATGAGTCCAATATAAGATTCACCAAAAAAAAGGGAAATAGAAGAAAGTGAAAAACATAGCAATTTTTTACAAGAAATTTGAAAGTTATAAACTTACCATGTAGAAGTATGAAGTGGAATGAAGTTCATTGTCAGTAAATAGTTTAATATACTATTCACTGGTTTAATATACTAATTTAATTACTGTTACTAAATTTACTGTAATATTTGCATAAATCATTCAACTAGAACAAAACGTGTCAAATAAAACCCAGATTGTTCACTGATACAGACTTCCATAAGGATAAGGTGCCAGCAGCGAAAGTCAACCCAGGGTAAACAGTTCTACCAATAACTCATCCAAGATGATTCCTTTATTGTGTCGTGTTTGCTTTATTTAGTGATATATTCATCGATATAAAGAAACAAAAATTCCACATACCTGGTACGATCATCAAATCGATTCTAGAAGTCATGTACCCCATTGTTCGTAAGGAACTGCAGGCAAAAGAGAAATGTAGGCAAGACATTGATGGTATACATGAACAATAAGAGGTTCGAAAAAAAATTGTAGATATGTAAACCCAACAAAAGGCAGGTTTTAATACACAGTTATATATCCACCATAGTTCTTAAATCCAATAAAACATTTATAAGAAACCAATAAAGGTGACTACAAGACGTATCGATGGAAAAACACGAAGAGAGAACCATCCAAATATGTTAACTTGGTTACATGAAATCCACCATTTACTCCCACTTGTCTTATATTAATAAAACCGTGTTATTACTAATTAGAGAAAATATACAATTACCTTGTCCAATGAACCAAATCTGTCTCTTCTTGTGTTAAAGTTTCAAATTCTAATAACCTGCTTGTTTAGATTACATCTTTGAAAACTCAAAGTCAAAACTCATGAATTATACCATACCTAACAAGTCGTAAGAATCAAAAACTAAAGTGAACTGAATCAGATTACAAAACATATAAAGCGAAACCTGAGTGACTCTGTAATTGATCCAATTCATGATTAAGATTTTCATGATCTACTAAACCTGCAACAAACATGCATCATAATTCAAAACAGAACAGTTCATACAAAGCAGAAATAAGCTATTATGAACGTACCAATTGATATTTAGATGATTAGATCAACTGAATTTACCGAGAAAAGACGGGACGGATTGAGAACGCAAATACTCCGATCAACAGGAGAATGAAGAAGAGGGCGACGTTTCAAAAGGCGTAATGTAGAGGTCAAAGATGATTGCGTTTGCTTGCTGAGGGTTTCTACAAAAGGCGTAACGGCGGTCGAAATCCTCTGACGCCGGTGGTCTTGTGAGAGTTCGAGAGACTTCGAGTCAAATAACCTAATAACCTGCATCAAAATTCAAACCAGAACAGTTGATACCAATTACTCACAAATCGATGTTTAGAATATCAGATCCACTGAAACTATCGATCAACAAGAGAATGAAGAAGACGATGATGTTTGAAAACGCGTAATGCAGAGTGGACGGTGGTTTTGTGAAAGTGTGAGAGATTTTGAGTCGATTGAGTTTACAAAGACACCGGTGAAGACATCCGTTTTATAATTTGACGTGAATTTCCACCGTCTTAAATGATATTACCGTTGCTATGATAATTACGAATTATGATTTTAAGATTTACTAAAGGATTCGGTTTTTGAGCGTTACCAAAAATATTACCCTCTAGGGATTCGAATTTTTTATTTCAATTCTTTTATTATCCTGTCAGGATTGCTTTTTATCTTATTATAGTTTTAAGCTATTTAATAATTACAGGTTAAAATATTTTTATTTTTTGGTCTATTGTTTATCTTATAATGGAATAATTTTTTATCAGCTGACAATTTTTCTATTATTAATTGATTAAAATTGATTAAAATGTTCGTTTCAGGGATTTCCCATTAAAAGGACATGGTTTGATGTCTAAAAACAAAATGCTATTGGTATTATTAAACATGTTTCTATTTATATATACATTCTGTTTTAACATCTATCAATAAAAAAATAACAAAACATAATACCAAAGTTTCTTGAGACCAGACATGATAATGAAATCGGGACTTTTTGGATAACCAGTCAATCAAATTAGATTTGATTTAAAAACCGAACAACATCATAAATAATTAAAATTTCGATGTATAAATTTAAAACTAATTTAATATAAAATATAACAATATATTAAATTTTTGGTGTATACACAACAATATTAAATTATATAATCTTATATAAAAAGTTTAAAGTATTACTCACCTAAGTGGTGTTAGATTTAAGCCTCATTTGATGTATGTAGTATATTTAAATTGGAGAACAGTAGGATTAGGATGGCGTTTAAGAAGAAGAAAGAAATCATGTAATTATAAAGTGCTAAACCCATTTTGAACTTGAGTATAAAAAGATAACCGACCGCGCGCAACCGAACATCCCACATTAGTCAAGAAATAGTCCAAGCGTTGATAGAGTTTGTTGGAAGTGGACTTGAGGAGAAGTGTACGTTGGGAGCGAGTCTGTTGCTTAAAAGCACGAGCATGTGGTTTATTTTTCATAGGGTTTTAAATAGTTTTTAATTATTAACTAAGTGTCATCACTTCCGCGCGTTGCGGCGGGGGTTCACCACTGTGTTAATAAAGTTATTGGGTTAAGTATTGTGCTTAACACGGATGACAACATAGAAGTCTTGGCAGCTAAATGTCCATAAAAAACAATTGTTTCACGGTTCGAGCTACCAGAACATCATAGCTCTTTTGTTTTACTCTATTGTAAAGCCTGATAGTAAAGTTTTGAAACTCCATTTGTAGAATCAATTATCAGCCGAAAGTTGAGAGCTGTGGTTCATTAGAAAAGAAGCAAAGCTTGTTTAAAACTTTAAGAACAAACCTAGAAGAAGAAAAAACAAAATTTAAATTAACCTAGCTAAACATACCCACAAACAACATAAACCATCATCCAAAGATCAACAAAACATAACATATACAAACAAACCTGGATAAAACACAAATCACATTTTTAAAAACCATACATAACATGTAGATAGATGTTTCCAGAAAGCAAAGGAAAAAATATTAGTATTGTATGAACTTCGTTCATCTTACACTATACTCTATTACATAATCTTAACTACTTACACGATCCTAAAAGTATTATTAATAAACAATAACAAAAGCATTCTAACCCCAATTTAAATCACATATCAATGAGTTTAATAAAAAAAATAAAAACTTTAGTCAATTTTAAATAGTTAGATAATGTTATCTGTGAGTCCTTGTTGAATTAGGACACTCATGTAGTCATGTAGCTCTTGTTTTTTTCTTTTGAAAGTCAACAGAGCAATAAAGAAATAAGAAATCATTCAGCTTCAAATACTATCTATTGGTCAACAAAGTATATAAGTTATCTTGGATTACATCTAACCTTCCTTTAGTTCAAAATCAAGACTACCCATTGGTTGCACCGCCACAGCAGCTGCTGCATGGCTTTAAAACAGACTTAACCTACTTGGCTTGTTTTCGCAAAGTAGCCTAATCTGTCTCGTACTTTGTGGCCTGTTTTTTTCTAAAGCATCCAGTTTTGACCCATTCCCTGCATCTCATCCAACACTAAAATAAGTATGTTTAAACAACTGCATTTTCAGAAGAAAAGTAGAACCAAAAAACAACATATAAAAATTCAACCGACTCATTGCATCCAAGTAATATCACTATAATTTTATTGGTTTCATGCATTTTAACATTCAGCCACATGTTGAAACACATGAATTCAATTAGCTTAAAAGAGGTTTCATAAAATCAATAGTTGAAGAGAAGTTGAACTACCTTTTGTACCTTCTTTTTAAGTAATAAAATCCCTCCGGTCCGAAAGACCCACGGACTTTAAAAGTCGACTATGAGTTCATGTATCTGCATTTAGTTGACCATAGTGAGTTTTCATAACATTTCAAACTTTTCAAGTAATATCTAAAACCCATGTACAATGATTTATGACCGGTCCTAAAGAGGTTCGTAAACACCCATTTCTTGAAGAAATTAGATAATAATTTCATCAAAATTACAAAAAAAAAAACATTTCAAATATCTGAAGCAAATGAGCCTTGAATCTAAAATTTGAATCAAAAAGCACATCACAGGACATCACAAAAGCAAGAAAACTTACGATTATTTCAAACCGATCATCAGCGAAATACGAAATCAAAGGTCAAAATATGGAACGAGACACTTGCAAAGCTGATAGCACCTAAAATCAACAAAGAAAAGACAACCCAAACCTCTAAACAAAGAGAAGATATGGAGAAACAATAACTTAATTAGGGGAGAAGCAAGCTAAAAACCATACGTGTGAGTGAGCCGCTAAAGCTTGACCCGATCATCAAATCCTCCATCCGGTATTGTGACTCGTTCTTCTTAGGCAAAAAAAAGAACACAACCTCATCAATCGGCAATTGCAAAAGCCCAAGCTAAATTCGAAACCCTAGAAACCAAAATCGCCAACATGAACACCAAATTGAACCAAATCCACCAACCAAAGTAAATGCGAGTCAAAGAGGAAGATCGCGCAGAGGAGGCTAGCTCCTCCGTCCTTGTCGATGGTTTGACATAAGAGAGAACGGGAGAGAAACCAGAAATTCTTTAAGCTTTCAAACACCTTAATACATGTTACACAAATAACAGCCGTAGTTACCATCTCTTCACCAACTCTTCACCATCTCTTCATCAACTCTTACCTTCTTTCTTCTTCAATCATCTTTACTCCATCATCTGAAATCTAAAACTTCTTTTAATTTCTCTTCATCTACGCTTGTACCTCACATTATAGATCAAAAATTACGATAATTAAAGCTTCCCGTAACATCAGTTGTTCTTCCCATCTTTACCTTTGGATGTATGATGAGTTTCAGCCAAAAACTCACCATAGAGAGATTAAAATGACAGATGAGATGCTTCTGGTTAATGAACACCGAACCAACCGTAGACTGATTTCTGATTCGACCGGTAATTCGCTACCAACTGGTCGATTTTCTCAACATAAAACGAGTTAGGGTGGATTGGACCGCCGGAGTTACCGAATCCCGGTCGGACCGGTTAGAGGCTGGTCCGATCCGAGCTTGAGAACATTGATTGAATACATTGACTTTCACTTGCATTTAACTTGTGCAAATTTATGTTCACATACATATTTGAGTTTGTGTTGTGTCTAGAACCAACATTTGGTATCAGAACTAAGTTTATAGAAGATGGTATGGAGTTGGTTCAAGAGTTGACCGTTAAAGAGTGTAGTCCTTTGCTATATGGCAAATCCAATAGCGAATCTGGTCCAGTTTGGTACAGTAGGGGCCATGTCGGGAGCCTTTTTTTATAAAAGAAAACTATTGACTATTGACTAATATTAATTCTAGCCAACAATTTGACCAATATTAATCTAGACGTGACACATGTCGTTGCACGTGACGTACTAAATATCACTCAATTTTTATCTTTTTATCTCCAAGCTACTCAATCGGTGACAAGTTATGTTAAATAACATCAAAAAACGATATTTTATAAAAACAAATTGAGTAATACCCAAGATTATAAAGTGCTAAACCAATTTTGAACCTGGGTATAAAAGATATCCAACTAGACCCAAACATCCAATATAACTTAGTAAACACCCAAGATTAAAATATTCATGTAAATAGTTAGCAAAAATCATTAGAAACTCGTTATGAATATATGAGCAAGTAAGACAAAGATATTTAAATAAACTATCCACGGATGTAAACCAACTTCAAGTATATACGACCATGATGGTTGAGTTATATCACTTCCTTATCCTTTTGAAAAACAAAACTGACTATTTTGAATTTTATTTAGTCTGATGTTGAATTCAGAACTGTGATGTAAGGGGATTGGAACGATGTTTATCATGATTAAATAGTTAACTTTAATGTGTTTAATGAGCTCATATATAAAGTATTGTGTTGAATAAGTTAACTACGATGATTTGGTGTTTTGAAGGTTAAAGACGATGATTTTACGTGTTTTGAAGAATGTATATGGGTGATAAATGAAGATCATGATAGATGAGGTGATAGAGGATTCAATTACGAGAACATGGCCGCAAACGGGGAGGAAAACGGAGTTCGAACGAAGAAGTTACGAAGAAAACAAGAATCGGACAAAGCTGATTGACCATGACTTACGGCGGAAACATGACTTACGGTGCATCAGTTCAAAAATAAACAGAATGGCCCTAACCTGACTTACGGCAGAAAGCTGACCTACGGTAGATGACGCGCTGAAATCACTTATAAGTCGTAAAAATTAGGGTTTAACATATACTTTTCATTCTAAGCCGCCCCCAAGGTTCCCGAACGACCCCAATCGATCTAGGAGGCTTCCGGAGGCGATTTCAAGGCTCAAGATCTTATTTTTATCATTCGGTTTGAATCTTTAATGTTAGATACCATGTTTACTTTCGATTTTGAGTTGTTTTTCGTTTCCATGTCCGGCTAATCCACCCGTGATCTTCTCCGGGTGGTAAGGTTTATACTATGACTTGTTCTTGATTGTTTTTTTGTTAATCTTAATGTTTGAACACGGTGAATTAAACCGAGTAACATTATTAATCGTTTTGCGATTCTAAAATACGTGTTTTATCTTCAATCCAATTGTTCTGTTCTTGAATGTTTTAGATTTCTTTACATCTGTAAACGTCAATTGTGGATGGGATTGTGTAAAACAAACGTAGGGTATGATTCGGATAAGTGCGTAGACACAGTTTCATTCAATTCATTATCTTAAAACGAGTTAATATGGTTATGTCTATGTGACCCGTTAAACTAAAAGAGCAAGCCTGAGTCATAAACCTGAACCCCGGAGAGGATTACTTCTCTCACCATTAGTTACAATCAATTTTCCTTTTTGATTTAAGTACTTTTTGCAATTTAATTAAGTTAAACGTATTTTCAATAAACCTTTAGACTTTACGAGTTGAACCACACTTTCCACATATTCCCTGTGGATCGACCCGACTTACCCTAGCTATCTTAGGTGAGTTTGGATTGTTATAAATTGTTTTTGATTAGGCTTGACAAACCGATATCAAAATGGCGCCGTTGCCGGGGAATTAGTGCGCAAAGTGTTTTGTTTGATTCTTAGTTTAGTTTGTTTATTTTATTTACTTTCTTTTTCGTTGTTACGCTAGGTGTGCTTGTTGTGTGCAGGTGACAGCTCCGTGCATGCATACCTGGTACGCAAGGAATAAGTCTCCGTTAATTTTTGACCCAGAAGTTGAAAAGACCGCTCGAAGAAATCGAGCACAATCCCGTGCAAAAACCCAATCATCAAGTGCAGTCAAAGAGTACAAGATGGAACACAACCCACCACCACCATTTAACCAAAATCCACCCAATGACCAACCGCCACATCCACCACTTGATCAACCTCCACCAAACCAACCAAATGATCCATTACCATACCCAAATGTGCAGCCACAAGCACAAAACCCAATTGGCCAGAATCCGCAACCTCAAAGACAAAATCCATATCCTCAACCAAGGCAGAACCCATACCAACATGGACCTCCAAGACAGAATCTAAGACAACAAAGGGGGGGTAACAGGTTCGAGGAGGAAGAGGATAGATTTGACAGGCTGAGTATCCATACTTGGGATGATGACATAGATGGACGAAGTGATGGGTATGAAGAGGAATATGCCGAAGATGAGGTGCAACACAATGAACCCAATAACAATCCAGGTCGGTATAGACAGAATGAACAACCAAGGCAGCAAAGGCAGAACCTGGGCCGAGGTCAAGGTCGAAGGCAAGAGTTCCCTCGGGCAAATCCAAACCCCGGGCTTCAACCACACCAAGCTATAGTTCAAGGGGTTGATAGCCATTTTCGCCCCACCATAGCTGGAGCTGCATCACCCATAGTCAGGCCGCAAGTGAGAGGGAGGTCATTTGAGATTAGATCCAATAGTTTGGCTATTCTTCCCGAGTTTCATGGAGTATCCAAAGAAGAACCTTATCTGCACCTTAATGAGTTCAGTGCCATCTGTGAGACCATCGGAGCACAAGGTTTCACACCAGAGGAAGTGATGTTGGTTCTATTCCAGTTTACATTGAAAGGAAATGCGAAAAAGTGGTTCCATTCACTACCTCCTTCCAGCATTTACACTTGGGAGCAAATGCAGCAGACGTTCTTAGAGGAATACTATACACCACAGAAGACAAGTGAGGCTAGGACTGCCATTCGTACCTTCAGTCAACAACCAGATGAGCCATTTCATGAGGCTTGGACAAGGTTCAAGGAGTTATTGAGAACCTGTCCACATCACGACATTCCCCAATGGGAGTTGATTTCTTCCTTTTATGATGGGTTATCTGCTGAAGATGTGCGAGATGTGAATTCAACAAGTGCAGGAACTTTCATGACTAATACTGAGGATGATGACTGGGAGCTACTGGAACGGATGAGTATACACTCAAAAAGACAAGCTCAATCTCGTAGGAGATCAAGGAATGTGGTTGATGATGTGGATAGAAGAGCTTCAAGGTTGGGTCAGTCAGCAGGTAAGGCTACAGTAAAGGCTACAAGTTCTTTTGTTATATGTCAGGGATGTGGTGAAGCTGGACACACTGCCAGAGATTGTACAAAGTTTGATGAGGGGTTGGAAGAAGTGAGTTATGTACAGGGTGATAGGCGACCATACAACAACAACACCAATAATAACACCTATCACCCCGGTTTGAGGAATCACCCAAACCTCAGATATGGTAACCCAGATAACCAATTGAACCCAAACTTTCAAGTTAATTCACATCACCAATATCAAAACATGTCAATGGGTCAAAGTGGTCAATACAATCAGGGGAATTATAACAGGGGTGGTCAGAAGAACTACCAGAATAATCAAGACCAGGGTGGATCGGGAGGAATTGCAGAGCCATCAAATAGGGAACTTCTGGAATTTATGAAGGAGATGAAGAAATCTAATGAGGTGAGAGACAAGAGTGTTGAGGCTTTATCCAAGCAAGTTGGTCAACTAGCAGAAGAAGTGGCAGCTCTTAGGAAAGATACGGGGAAGCTACCAAGTGATACAATCATGAATCCACAACATCAAGGGACAAACATAAAGAACATGAAAAATGTCCACATTAATTCGGTTAGTATCCTTCCTAATTCTGAAACTTTCACTAACGACTTTAATTCTTTTTCAAATCAAGTTGCAGGTAAGGAAAATGAAGTCGATACAGCAAAAGAGAATGACCCAAGAGAACCTGTCATTCCAATCAAAGTGGGGAAATTCAAGATAAAAAGGGCCCTCTTGGATTATGGGGCAAGTGTTAGTATCTTGCCTGGTGCGTTATATGATCAATATGAGTTTGGCCCTTTACAGGAGGTTGACACTACCATGGTGTTAGCTGACTTGACTTGCAAACGTCCTCGGGGGATGGTAAAAGATATGATGATCAAGTTGGGAGATTTCCACTACCCGGTGGACTTTATGGTGCTTGACTATGCACCAGTGAGAACAAACGAGCAACAAAAAGTTATTTTAGGTCGACCATTTTTGGCAACTGCCAATGCTCAAATCAACTGTCGGGATGGAACAATTGATATGACATGTGAAACCTGTAAGTTACGTTTTGATGTGTTTTCCAAGTCAATCACTTATTTTGTTAATGACAAACTTTTTGATGCAAATGTGACTAACGTGTGTGTTCCTCCCTACATATCACATGTAAGCGAGTACATAACTTTTAAGAATGGTTTTAAGTATGATAGGGCTAAGCAGGTATATTTGAAAGAGTTTGTAGATTCAAAAGAAAATAAAGAGCCGGTGATAAAGATGGAAATAAAGCATGAGAAACCAAAATGGAAGGAAAAAGTTAGTGATCCACTTGATCCTAAAAATTCTCAAGTTGATACAATGATGTTCGGTCCATGTTTTGATGACATTAGGAACCCACTAGATCAACAAAAGCAAACAGTTATAGAACTCTCAGAAGGCAAGCACCACTTTCGACCACCATGAGTGGTGACAGGTACGGTCTGGCTGAAGACCTAAAACTTAGCGCTACTTGGGAGGCAACCCGAGATATTGGTAATTTTTAATGTTCTTAGTTGTTTTGAACTTTGTGGGTGTGTTCACTAGAAACCCTCACGAGACTTCACTCGTCCACTCGGGCCTATCGAGAGGTTTAAAAGGCTTGTCGCATATGCTAAATGCATTCGTGATTCCTACGAAAGTGAGTTTTATTATTTTTTAGTTTTTGTTTTGTTTTTTAGTTTTAGATATCCAATGCAAACATGCAAGTGTGGGGAAGCACGTGGAATTTTAGAAGCATATTTGATGAGGTGCTTGGCAGGTTTACCCATAGTCTCCATATAACAATATTGAAGCACTATCAAATCATCTGTCATCAGGTCCATGTGAACTTTCTTTGACTTTATTTGCTATTTTGTTTTGCACTTGACAGAGTGTTTGGGGCTGGTAAAGATCACAAGAAGTCATGTTAAATTTGAAACAACCATACATTGGGGACAATGTATCCCAAGTGTGGGGATGGGGGAAGCATCGATAGACACATTTTGGAGAAATGGAAAAATGGAAATTTTGACAAATTTTAAAATTTTTAACATTTTTTCTCTAAAAGTACTAATCATTGGTTAAGGTTCTTGGTCATGGTTGATTCCCTAAATGTTTAAACCCGGTGGGTTTGTGGAAGTTGGAAAAGGAGTGCCCAACTAGGGATGACAAACTTTGGGTGTAGAAAACTTGCATGTGTCATGTCGGTAACCCAATTCCACCGTTTCCATATGTGAGAAGCCTATTCTTTGATATTGTTATATCTATTTGCTTGTTAAGAGTGCAATAATGCCTACTTAGTGGTAGAACTTGTGGGGCGCGTGCATCTTGAGATTCGAGACTGAGATTCACATCGAAGTGATTGAGGCATAGGATCAACCGTAGAATAAACCCATAGGACCCACCCATCCGACATCTATTCACTAGTAGCCAAGTTTGAGCCTTTTCCCCATTCATTTGTTTAAACTAAATTTTTTGACCCATTAACCATTTGTTTAGCCTATTCATTTGTTTACCCGTGTGATGGAACTTGAGTTAATTAGTGGTAATAGTGTTAAGTTTGATTTGATATCATGTTTTGAAGTTGCAGTTGGGGATAGCTAAGTTGAGTGAATTCCATTGTATTTTGTTAATTTATGTTCATTAGTAAAAAAAATTGAAAAGAAAAGAAAGTTGTTGAAATAGTTAAGTTTGAAAGACTGAATTATTAGACAAGAAAAGAAAAAAAAGATTGTGCTTTGAAGTAAGTTATAGTTAAAGTATTTGAAGTAGTTTGGTTTAGTGTTGAATAAAGTAGTTAACTCAAGCATCCCATCACCCTAGTCACTATAGCCCAAATTACTCCTACCCAAACCTCAGCCTAACATTACAACATTTGAAAAGCCCTCATGATTGGTGTGATATCTTGTGTTAGTGGGTGGAGAGGTGATTGTCTTACAAGCCTATGCTCACTAGTCTGCGTTATTGTTGAGAGTTCATAAATTACCGGCACATCCTTCGCCGAGTTCAGAAATCAAGCTGAGTGGAGAGTCTTATTGTGAGGGGTGTGCCATGTGCAAGGGAGCCACTTAGAGTTTGGGACCTCTAGTTAGGAAATTCTACGGGTTAGAGGGTGTATGGTTGTTAACGGGTAATGATTATCGAGTTTGGAAATCGGGTATGACTTTGAACCTTGGGTGATGGTTAGTATTTGTGTGTCTTATTTGAAAAAGAAAAAAAAATTAACCTCTATTATTGAGTTTTAAAAGCAACCTCGCTTGAGGGCAAGCGAGAAACAAGTGTGGGGATGTGATGTAAGGGGATTGGAACGATGTTTATCATGATTAAATAGTTAACTTTAATGTGTTTAATGAGCTCATATATAAAGTATTGTGTTGAATAAGTTAACTACGATGATTTGGTGTTTTGAAGGTTAAAGACGATGATTTTACGTGTTTTGAAGAATGTATATGGGTGATAAATGAAGATCATGATAGATGAGGTGATAGAGGATTCAATTACGAGAACATGGCCGCAAACGGGGAGGAAAACGGAGTTCGAACGAAGAAGTTACGAAGAAAACAAGAATCGGACAAAGCTGATTGACCATGACTTACGGCGGAAACATGACTTACGGTGCATCAGTTCAAAAATAAACAGAATGGCCCTAACCTGACTTACGGCAGAAAGCTGACCTACGGTAGATGACGCGCTGAAATCACTTATAAGTCGTAAAAATTAGGGTTTAACATATACTTTTCATTCTAAGCCGCCCCCAAGGTTCCCGAACGACCCCAATCGATCTAGGAGGCTTCCGGAGGCGATTTCAAGGCTCAAGATCTTATTTTTATCATTCGGTTTGAATCTTTAATGTTAGATACCATGTTTACTTTCGATTTTGAGTTGTTTTTCGTTTCCATGTCCGGCTAATCCACCCGTGATCTTCTCCGGGTGGTAAGGTTTATACTATGACTTGTTCTTGATTGTTTTTTGTTAATCTTAATGTTTGAACACGGTGAATTAAACCGAGTAACATTATTAATCGTTTTGCGATTCTAAAATACGTGTTTTATCTTCAATCCAATTGTTCTGTTCTTGAATGTTTTAGATTTCTTTACATCTGTAAACGTCAATTGTGGATGGGATTGTGTAAAACAAACGTAGGGTATGATTCGGATAAGTGCGTAGACACAGTTTCATTCAATTCATTATCTTAAAACGAGTTAATATGGTTATGTCTATGTGACCCGTTAAACTAAAAGAGCAAGCCTGAGTCATAAACCTGAACCCCGGAGAGGATTACTTCTCTCACCATTAGTTACAATCAATTTTCCTTTTTGATTTAAGTACTTTTTGCAATTTAATTAAGTTAAACGTATTTTCAATAAACCTTTAGACTTTACGAGTTGAACCACACTTTCCACATATTCCCTGTGGATCGACCCGACTTACCCTAGCTATCTTAGGTGAGTTTGGATTGTTATAAATTGTTTTTGATTAGGCTTGACAAACCGATATCAAACTGAAATGTGTGATGCGGATGCAATAATTCTGTAGAAAACTTGAAATCAAACTTGGATAATCTAAGAGTTGTGAAAATCACTTTTAGATCAAAATTATTCGATGGTTCACCTGAATAACTCAAACGAGATCAAGAACTAGTATGTATTATCGTGTGATTTTCGTGAATTAGAGGAAGAAAATATTGAGAGAGTGATCAAAAAATGATAAAGCAGTTTGATTTCAAAGAGAGTCCAAGAAACTACCATTTGGCAGTTTTTATTTTCAACTCAAAATTGACTAAAAAATACACCTTTTTTGATGGATGTGAAATTCACTTGTGAAATTCTGTAAAATCAATTTAAATACATTTGTAATGAAGTCATTTTTACCTGGGGCGTTACCCCTAGACCCCATCCAGGGGCTGCCACCCCTTGGACCCCGCTACCAAATACGTTGCCCCCAAATCCCCACCAAAGAGGCGTTGCCCCCTTGAAACCCCCATTAATTTGAGGTTTTTCACTAAGGAGGTTTTCGATATTAAAGATCATAATAAACTCAAACAAAACGTGCACTCCGCACCTTCTGACTTGTTTGATGGATATTATGATCACATAGTCATTAGTCAATCCAATTACATTAATATATTTAACACATTCTCCATGAATCATCACTTGCGTAGGCTATAAAACCATATCAATTACATGTTGTTGTTAATTTTAAACAAAAAACAAAACATAAAAGATCAATAACAGATGTATGTTGTCGACCTATTATTCTTTTTGACCAAATATTGACTATTAACTAATTCTAATCGCAACCAACAATTTCACCAATATTAATCCAAACTTTCGATTTTGCTACCAATAATAGTGGCATTCTAAGTGTTCGTTAACTCTGTTTACATTTTGATGACGTGACACGTGACGTTGCTCGTGACATGACATGTGACATAGCGTATTACAAACTTAAAAAAATATAAATATATTACTCAAATTTTGTCTCTTTATCTTCAATCTACTCAACCGATGACAAGAATATTACCTTAAATAACTTCAAAAGTAATCTTTTTATAAAAAAGAAATGAGTACTACAATATTATTATTAATTTTAACTATGTTATACATCACGTCATGAGTCACGTCATGTGATACATTATTAAAAGCTAATGGAGTTAACGAACATCTGGGATTAAGACTGCTCAAATTGTTAATTGTTATTAATATGGACCAATAGTTAATAGTTTAGATTAATAAAATCAAATTTTCCTAAAAGAAAATCATACCAATATGGTCGATACCGTTCAATACGACCCCGGAACAATACAGACTGTATAAGGACATGAATTGACTAATTTGATATCATACACTAATACGACATGTATTCAAAGTATGTTGATAATACATTAATACATTGGATGTATCTAAAACATGTTCAATTATTTTTAAAGATTTTATTATTATTATTTTAATTAAGAAAAGTTTGGGGATAAAATTGCACAAATGGTCCTTGTGGTTTGATGCAATATTGCAAATTTGGTCCCTAGATTATAGTAATTGCAGGCATAGTCCAAAATTTATGAGATGGTTACAAGTTTAGTCCTTACTATTATTGTTTGTTAGTTTTAACAGATGTGGAGACTAAACTTGTGATATTCTCAAACCCATGGACCATTAATGCACCTTTTTGTATAGTAAAAAAATAGAATAATGAATTATTTCAATAACCTCCTTATATTGCACCGACCACTTGCCCCTTTTCTTCTTCGATTCCTGCACAACCAGCGTCATCTCCGATAAACACTTTTCCCTGTCTTCTTCAAGTTAATATTGTTTACTTAAATTGCCCTTTTATTCCGCCGTTATTGGTTGACTTGTGATTGCCGGTAAAATCCAGATAGCTGAAAATTGGTATAAGGATAGGAGGCTGAAACGAGGGCTTAAGCATGGTGTTCATTATTGGTTTCCATGATAGTTTGTTACTGCAAATTGGGGTAAGTAAAGAGGAAAATGATCTGGTTTAGAAGAAACTAAATCTCTAACAAATAAATAAGAATATTAGTTCAACTTTTATTTGAGTTTTAGCTTTTCTTAATTATACGAAAAAGATGTACAAATGATCCATGGGTTTGATCATATTACATTTGTTGAAAACTAACTAACATTAACGGTAGGGATTAAACTTGCAACCATCTCATAAAATTTTGGATTATGTTTGCAATTTTTAAACTATAGGGACCATATTTATAATAGGACCAAACCATATGGACTATTAACAGTCTCAAAAGATTTGATAAATCTTGCTGCAGAGAACACGACTTTATATCTTTCATCATCATTTATGAGTTATGACCGTTGTAATGTAAGATCAATTCATCACCGGTGTCGTTTCTTCTACATTATGCCCGAGTTTCTACCGTCGGACTTTGCTTCTTTCAGATTTATTCAGCTTCCAAAGATACCAATATTATGATCATATCCCCTGTTTCATTCTCTTAATTTCATTTTACTAATTGTTTACCCATTGAATGCCTACTTACAGTACATTCATTAGGGTTAGTTTTTATGTCATTCATTGAGAAGATGATCGTCGGACATTGCTTTTTTGCAGATATATCGAACCTCCAAAGGTACGTTTACTCTCATTGAAAGCGTCGATTTGAGATTATGATCATCATATCCCTTATTTGATTTTCTTAATTTGATTTTACAGATTGGTTAGCGATTCGATGCCTACTTACATCACCTTAGGGTTGCTCTTTACTGCACTGATTTGAGAAGATGACCGGTGATTTATGGAGCTTTCAGAGACAATAGGCGGATATTCGTTGAATAACCAAAGGTACGGTTTAGGGTTTTCTCCATTTTTAATTCCTTACATATGAAATCATTGATTTCGTTTCTTCATCACGTTGGAGTTTCTACTGGGAGAAGACGACCGTCGGACATTGCTTTTTGCAGATTTGTGGAACATCTAATGGTACGTTTACTCTGATTCAGTTTTGAGTTTATGATCATATCCCCCTGTTTGATTTACAAATTGCTTAGCGATTGCATGCCTACTTACATTACATTATGTGATAAAGGTTGCTTTTTATGTCTCTGAGAAAATGACCAGCGATTTTTGTAGTTTACAGAGACAATAGGCGGATATTCTTTGAATTGCCAAAGGTACCGTTTAGGGTTTGCTGAGTTTTTAATTTCATGCGTATGAGATTATTCTTTGAACTGCTTATTGATTTATGTATCTTGGGTCTGATTTCTTAGCTTCCAGTCATATTTGTTGTTTATGCTTTCTCCTCCCTGTTTTCATCTTGACCATGGATTGAATGTTTTTTTAATAAACCGATCACTATACTATGATAAGTGTATATGATTTTCACTAGAAATTCTCAGGGACTGTATCTGCTTGCTTCAAATTAGGGACATGAGTTACTCATGAAAGATTAAGAACTCTAATCTTTGAATGAATCTATTGTGCTTGTTTAATTTTGTGAAAGAACATACCTATAACTTGCTAACAGTTGTTGCATACCAAATTTCATGGCACCAGGAGGAAGTTTAGTAAATTTTGGAAAGATTTTGTTCCAAGTGTTCCTCCTGTTTAATTTTTATGATGGTCAAATTGGTTCAATCTTGTAAACATAATACATGTAGATTTTAATTTTTAATTCTGTTTGCTTAGGTATCTTTCGATCTTTTTTGATTTCAGAGTTGCTATGGCAGGTTATCTCACTTGATTTTTTGTGTTTGCTGATTCATTGATTCACATTCGAAAGCTGTTTGCACGAATCGTACGATATGTTTGATTTTAAAATATGTTTATAGTCTTTTAATTTCTTGAAGGACAGGAAGTCGGAGGGTATGATTTGGAATTCCTTGTATACTCTTGTATTTCTTCTTCGTGGTCGGCTGCCATGGCAAGGATTCCAGATTAGTTTTCAAATTTTGAGACGGATCCATCTACACCCATGGAACATTAGTAAAATATACTGAAAGAAAACTAATTAGTAAAATATACTTGAAAGAAAACTAATTAGTAAAATATCTAAGTTTTATCTTTATTTGGTAATCTTGGTAGCGAAAGAGAATCAATCATCAAG
This sequence comes from Flaveria ramosissima, assembly GCA_025215565.1. Classification (NCBI taxonomy): domain Eukaryota; kingdom Viridiplantae; phylum Streptophyta; class Magnoliopsida; order Asterales; family Asteraceae; genus Flaveria; species Flaveria ramosissima. Next base: position 92,279,765 of record CM046035.1, read on the forward strand.
CACTTCTAAGAACAAACATCATTCCCCAAATCCAAATTCTTAAACCATTGATACATCAACAAGAAGATCAGTGGTTGATTCCAAGTCACAGGGGAAGCATTTAACTCCTAAAAAGTTACAGGTGAATTTAGTAACAATATATTTTTATATATGTAAATCTTTCCTACCCGTTTAGTCTCTTTGATAGCTCACTACCGTGAATGGTGGCAGTGTGGCACACATTTAGTCTCTTTGACAGGTCACCTTCAATGGTGGCACCTGTTTAGTCTCTTTGGTGACTGAACAAAAGATGATAAAAGTGCACAAGATCAGAATCTGAGTAAAATGCATATTCAAGTATAATCAGTTTTTGTAAATATTTTTTGATTAATATTGATTAGAAGCTTTTCCTTTTTATGAGGAAACAACTAAGTATTTTATATACTATAATCAGGGGATTGTGTCAAGTATGTTTAGCCTTCTGTCCATGTGGAAAATCTTACCAAGTATGTTGTGCCTTCCATGCCTAGGGTTTATAACTATAAATGAACGATTGGTTGAGTTCTACCATGCTTTTTTCCGTTAAGAGCCGTATAAGAGTATATGATGATTGTCTTGATTGAGTAGTGTATATGAACATATAAATGAGCTGAGATCTAGGGCTTCTAGAGCTAATGCTAAATTGTTAGTCACCCAACATTATGTATCGGTTATAGTGTGTTATCAAATCAAATGGTATTCATTTTGTAGGGTATATTGTAGCCGACATTAACAACTCAGTGAAAAGAAACCATCAGGTAAGAAGACAAAGACTAAAGTTTCAAGCTTTGATAAGGTACAAAGTAATGTAAGGCACGTAGCTCTTTTGACACTCGTGATAACCCTCCCACTGAGCATTCTCTCTAATGTATGGACTTTAGACTTTGTTCTGAGGTATTATTTTTTTCTCTAAAGTGGCTATGCTTTTATAATGAAATTTAATTAAATTAATAGATGCTGACAGCACATGATGAAGAAGTAGAAGCTGACATCCGGATTGGTCCGTTTAGGGTAGCACATGATCACTGAAACAAAGGTATGGTTTGCAAGACTTGTATGGATGTTATAGTCTTGATTTTACATTATGTCCTAAAGTATTAGTGTAACAGTTTGAATTTTGCCTTTTTTAACTACATTTTGAGTAGAACAGCAATGCAAAGAGTACTCAATATTCAAGTATTTGTTGTTCAACAACTAACAATTCTTGTCATGCAAATGATATCATTTTTTGACTATTTGATAGTTGAATGTTTTTATGATGCAGGGGCAATAATGACAATGATGACATATTGGTTTTTAATGTGTCATTATCTACAAGCCAAGATTGATAAACATGTCTTTGATCTTGGAGATTATCAAAACCAGCTTCATTTATAAATTACTTAGACACAATTTCTCAATATTTTTTCAAGTTTGAAGATCCTAATAAACATGCTTTTGTAAAGCAAATTACATCGGAGAGATGAGGTCATGAGGAATATGTTCTTGGTGAAGAAGAAGCAATCTGGGCTCCTTCCTTTCATTAATAGCTATGTTTTCTGGTGATCCTGCTACTACGATGAAGGTAAATTTTATATCTTTTAGACATGTTGTTTATTATGATGAATCTAACTCTTAGTTCATATAATTTGATAGCAAAAGGGCAGAAAAAGTTGTGAAACATGGATTCTAAAAATTATAGTTAGAGCATCGGAATACAATTGGAATTGAATGTGTATGCTCAACTACTAATATAGAGTTCAAAACTTGATGAAATAAAAACATGTATAAGTTCAAATTTCGGTTGAGTTTTGTACCCAAATGTATTTTACTTTTTTCTTAAGAGCTAAATGCCTAAATGGACTACAACATTTTTGTTTTTGGGTTACTTTTTTTATTAGATTTTATCTAGAATTTGGCAGGAAACTAGCTATGTTACAGGTTACTTAACCCGCATCTCTCTTCTCAACAGATTTCTATGGAGTTTGTGAGGTCCTTTAGCTGGCCACTTAAAAGTACAATTACGTACTGCAGAAATACCTTTATCCTCTTATGAAGAAATATGACAGTACGAAAAAGTCAGCCTGCTGAATTTTGTTTAGCTAATTTACATTTATCCTTCTTTAGACTTTCATTTTCTCTTTCTAGTTGCAGCCTCATTATCAAAGTTTTCTTTTGAGGGACTAAGCAAATGTTAATAGGTAACTGTAGAAAGAAATTCAAATATATATATGTCAAAGCAAGGTAGAAGAGAAATTGTAAGGGTGTGTTACATTTTGATATGTAAGTTGCATACATATGGCAATTTCAGTCCACTTACTATATCGGCCAATTCAGATGGTACCCCTAAGTGTATTTTGAAAACATAAAACCTTCTAATCCATATGGTCCAGGTATTTATATTATAACTTGAATATAAAATTTTCTTTTCAATATAATAGTTTAAACATAGGACTTCAACACTGTCTTGTTACTTAATGTTTATGCCTAATAACAATTTTTTGTTTGATTAGGCTTGATTTACTTCTCCATCTTTGCTATTTGATTTCGAGCACCTTAAGACACTGCTTTCATCACAGGATGTTGATACGTACCATCAAACCATTTATTGCTCAGCATCAGCTTTTCTGTACGCAGGTATGGTTAGCTTCACTTTGAATACATACTTTTCATAAATTAGAGCTTCTTAAGCATTTCGTGTTATTTGTCAAGTACGGTTTTCCCTGTAGATTAGGCTCTCTTTTGTTGTTGTTATTGATTAGGGCTTAATTTGCTTCTCCATCCCTGGCATTTGGATTTGAGCATCTTAAGATGCTGCTTTCGTCACTGGAAGTTGTTATGAGCAAGGGTAACCGGTTGCAAGTTCGTTAATTCTTGTGGCAGTAGATTGATGTGGCACGTCCAAGCCAAGTAAGTTCTTAATAAATTTGTCCTTTTTTAATATGGTAATGAACTTAAATGAAACTATAATAATTTGCATAGCTCGAACAGATTTTCTAACAATCTCTTATTATGTTCTGATAATTTTGTAGTTTTTTAAATCAATTCATTTCCACTTACCGAACTGATTTTGTTATACTAATCTTGCACGATGACTTGGTTGTCATAGATAATTTTGTGCTATTTATGAGTGCCTAAAACTAGATTTTTTCATAAACGTATATATGATAGCCAAGACATTTATGATTGTCTATTATGGTTTGCAATTTGGTAAAAATGAAACAAGTGGTCCTTTATTATCCTTCACAATGTGCAGCAAATGGGTTGACAAAGTTAGAAGCAAAGGAGCCACTTATCTTTCATCTTTAATGAGTTGGTAGCTTAATACAAAAGTTCATTAAGTAGTAATTTTTGTTATGATTATTTAATCTCTTGATACTTGATAGGGATAGATGGCTGCAATCTCAGTAGTAGATGTTGCCATCAAGACCCTTTCACATTGCCTTTTATATCCTCAAGAGTTTGTGGGTCTAATTTATATGTACATCACAAAAAATGTATCCTAATTAGTAGAAAACACTCAAATAGTAAATGGTCTAATGTATATGTACATCACAAAAAATGTATCCTAATTAGTTGAAAACACTCAACTAGTAAATGGTTTTTAATTTCAACAGTAAATTTTTATTTTTTCTATTTTCTTAATTCTGACGAGTCAGTTATTCGCTTGAAGTTATTTGCAAAATGCCGCCCAAACAAGCAGCGTCGAATGAATGAGCAGGTAAGTACATTCATCTTCCCTGATGTGGTGTTGGATAGTAAAAGGTTGAGTTGCCGAAGGTGTCGTTGGCCCGCATAGGCGATGAATTTGTTGCCGATTAGGGCCCTAAGCTGAAACCCGAATCCTAAGCCCCAGCCAAAAGCTTCTTTTTGTAGCAAGGCACCATCGTTTTTTCCCCCATAAAGTATCCTTCAATTCCATCCTTTGATCCGGAGACACTGATAGTATTCATGTATCGGATTGGGATGTGCTACTAGGATTGAATTTCTCCAACCCTTAAACAACTCATGATTCTATAAAGAAAGAGATCCTTCTAGGGAACGAGTGGTGAAGGCACGCGATACTCATATGGCCGAACTGTTCTCCATTTATGCCTAACTGGTCGCTCGTCAATGGTATGACGATTGCCACATCCGAATGATGTACGAAGAAATCTCTAAGTCGTGTGAAGCCAATGCTACCCTAAAGGTTGGCAGGGATAAATACAAATCTAATATGTGGCACAAAGAGAATAAGCTACTTCAAGGTAGACCACACCAAAGCACTAGAGAATCACAAACTATTGAGGCAACGGTCTACGGAGTTGGTGTTGTAGAGGAAGAGGATGAGAAACTCCAAGGTGCATTGGAGGAAAAGGATGGTTACCAAAGATACTAAGGTCGGGCAACGGTGTGAGAAGGTAACTATTAGGTATCTACGCATCAAAAACATACACAATCACACAATGTGAACATCGACCAACCCATGTGTCCTTCATCTTCTTTAATGGTGGTTTAACCGCAACCCAGAAGACGATGCCATCTCAGTAGTAGTGGAACTCTCTTTCTACAATGAGTAGTCGTGGAAACTCGTTTTGTAGATTGAGATAACATAACTAGTGCAATAGGTGTAAAAATCTCAAGCACCACAGCAAGAGTCTAGAAGCAGCAAACTCCCTTAAAGGTTCTAATACTTGAGTCGACACTACAGTAGCATCCACTATAGAAGCCACGTTGAGATGCACACTAGTACTAGAAATCATCCCACATAGACCACCCAATGTAGGCACCAACCCAAACGACTCACCAATCTTAGAGATCGGAAGAAGTAGGGTCGTGTTATCATTATTGTAAGGCCCCGTTCCCAGGACGCCTATAGTTGGTCATTCATTGCGCATAAATCATATAATTACATTGCCTTAGGAAAATATTGCAGCGGAAACATTAAAAAGGACATCGCATTTCATTATAAAAACTTTTGCCAAATAATACATCGTGAATCAGTTACAAAATATATAGTTGCATTACATCATAAAAGCCCTATATAAATGGATGCCTTCAAAAAGAGCTGAGTAGCCACCTTGTGCCATCCTCAGCAATCATTACCTGCCAACTGGAAAACATATAAAAAGTCAGCGTTGCTGAGTGAGTTCTAGTTTAATAGTAAAACATACTTTACTTTCATTTAAAACCATTCGTTACTTTTGCATGATCACACATCATACGTACACATAGATAATATCTTTATTATCTCCTTCATTCATTCATTCATTCGTTCATTATAACTTTACTTGCGCATCGGATATCCTCCGTACCAATACCATATGCTACACCCCGAACAATTTAGCTACTGGGCCGAAGTCAATAATTGAACAGTTGAGCGTATGCCGCAGTACTAGAGGTAAGCGGTAGAGGTTCTACATAAATGGTCGATCACAAAGAAGGACCCGATATCCGATACAGGCAAGACTTTTTATTTCTTTCCACTTTACGTTACATAATACTTCATTTCATTCGTTAGCATAACACGTAAAGCCATAGTAAAGATAAACATACATCATACTAAGGATCATTAACGTGCATCGACATCACGTCATACAGGGCAACATCATACATACATAACATGCATCATGCACAAACATGCAACATCATCATCATAATGCCCTACCGGCCCTTTAAGGCCATAACAGTTATCTTACATATTTTTACGGGAACCTTCACATCAAAACTTTCATCTGCACTTTCCCCCGAAAGCCAGAAGTCGAACTACACTTTCCTTCGGGTGTAATAGCCCTATTCGTGCATATGGACACCCTTCAGTCGCATGGCCTCCATGCGACTGAACATCATGCGATTAGACTCATGCGGACGAACATCTATGCAAATGGACATCCAGTCGTGCGTATGGACCTCATGCGGATGGAACTAATGCGAATGAGCACCTATGCGACTGACTTCATGCGAATGGACTCATGCGACTAAACACTAATGCGACTGGACCCTCAGTCACATGTCTCCCCATGCGACTGGACTCCCAATCGTGCGAATGAACACTTAGTCATACGATTGAACCCTCAATCGTGCGAATGAATCCCAATCGCTTCTCATTCTGTCGTATGGCCTTCATTCGGTCGCATAGCCCTAGCTCATGCAGAATGGAGTTCATCCCGAATCCAATCTGCCATTTTCGGCCTCCAAGCTCATCCAAACCCATTCTAAGCCTAAATCAACCATCTTAGACCTTAGGAATGTATACCACAACACCATACAAGCACACACAAGCCCGGAAACATACTCTAAACACATCACACGCAACACACCCAAATGGGTCATAAACACACACATATAAAAATGAGTTTTTGATGCTTTCTAGCCCCAAAATCAGTTGAAAACAAGTAAAAGTGGGGTCCTAGAACTCACACAAACAAGCACAACGACAAGGGCTTCGATTTGGCTTGCTACACGACGATTTTGGCCACCCAAACCAACACTTTTCCTCTTTTCTTATTCTTTCTCTCTTCTTCTTTCTTTGGTGGCTGATTTGTGAGTGTGGGGGAGAGGGTAAGGGCTGCCCTCTCCCTTATATACTCCCACTCGCCCGACTTTCTTTTGTTGGCGAGTTTGGTCCCTCGACTTTGGACTTTATTTCTTTTTCTTCCTTCGTCGGCTTCAAAATAATAAATAACCGGGTGTTACAAGTCCACCCCCCTTAAATAGGTTTCGTCCTCGAAACCTGTTATTCTTCGAACAAACATGGATACCGTTGTCTCATTTCTTCCTCAGTCTCTCAAGTTGACTCGGATTCTTTCCTGTGCTTCCACTGTACACGCACAAGAGGAACCACTTTATTTCTCAGCCTTTTCTCTTTCCGATCGATGATTGCCACTGGTTGCTCCACATAATTGAGTCGTTCGTCTACTTTGATATCCTCAAGTGGAACAATCATGTCTTCATCAGTTAAGCACTTTCTCAAATGAGATACACGGAATGTCGGGTGTATTCCACTTAACTCATCCGGTAACTCCAGTCTATAGGCCACCTCTCCTACTCGAGCGATGATTCGGAAAGGGCCTATATACCTTGGGCTTAACTTACCCCGCTTTCGAAAGCGGATGATACCCTTCCAAGGTGAGACCTTTAACATAACTCGGTCACCCACCTGGAACTCAATCGGCCTGCGTCGTTTATCAGCATACGACTTCTGCCTGTCTTTGGCTGCCTTCATGAAGGCTTTAATCTTCTCAAGCTTCTCAGTCGTAGCCTCGATTACCTCAACGCTCCCCAATTCCTTCTGACCAATATCACCCCAACAAACGGGTGTTCTGCATCTCCTACCGTATAGCATCTCGTATGGAGGCATACCAATGCTGTCATGATAGCTGTTGTTGTATGAGAATTCGGCTAACGGTAGGTGGTCGTCCCAACTTCCACCAAAATCAATCACACATGCCCGAAGCATGTCTTCCAGTGTCTGAATGGTCCTTTCTGACTGACCATCAACCTGGGGATGATAAGCTGTGCTAATATGTAACCTCGTCCCCATAGCGTCGTGGAATTTCTTCCAAAATTTTGATGTAAACCGAGTGTCGCGATCTGACACAATGGACACCGGCACACCATGAGGAGTTACAACTTCCTTGATGAACAGATCAGCCAACCTCTCAGATGAGTATGTCTACTCGGATCGGTAGGAAGTGAGCACTCTTCGTCAAACGGTCAACTATCACCCATATGGCATCGTACCCTTTCGGGGTACGTGGCAGCTTCATAATGAAATCCATGGTGATGTGCTCCCACTTCCATTCCGGTATATCCAAAGGTTGGATCTTTCCATACGGCTTCTGATGCTCGCCCTTCACCTGTAAGCAAGTAAGGCACCTACTCACATACTCCACCACGTCGCGCTTCATACCCGGCCACCAATAATCCTTCTTCATATCATGGTACATTTTCGTGGCACCAGGATGAATGGAGTATCGAGTCTTGTGAGCTTCATCCATTATCTTCACCCGTAGATTCCCAAAACGAGGGATCCACACACGACCTAATCGGGTTCTAACACCGAGTGTGGTTTCACCCAATTCCGCGACCAGACCTCTCATCCTTTAAGAGTTAAGATAATCTTCTTTCAATGCCTCATCTTGAAACTCCTTAACTTGCTTCATTACATCGGAGGTCATGATCAATTGATAAGCTTTCACCCGAATCGGCTCGGGTCTCTCTTTTCGGCTAAGGGCATCAGCCACCACATTGGCCTTGCCCGGATGGTAGTGGATCTCACAATCATAATCCTTTATAAGTTCTAACCACCGTCTCTGCCTCATGTTCAGATCCTTCTGCTCAAAGAAGTATTTCAAGCTCTTGTGGTCAGTGAATATGGTGCACTTCGTCCCGTAAAGATAGTGCCTCCAAATCTTTAACGCAAAGACCACAGCTGCTAGCTCCAAGTCATGAGTAGGGTAATTGTCCTCATGAACCTTCAACTGTCGGGATGCATAGGCTATAACCTTTCCTCTTTGCATTAACACGCATCCCAACCCCAAGTAGGAAGCATCAGAATAAACCACCAGATCTTCACTTCCATCGGGTAAGGACAGAACTGGAGCTTGAGTCACTTCCTCGAACGCCTTCTCTTGAGCTTGACCCCATACGAACTTAACATCTTTTCGGATCAACTTAGTTAGTGGAGAAGCGATTTTGGAAAAGTCTTGGATGAATCTTCTGTAGTAACCCGCCAAACCCAAGAAGCTACGAATCTCGGATGGCGTTTTTGGTGACTTCCATTGCATAACCGCCTCCATCTTTGCCGGGTCCACCATAATCCCGTCGAGATTCACCACATGACCCAAGAACTGAACTTCGCGCAACCAGAACGCGCACTTGGAGAATTTAGCATACAACTTCTCCCTCCTCAGCATCTTCAGAACCTCCCGAATGTGACCGGCATGCTCAATCTCGCTCCTTGAATAAATCAGGATATCATCAATAAACATAATCACTGATTTATCCAGCATCGGCTCACACACACGGTTCATCAAATCCATAAAGCAGCTGGCGTGTTGGTCAAACCAAAGGACATGACGAGAAACTCGTAGTGACCATAACGCGTACGAAAAGCTGTTTTAGGGATCCTTCTTCTTTACAAACAGGACCGGAGCACCCCAAGGAGAGATACTCGGTCTAATAAACTCCTTATCGAGCAGTTCTTGCAACTGCTCCATCAATTCCTTCATCTCCGTCGGAGCTAACCGATATGGTGCCTTAGCGACAGGTTGGGCACCCGGTATCAGATCAATCTGAAACTCGATCTCTCTGTCAGGTGGCACTCCTGATAAGTCCTCTAGGAACACGTCTGAAAAGTCACACACAACCGGTACATCGGCTAGTTTGGTGTTGGCGTATCCATATCCTTTACATAGGCCAAGTAAGCACTACATCCACGCCTCATACACTTTCCCGCCACCGCCATCGAAATTACTTTCGGAATCATCGTGACCTGATCACCATAAACCGTTACCGAACTCCCGTCAGGCGCTGACAACTGAATCATCTTCTTGCGACACACAATATTCGCCTCGTAGTCCGCTAACCAATCCATCCCAAGAACCAAATCGAAACCACCTAAGGTCATCACAAACGGTCTAACAGGAAACTTATGACCCTCTAGCTCCACATCACAGTTCTCTATCATCTCAGAAATCCTGGTAGACTTACCTATGGCAGTTTCTACATCAAATGGCGCATCAACACGTCTACTACTAACAGGCAGCTTAGCACAGAAAGTAGCAGAAATAAAACTCTTACTAGCACCAGAATCAAATAACACAGAAGCTAAAGTTTGGTTCACTAGAAACGTACCGGACATAACATCTGGGTCCGTCCTAGCTTCCTCCTGTGTCATGGTGAATGTACTGGCGCTCGCCCTCGGTCCTTCACTTCCCGTCTTCTTCACCCCAGAACCCTCAGCCATCGGCTTCTTACAATCCCTGCTCATATGCCCACTTTCCCCACAGTTAAAACATTTGCCCGCCAGTCAATCCTTCGCCATATTCCCTATCTTCCCACACTTGAAGCACACATTCAAACCCACCCTACATTCTCCCGCATGCTCCTTTCCACACTTACCACACCCCTCGATCCCGCTCCTGGTGTGGCCACGCGCCGATCATCCACCCGTGCCTTTTTGTTACCCGTCGAGGCATCACCCCGACCAAACCTTTTCTCGTTCCAGTTCCGATCACCACCACCCTTCTTATTCGCTTCTGTCACCACCACCCCCCGCTCATCATATAGCCTTCCGGCCAAATCGACCGCCGACCTAAACGTACTTGGCCGGACGGCGATCATATGCCTGCGAACATCCACCGGTAAGCCCTGAATGTACCTCTTGATCTTCCGAGACAGAGGCGTCACCTGATCCGGCACCAACCGTGCCATTTCATTGAATTTGGTGGTGTACTGCTGGTGTGTCATGGTTCCCGCCTCCAGCTGCAGAAACTCCCTCTCTATCTTATCCATTCCATGTGAGGACAGAACTCCTCAATCACCATCTTCTTCAGTTCGGGCCATCTCATTCTCCCGATTGCCCGGTTACCCTCCGCTTGGACAATGTTGTCCCACCAGCATAGTGCCGAGTCCACAAATGAATGAGTGCCAAACTTCACCTTCTGATCTTCCCGGCACTCGCTGATGTCGAGAACAGCCTCCATCTCTCTCACCCATTGGTGAGCAGCGGCAGCATTGCCATTACCGTCGAAAGTAGGGGGCTTGCATCTTATAAACACCCCATAGTTACAGCCTCGTGCCACCTCTCGCACAGGCTCATCTTTCTCTTCCTCGTCTTCATTATCAGAGAAAATCGTTTCGGGCTCCGAATGCTCTCGTTCCCCTGAAGACCTGTTTCTCTTCTTTCTTTCTCCTTCTTTCACCGCCTTAATGACTTCGGTCACCACAGACGGTAAGATTGTCTGCATGACCTGGTGTACTTCTTCAACAACATCCTCCTTTACCGAGGCCCTCAGGTTTGCACTCTCATCCCCAACCTCCGGATGAGAGGTCTCTAGTTCTTCAGGAAACACCTTTTCGACCCTTAGGCTTCCTCTTTTGGGTCGCGGCTCAACATCAGGCCCGCCACGGCCTCCACCCCTAGAAGCTTTAGAAGATCTACCTCCAGCCATTCTCTAACTCACACTTAAAGATTCAAACACCAACACGGTCATTCAAAGAAACAGCTCAGTTTATGTCAAGTATAGTAAGTCCCTAATTACAGTGGCCAGTTGTGATTAGCCAAGCATTACCTGTCCTGACTACATCAGTATTTAAATCTACATACAGCACATAACCACATACCATGCACACATAAAACCGGTTAACTTTACGAAAATACCTGATGGCACGCAGCAACTCAGTTTGGCATCCCATTCCCTTTTCCGTCCCATTTTCAGTTTAAGTTAAGGTTTATTTGAAAATTTTACCCATTTCACTTAAACTTTGGCTCTGATACCAACTTGTAAGGCCCCGTTCCCGGGACGCCTACAGTTGGTCATTCATTGCACATAAATCATATAATTACATTGCCTTAGGAAAATATTGCAGCGGAAACATTAAAAAGGACATCGCATTTCATTATAAAAACTTTTGCCAAATAATACATCGTGACTCAGTTACAAAATATATAGTTGCATTACATCACAAAGCCCTATATAAATGGATGCCTTCAAAAAGAGCTGAGTAGCCACCTTGTGCCATCCTCAGCAATCATTACCTGCCAACTGGAAAACATATAAAAAGTCAGTGTTGCTGAGTAAGTTCTAGTTTTATAATAAAACATAATTTACTTTAATTTAAAACCATTCGTTACTTTTGCATGATCACACATAATACGTACACATAGATAATATCTTTATTATCTCCTTCATTCATCCATTCATTTGTTCATTATAACTTTACTAGCGCATCGGATATCCTCCGTACCAATACTATATGCTACACCCCAAACAATTTAGCTACTGGGCCAAAGTCAATAATTGAACAGCTGAGCGTATGCCGCAGTACTAGAGGTAAGCGGTAGAGGTTCTACATAAATGGTCGATCACAAAGAAGGACCCGATATCCGATACAGGCAAGACTTTTTATTTCTTTCCACTTTACGTTACATAATACTTCATTTCATTCGTTAGCATAACACGTAAAGCCATAGTAAAGATAAACATACATCATACTAAGGATCATTAACGTGCATCGACATCACGTCATACAGGGCAACATCATACATACATAACATGCATCATGCACAAACATGCAACATCATCATCATTATGCCCTACCGGCCCTTTAAGGCCATAACAGTTATCTTACATATTTTTACGGGAACCTTCACATCAAAACTTTCATCTGCACTTTCCCCCGAAAGCCAGAAGTCGAACTACACTTTCCTTCAGGTGCAATAGCCCTATTCGTGCGTATGGACACCCTTCAGTTGCATGGCCTCCATGCGACTGAACATCATGCGATTAGACTCATGCGGATGAACATCTATGCAAATGGACATCCAGTCGTGCGTATGGACCTCATGCGGATTGAACTAATGCGAATGAGCACCTATGCGACTGACTTCATGCGAATGGACTCATGCGACTAAACACTAATGCGACTGGACCCTCAGTCACATGTCTCCCCATGCGACTGGACTCCCAATCGTGCGAATGAACACTTAGTCATACGATTGAACCCTCAATCGTGCGAATGAATCCCAATCGCTTCTCATTCTGTCGTATGGCCTTCATTCAGTCGCATAGCCCTAGCTCATGCAGAATGGAGTTCATCCCGAATCCAATCTGCCATTTTCGGCCTCCAAGCTCATCCAAACCCATTCTAAGCCTAAATCAACCATCTTAGACCTTAGGAATGTATACCACAACACCATACAAGCACACACAAGCCCGGAAACATACTCTAAACACATCACACGCAACACACCCAAATGGGTCATAAACACACACATATAAAAACGGGTTTTTGATGCTTTCTAGCCCCAAAATCAGTTGAAAACAAATAAAAGTGGGGTCCTAGAACTCACACAAACGAGCACAACGACAATGGCTTCAATTTGGCTTGCTACACGACGATTTTGGCTACCCGAACCGACCCGAACCAACACTTTTCCTCTTTTCTTCTTCTTTCTCTCTTCTCCTCTCTTTGGTGGCTGATTTGTGAGTGTGGGGGAGAGGGTAAGGGCTGCCCTCTCCCTTATATACTCCCACTCGCCCGACTTTCTTTCGTTGGCGAGTTTGGTCCCTCGACTTTGGACTTTATTTCTTTTTCTTCCTTCGTCGGCTTCAAAATAATAAATAACCGGGTGTTACAATTATCTATCCATCCATTACTCAAGTTAGCTATATTATCAAGTTAGCTATATAATGGAAACTGTAACAAACACAGAGAGCTCTGCATAATAAGATGACATAAAGTTTATAGCTAAAGGGTGAGTGGTCGGAGGTAATGCATATAGAGTCTCTGAAATAAAAGTGATTAACAAAGGTATGTCCGCCTCACTGTTGGTGTCGTGTATCTAGAGAACTATGTGTCGACTAGACATCTGACACAAAATATTTATTCATACTAACTGTGATAAATAAAATGTAAGCATGTATAGTTTTTTGCAATCAAATAACACGGTATACATAATTTTTTTCTAGTTATATGCATGCAATTTCTCTTAGTATCATATATACACAAACATTTATATTTATGAAAACTTGTTGCTTCTTGAAGTATGAAATGCTTGTTTCAAAAACACTTTAAGTTATAGTTCAGAATTTAAGAGAAACTTCTAGTTCATTTAACCATTGGCTCGTATATGAACTTTTGTCACAACCCAAAAATTGGCAGCGGAAGGCAAACACGGTAGTGATGGAGGTTGGCACCCAATAGTGTTTTGAAAACTTTATTTTTATCATGTATTTGGACATTATTTATTTGATATTATACATAACCATTTAAGTATACAACTTGTCCCGGTAAACACATGTCCAAATACATTATTTTCAAAACAAACTTTCACTACTTCTAATGGCATCTCAAGTGCCTGAAAAACACGTTAAAAAGTATTAATACAATGGTTGGTGAGTTAATAATGTTAGAAAAATATTTCACCAAAATCCTATGTCTTTAATAAAATATTTCACAAAAGTTTGGATTAACTATTTTTCTAATGCTTGTAAACTCACCAAACTAAAAGTTTTACAAACCCAAAAGTTTTCATATATATGTGTTATTAAATGGCAAAAATTATCCATACTTAAATTTATTTACCACTCTTAGTTCGTACGGATATATGTTTTGTGTCACAGATGTTTGGTTCACACACATTTATCGAGATACACAACACTGACAGTGAGACGGACATACTATCACCGACTACTGTTATACCAGAGACTTCTATATGCATTACCATCAACCACTAATCTTTTAGCTACATACTTTATGTTATCTTCTTATGCAGGCCTATTTGCATTTGCCTATTATATGGCTAACTATGGATAATGGATAGAAGATAACGACACGACTCTGCCTCTTTCGATCTCTAATATTGTTGAATCGTCTAGATTGGTGTCTGCATTAAATGGTAGGGATAGGATGATTTCTTGTACTAGTTTGCATCTCAGTGTATCTCTTATGGTGGATGCAATTATAGTATCACCACAGTAAACATAATAGAATAAGAATGACTCTGATATCGTTTATAACGTCATGTCTGTAGTTGGGGTTGATAAGCCTACTTCTAGGGCTTTTGTTACTGTACCTGAGATTTCTACACCTACCCAAACGATTGTCTGCCTCAGTATCTCACATGGGCTTTCATGACTTTTCTAAGGGTTAATACTCATCGTAGAAAGAGAACTCCAACTACGAGTGAGGTGGCATTTATCCTTTGGGGTTGCGGTTAACCACCACCAAAGAAGATGAAAGGCACATGGACTGATTGATGTTCTCACTGTGATAAACAGTTGGCGACTCTTAGAGAAGGGTTGTAACTCATAAGGTTAAGTTTGAGAACTTGAAATGGTACATTGGTAGTTTCAAAGATTTGAAAGTTTTGAATTACAGTGCTCTCCACCATATGCACTTTTAAGATTCAAAATCTTGAAGAGAATATGGAGTTGAGAGTATATGAGATTTCAATGATGTTTTTTCTATTGTTAGGCACAGATAAAACGTATGATGGAATAGGTATTTTATTGAATGATAAATGATTACATAGGATCTCAATATATATGTTGGATTAGGTTGTTTACTAACAAGAAATTCTTTTAAAGTATTCACTTAATTAATCTTTTTCGAGTACAAAGTTTAACAATCAGCAGATAACAAGTAGACTAACAAAATAACCTCAAAACCGGATCGAACGTCAAACCGGTTGTCTTTCTGGTTTGGTGGTCGGATCGGATTTAAGAATCGGATGATGTAATAATTAGTATATTATATATATAGTTATATATATATAATTCAATATAAGTAATTTATGTGGGTATTTTATAGTTATATATAAAACTTAACAATAATCTTATGTCCACCTTACTATTGTCCAACCCCTCGTTTTAACCCATTAAAATTCAAAAAAAAAAAAAATCAAAATCTGGTCCGACCATCGATTCGGGACGAATCGACCGGTCCAACCCCTCCAAAACATATTGGTCTGAACCCTCCGATTCCCGATCCGACCTGTCCGATCGTCCAGTCTGATCCAGTCTCAAAATCATTGCTTAAAACTATACAAGTGAGAGATATTGTGACAACCGGCAAAGTTCACGTCAATACCCGGACCGACTTAGTCATAATTTGGCATATTATACACGAGTTTCAATCTAGTTCTATCCATTTAAGGTCATTTCATGCATTGCAAAATTTCATGCATCGGTAATTCGGCGTAATTACCATTTTTACACGCGATACAAGCACACACGAACGTTGGTGATAATTAATATGTATATGTATCAATAAATACTTTAAAGTGTTTCAAAGTATTTTAGATTTCATTGTTTCAAGGTATTTTAGATTCTAAATTAAATACATTGGAAAAACTCAAATTTATAAATAAACCTAATCGCGTAAATTGATATTTTACCCAATACTACTCAAAAGTTGAAAAATCAAACCCTTCCACCATCACCTAGCCATCCACCACCTCACCCCCTCAATTCTTCCTCCTTTCAAGAAAAAGCAAAGAAAAGACCAAACCAAGTTGGTTGACTTTGGTAAATTTGAGGATTTCTCTTTTGGTGATTATCTTTTTGAAGTGTTTAAAGTGACTTGGTTCTATTACCACTTTGAAACATCTTTCCCTCCCTCTTAAACGTGAATTGGCATCAACAACTCAAGAAGTATCAAATTTAAAACGGTGGATCACTATAAGTGGGAACATACACTTTACATATCAACCATACCCACATACTACACTCAATTCTCCTCTTTCTTTCTTAAAAATTCGACCAAAGCATCCTCACCACCATTTCATTTGATTTCCAACTCATTTCTACAAATCTTGGGTGATTCAAGTGCCATTGTTGAAGACCAAGTGATTTTTGAAGCTTCCAAGCATCCTACATCAACCATTCCATCTTTTCTTGCTTGTTTTTAGTGAGAACACTCTCTTTTTGTTTATATACCTTTCATTTCATTATATTAATTCATCTGCTAGATCATATGTAACAACATTAATCCACAAAAGTCTTTCATGTTAAAAATAGTGTTTTTACCAACAAAGAGTTTCAAGGATTTCATTATATTAATTCATCAACTAAATAATGATTCTTGTTCTAAAAAAGTAAATATTTATAGATCCATGTTTGACTAAGTTACTAGTTAGTCATTTTATAAAAAGTCATAAGGGTTTGTTGAAACCCAAGAAAAGTCACAAAATGGTTACAATATGTTTATGGAATTTTAGATGTTTTACAAGTATTATAATGAACACCTATATATATTCTACAAGTTGTAATTAGTTAGTAAGTGGTAATATATTATTACACAAGTGGGTTATAAGTAGATGATTATTTGATCAAATTTACAAGTATGGTTAAATATATATAAACATGAGACTTTAAAGGAAAAAATATGAACTTCATAACTAAATATTATGTTAGTTTAAAGGTATGTTAAAATGGTTAGTGGATGACTTTTTGAAAAAGATAACATATGACTTAGCTATTTTGACATGGGAGTTAAAATATAAATTTATGGAATTCATAATATTAGTTACTAGGTCACTTAAAAGATGGGTTAAGACAAGTTAGTAAATTGACTAAAATGACTAATTAATTTATTAAAGAGATTTACTTTATAATATACCAAAGTTAATAAATTAAAGAAACCCTAATTTAATATATGTCAAGAACTAGACCAGATAAAAGAATAATCCTACTAAGAAAATAATTAAATAATTATTTTATAGACAAATATATCTATATACTTATACATGGGTTGTAAAATATGAAAGTTAGTGATTTTATTTGGATGTAAATATTTTAAAATTGTTTTTCATTTAGAATAATACAAGTATTATTTTACCGAGGAAAATAAGATTTATTCAAAACCCTAATTCCTATAAATTACATATGAAAAATATATAAATAATTACAAGACACTCGAGTCACCTCTCGGGTCGAGTCAAATGATATTTTGTTACCTAAATAATATGTCAACTTTAAAATACAAAGGTTTTTGAACATTTTCAAACAAAGTAATATTTCTTGATACTTTCTAAGTAATATATATTTTTCAACAATTTTTACCGTGTAGCACCAACGAGTCGTCGAGTCAAACACTTTGTTACCAAGTTGTGTGGATGAAATGGTCACATGCTCACATTATATGTAGGCGCAATTACTTAGACATAAGTTGCCTTAATTATTCTAGGGCGAGCTTAGGTCGGTTTCCCCGGATACTTTGGATATTTACAAGTTTGCATACTCGTTTATCACTGTCAGGTGAGTTTCACGACCTCGTTTTTACTTATTTTCTTTTTGGGGGAGATTACATGTAAATTACAAATTTTCTTGGACACATTTACTTGTCAATTATTTCACATCTTATATAAATTGTTTACTTACCGTATGAAGTCCCCTGTTATCGGACCGTTAGTTTATTTCCCAAAGTGAGGTAATCATGGATAGTACTATTGGGTTTGGCTAACCCCACCCGGGTTATTTACCCTAACCTTGACTGGAGGTCTAAACGGGTGCATTATTAGCCTGTTCACCCCGTGCTTACGGTAGGCATGGGTAGGGGCAATCTATTACAGTTATAGTCTAGTTTCAGTTGCGGTGCTTATATAATATTGTGACAATGTATGTACAACATCAAATATAGAAAGTCTTGTGGTCCAACATACTGATATCGTTACTTAAAACATGTGAACTCACCAACTTTATGTTGACATATTTCATGCATGTTTTCTTAGGAAATTAAGGTTTGCACGATGCTAGGCTGGTCTGGAGTTTATCGCATTCTAGGATTCACGCATGCATTTGGGATATTATTTCTAAATGGCCTTGTTTGAAAAACAATTTATATTTTCTACTACTTCTGCTATGTAACTCTGAAAACAAGTATGTATCTTTAAATGTGATTGCAACGTATGTTTTTATCAAATCATGTAGTGGTCGATCAATGACTATGGTTTCCATAATGATCGCGCCCCGCGGGAAATTGTTGTGGTTGGGGTGTGACAGATTGGTATCAGAGCCATTGGTTAGGGAATTAGGTTGCATTTAGTGAGCCTAGACTATAACCGTAGCGTATTGCATTGCATTAGTACATTATGCATTAACCTAACTTTTTTAGTTGTACTTGTGTATTGCCTTGCCATAAAGATGTCGTCTGCATCGATGCCGATCTACGTTTTTGACTCAGATGAGGAGTACGAGCCGACACCTCATATATCATCCACAGGATCTACAACTGTCATCCTGACCCCTACGCCCGACCTTATGCTCTAGCCTACTGGCCCTACTGAGGCTGAAACCCCTGCACCTTCTCCTACTCCTATCCTCACTCCCACTCCGGAACCCATTTCTAACACCACTGAGGCCTTACCCACGCTCCAATATTCTGGGTTACCTCCCCTATCCCCATGCACGTATTGGTGGATGCCTACACCCGAGATTCATGCTTGTCTCCCGGAGGAGCTCATTCTAGGAGGCATACGTATCATTGGACCGATGATGCCAATGGCTATTCTGGTGACCAAATCACACATTTTTATCGAGCCATTACTTGAGCCCTACCACACAGCCACTGATGCCCAGCTAGCTAACCCAAACCCTGAGCCAGTCGATACCCTTCCTGAGCCTGCTAACTTTCCTCCTTAGCCAGCCGACACCGAGGTAGTCGACCTTGATTCTGAGACTACTAATTTCGTCTCAGAAACAACCGACAACGACCTAGTGGTTTTCGATCCGGAGCTTGCTGAGGCCAACCCCCGGTCTTTTGACTCCATTTCACAGTCAGTTGACCCGACCCCCCAGCCTACTGATTCGGCCTCTGAGCCTACTGACCCTACTCTCGGGATTCCTGACCGTGACTCTTATGATCTCACTCCTGAGCCTGTTGACCCCACCCGTGTAGCTGCTATTCCCGAAACAGTGGCTACAGATGCCCATTGTGACGTCGATCCGACGATGCCACACCATCATACCGCAGATATCGGACCCATCCTGGGGGTGCACTTTGTGCACACATACCTAGGAAGCGGTTTCGTATCCCGAACCGCCCTGACACACCTGCCCGTGACCGTACCCTCGATCCCGCGCCTAAAAGGCGCAAGATCAATATCCGCCAGTGGGAATGGATGCCTAGGCGGTTTGATGAGTGAATAGACTATATCGATTAAGGAGAATGATGTGGTACTATGCTAAGGATCATTTCGTATATGAAGGCCCAAAAGTACTTATGAAAAGGCTATCATGCAATCTTTGCACACGTGATAGAGAAGTAAGCATAGGAGAAAAGAATCGAACACATACCTATCATGCAAGACTACCAGGAAGTCTTTCTAGAGGACTTGTCCGGACTTCTACCCCAAAGACAAGTCGAATTTCGAATTGACTTGGTACCTGGAGCTGATCCAGTAACACGATCACCATACCGACTAGCACCATCAGAGATGCAAGATTTGTCAAATCTATTGCAAGAATTGTTAGGTAAAGGGTATATAAGACCGAGTTTCTCATCTTGAGGAGCTCCGGTCTTGTTTGTCAAGAAGAAGAATGGATCATTTTGAATGTGCATTGACTATCGTGAATTAAACAAACTCACTATCAAGAATCGATATCCACTTCCACGAATCGATGACTTATTCGATCAACTTCAAGGATCTAGCTATTACTCAAAGATTGATTTACGTTCGGGATATTACCAATTATGAATCCAAGAGGAGGATGTCCCTAAACCGCATTCCGAACTCGTTATGGTCACTACGAGTGCATGGTTATGTCGTTTGGGTTAACCAATGCACCAGCCGTATTCATGGACCTTATGAATAAAGTGTGCAAACCCTACTTGGATAAATTCGTGATCGTCTTTATCGATGATATTTTGATATATTCACGAACCAAGGATGAGCACGAACAACATTTAAGGTTGATCTTGGAGCTACTAATAAACGAGAAATTATACGCAAAATTCCCAAAATGCGACTTTTGGATCCGAGAAGTGTAATTTCTCGGGCATGTGGTTAACAAAAAGGGAATACATGTTGACCCATCCAAGATAGAGGCCATTAAGAACTGGAAAGCACCTGAGACCCCGACTGAGGTGCGGCAATTCCTAGGTTTGGCAGGTTATTACCGACGCTTTATCGAAAATTTCTTCAAAATAGCCCAACCATTGACAACCTTGACTCAGAAAGACAAGTAATTCGATTGGGGTGATAAGCAGGAAGCAGCGTTTCAATTGTTAAAGCAGAAACTGTGTTGCGCGCCAATTCTGTCCCTACCAGAGGGAAATGATGGGTTTGTGGTGTACTACGACGCATCACGACAAGGATTTGGCTGTGTCTTGATGCAATACGACAAGGTTATTGCTTACGCTTCTCGACAATTATAAGTGCATGAGAAAATTACACTACTCATAACCTCGAATTAGGAGCTGTTGTTTTTGCACTAAAGATTTGGTGACACTATTTGTATGGTACCAAGTATACAATATTCACTGACCATAAAAGCCTTCAACATATCTTCGATCAGAAGGAAATGAACATGAGACAACGTAGGTGGGTCGAGTTACTAAACGACTATGATTGCGAGATTCGTTATCACCCTGGAAAGGCAAATGTTGTATCAGACGCTTTGAGCAGGAAGGAACCAGGGGGTGCTTGTGACACCCTACACATATCCCACATCGGCCGTGGACAGGAGAGATTCCTGATTCATAAGGAATGTCTGGCCTTTAACATCAACAATGCGTTTTGGGCGTATTGGCTGTGGATGAGATGAGAACTCTACAGTTAAGCGTGGTTAGGTGGGAGCAATCCAGGGATGGGTGACCTCCTTGGGAATTTTCACCCGGGCAACCAAAAGCAAATCCGTGAGCTTTTCGTGGGCAAAGCGGACAATATTGTTGGAGTGAGGGGCCGGGTGTTACAGAATGGTATCAGAGCCACTCCTGTGCCGTTTAGGATGTGGGACATACCTCACCAAGGATGGTGACTTCTCGGGCTCATTGAGGACGATGAGTCCAAACAGGGGGTGCTTGTGACACTCTACACATATCCCACATCGGCCGTGGACAGGAGAGATTCCTGGTTCATAAGAAATGTCTGGCCTCTAACATCAACAACGCGTTTTGGGCGTATTGGCTGTGGATGAGAAGAGAACTCCACAGTTAAGTGTGCTCAGGTTGGAGCAATCCAGGGATGGGTGACCTCCCTGGGAAGTTTTCACCCGGGCAACCAAAAGCAAATCCGTGAGCTCCTCGCGGGCAAAGCGGACAATATTGTTGGTGTGAGGGGCCGGGTGTTACAGATATATACTAAGAAAGCATAAAAAATAAATCACTTTACATCTATTCCTAGTTTAGAAAAACATATGTACAATATAGAAAGATGTCACACCCTCAAAATCCACAGGCGGGGTTCTACCGCGAGGCGCATGACAAACCAGGATCTCAGACACAGTCATATCAAACGACACTATATGCATTTTAAAATAAGCGTTTGACCTTAAATCAGAGTAAAACATAGTTTTAAATGTAATCATTGCGGAAGCATAAACGTTTGAATAACCATAAGTAATAAATGCGCAAAACAAAGCGCCTAATGGAAAAGTAGTAAATGTAAATGAACTTGCATTCAAATGATAAAGATGATGAATGAGCCTCACATATGCAACCCTAGCCTTAAGCGTGCCAGCAACCTGAGAAGACATGCTAAAGTGTGTCAACACAAGTTTGGTAAGTTCACAGGTCTAAATAAGTGGCTCCTTCACTTCTAACTTTGTCAACCCATTTGCTGTCCATTATGAAGCATAATAAAGGACCACTTGTTTCATTTTTACCAAATTGCAAGCCATAATACACAATCATAAATTCTTCTATGATAGATTACGACTGGTGATTTTGAAAAAAGTAGAAGCAACTAATATGATTTACAGTGAGGACTTGTGTCTACAGTCTTAATCAAGGAGTCAAATGTCATTGTAATCATGTACTTTATATAATCTATACTACTAGTGTGAATGTCATTCATATATACGTTTATGAAAAAATCTAGTTTTAGGCACTCATAAATAGCATAAAATTATCTATGCCGACCAAGTCATCGTGCAATGGTTAGTATAACAAAATCAGTTCAGTAAGAGGAAATGAGTTTGTATAAAAATTACAAAATTATCAAAACATAATAAGATATTGTTAGAAAATTAGTTCGACCTATGCAAATTGTTATAATTTCATTCAACTTCATTACCATATAAAAATGCTAACTTTATTAAGAACTTACTTGGTTTGGACAGGCCACGTCAATCTACTGCCACGGGAATTAACGAACTTGCAAGCAGTTACCCTTGCTCATACCAACTTCAAGTAACGAAAGCGGCATCTTAGCAGCATCTGAAGATGCTCCAAACCAAATGCCATACATGCGTACACAAAAGCTGATGCTGAGCAATAAATGGTTTAATGGTACATATCAATTTCCTGTGATGAAAGTGGCATCGTAAGGTGCTCAAAACCAAAATGGCAAATATGGAGAAGTAAATCAAGCCCTAATCAAACAAAAAAAATAGTTATTAAGCATAAACATTAAGCAACAACACAGTGTTGAAGCCTTGTTTGAACTATCATATTGAAAAAAAATGTTTATTATTAAAGTTGTTATATGGATCAGAAGGTTTTATGTTTTCAGAAGGACTGAAATTGCCATATGTATGCAACAGACATAACAAAATGTAACAGACCCCTACAATTTCTCTTCTGCCTTGCTTTGACATATATACTTTTGAACTTCTTTCTACAGTTACCTATTAACATTGGCTTAGTCCCACTAAAGAAAACTTTAATAACGAGTATATAGAGTGGGAGGGTTATCATGAGTGTCAAAAGAGCTACGTGCCATATATTTGTGCCTTACATAACTTTGTACTTGGGTGAGTTGTTAATGTCTGTTACAACATACCTACAAAATGAATACCATTTGATTTGATAACACACTATAACCGATACATAATGTTGGGCGACTAACAATTTAGCATTAGCTCTAGAAGCCCTAGATCTCTGCTCACTTATCATCTTTTATTCAGCCACCAAAGAGACTAAACAGGTGCCACCATTGAAGGTGACCTGTCAAAGAGACTAAACATGTGCCACACTGCCACCATTCACGGTTAATTGAGTGACCTGTCAAAGAGACTTAACGGGTAGGAAAGATTTACATATATTGTTACTAAATTAACCTGAATTTTTTTAGGAGGCAAATGCTTCCCCTGTGACTAGGAATCAACCACAGATCTTCTTGTTGATGTATCAATGGTTTAAGAATTTGGATTTGGGGAATGATGTTTGTTTTTAGAAGTGCTTGATGATTATCAAATAAAGATAAAACTTAGATATTTTACTAATTTGTTTTCTTTCAAGTATATTGGAAACTTCCTGGAACAATAGGTGAATGTTCCATGGGTGTAGATGGATCCGTCTCAAAATTTGAAAACTAACCTGGAATCCTTGCCATGGCAGCCGACCACGAAGAAGAAATACAAGAGTAAACAAGGGATTCCAAATCATCCCTCCGACTTCCTGCCCTTCAAGAAATTACAAGAGTACAAACATATTTTAAAATCAAACATATCGTTCGATTCGTGCAAACAGCTTTCGAATCTAATTCAATGAATCAGCAGACACAAAAAATCAAGAGAGATAACCTGTCATAGAGACTCTGAAATCAAAAGGATCGAAAGATACCTAAGCAAACAGAATTAAAATCTAAAAGTATAATACAGGAGGTTAAGATGCGAAACATCGTCGCAGATTAATGACATAAGATAGTTAATTCTACATTCTTAAACAAGATGGCTACAGCAAAGTGAATAAATCATTCAATGATCATAATTATAAAAATTAAACGGGAGGAACACGTGGAACATAATCTTTCCAAACTTTACTACACTCCCTGCTGGTGCCATGAAATTTGGTATGCAACAACTGTTAGCAAGTTATAGGTATGTTCTTTCACAATATTAAACAAGCACAATAGATTCTTCGGTGATAGTATATATTCAAAGCAAGCAAATACAGTCACAGTGAATTTATAGTGAAAATCATTCAATCCATGGTCTAGATGAAAGCAGGGAGGAGAAAGCACAAACAACAAATATGACTTCGGAAGCTAAGAAATCAGACCTAAGGTACATAAATCGATAAAAAGGTTTAAAGAATAATCACATACGCATGTAATTAGAAACTCAGCAAACCCTAAACGGTACCTTTGTCTCTGAAAACTCCATGAATCGACAGTCTGTCTTCTCAAATCAATGACATAAAAAGGAACCCTATTGTAATGTAAGTAGGCATTCAATCGCTAAACAATAAGTGAAATCAAATTAAGAAAATCAAATAGGGGGATCTCAGACAAACACATTGAATCAGAGTAAACGTACCTTTGGAAGCACAATAAATCTGAAAGAAGACCCTGTAGAAACTGAGGTATGCAGAAGAAACGAGATTGATGATTTCATATACGGAATTAGAAATTCAGTAAACCCTAAACCGTACCTTTGGAAGCACAATACATCTGAAAGAAAACCCTGTAGAAACTGAGCTATTCAACGAATATCTGCTGTTGTCTCTGAAAACTTCCATAAATCACCCGTCGTCTTCTCAAAACAGTGACATAAAAAGCAACCTTTATGTAATGTAAGTAGGCATTCAATCGCTAAACAATTTGTAAGATCAAATTAAGAATTTGGGGATATGATCTTAATCTCAAACCAACAGATTGAATCAGAGTTTACGTACCTTTGGAGGTTCCATAAATCTGCAAAAAGTAATGTCCGACGCTCATCTTCTCAATGAGTGACATAAAAAGTAACCCTAATGGTGATGAAAGATATAACGACACCGGTGTGAATTCATCTTACATTACAACGGTCATGACTCATAAATGATGATGAAAGATATAACGTCGTGTTCTCTGTAGCAAGATTTATCAAATCTTTGAGACTCTTAATCGCCTAAAGTTTGGTTTCCACACCCAAACTTTGAATAAATTACACAAATAATCCCTATGTTTGGTCACACAAATAATTCCACACCCTACCGTTAATGTTAGTTAGTTTTTAACAAATGTGAGGGCTAAATTGTAATATGATCAAATTATGGATCATTTGTGCACTTTTTAATATAATTAAAAATAATTAAAACTCAAATAAAAGTTAAATTACAAATCTTATTTCTTTGTTAGAGATCTATTTGCTTCTGAACAAGATCATTTTCCACTTTACGTTACCCTAATCTGCAATAACAAATTAACATGGAGCCCATCAATTTAAATCACATATCAATGAGTTTAATAAAAAAAATAAAAACTTTAGTCAATTTTAAATAGTTAGATAATGTTATCTGTGAGTCCTTGTTGAATTAGGACACTCATGTAGTCATGTAGCTCTTGTTTTTTTCTTTTGAAAGTCAACAGAGCAATAAAGAAATAAGAAATCATTCAGCTTCAAATACTATCTATTGGTCAACAAAGTATATAAGGTATCTTGGATTACATCTAACCTTCCTTTAGTTCAAAATCAAGACTACCCATTGGTTGCACCGCCACAGCAGCTGCTGCATGGCTTTAAAACAGACTTAACCTACTTGGCTTGTTTTCGCAAAGTAGCCTAATCTGTCTCGTACTTTGTGGCCTGTTTTTTTCTAAAGCATCCAGTTTTGACCCATTCCCTGCATCTCATCCAACACTAAAATAAGTATGTTTAAACAACTGCATTTTCAGAAGAAAAGTAGAACCAAAAAACAACATATAAAAATTCAACCGACTCATTGCATCCAAGTAAAATCACTATAATTTTATTGGTTTCATGCATTTTAACATTCAGCCACATGTTAAAACACATGAATTCAATTAGCTTAAAAGAGGGTTCATAAAATCAATAGTTGAAGAGAAGTTGAACTACCTTTTGTACCTTCTTTTTAAGTAATAAAATCCCTCCGGTCCGAAAGACCCACGGACTTTAAAAGTCGACTATGAGTTCATGTATCTGCATTTAGTTGACCATAGTGAGTTTTCATAACATTTCAAATATCTAAAACCCATGTACAATGATTTAGTTGCACATGACCGGTCCTAAAGAGGTTCGTAAACACCCATTTCTTGAAGAAATTAGATAATAATTTCATCAAAATTACAAAAAAAAAAAAAACATTTCAAATATCTGAAGCAAATGAGCCTTGAATCTAAAATTTGAATCAAAAAGCACATCACAGGACATCACAAAAGCAAGTGAACTTACGATTATTTCAAACCGATCATCAGCAAAATACGAAATCAAAGGTCAAAATATGGAACGAGACACTTGCAAAGCTGATAGCACCTAAAATCAACAAAGAAAAGACAACCCAAACCTCTAAACAAAGAGAAGATATGGAGAAACAATAACTTAATTAGGGGAGAAGCAAGCTAAAAACCATACGTGTGAGTGAGCCGCTAAAGCTTGACCGATCATCAAATCCTCCATCCGGTATTGTGACTCGTTCTTCTTAGTCAAAAGAAAAGAACACAACCTCATCAATCGGCAATTGCAAAAGCCCAAGCTAAATTCGAAACCCTAGAAACCAAAATCGCCAACATGAACACCAAATTGAACCAAATCCACCAACCAAAGTAAATGCGAGTCAAAGAGGAAGATCGCGCAGAGGAGGCTAGCTCCTCCGTCCTTGTCGATAGTTTGACATAAGAGAGAACGGAAGAGAAACCAGAAATTCTTTAAGCTTTCAAAAACCTTAATACATGTTACACAAAAAACAGCCGTAGTTACCATCTCTTCACCAACTCTTCACCATCTCTTCATCAACTCTTACCTTCTTTCTTCTTCAATCGTCTTTACTCCATCATCTGAAATCTAAAACTTCTTTTAATTTCTCTTCATCTACGCTTGTACCTCACATTCTAGATCAAAAATTACGATAATTAAAGCTTCCCGTAACATCAGTTGTTCTTCCCATCTTTACCTTTGGATGTATGATGAGTTTCAGCCAAAAACTCACCATAGAGAGATTAAAATGACAGATGAGATGCTTCTGGTTAATGAACAACGAACCAACCGTAGACTGATTTCCGATTCGACCGGTAATTCACTACCAACTGGCCGATTTTCTCAACATAAAACGAGTTAGGGTGGATCGGACCGCCGGAGTTACCGAATCCCGGTCGGACCGGTTAGAGGCTGGTCCGATCCGAGCTTGAGAACATTGATTGAATACATTGACTTTCACTTGCATTTAACTTGTGCAAATTTATGTTCACATACATATTTGAGTTTGTGTTGTGTCTATGTTTTAGAAAAGTCTTGAACCAACGTTTGGTATCAGAACTAAGTTTATTGAAGATGGTATGGAGTTGGTTCAAGAGTTGACCGTTAAAGAGTGTAGTCCTTTGCTATATGGCAAATCCAATAGCAAATCTGGTCCAGTTTAGTACAGTAAGGGCCATGTTGGGAGCCTTTTTTATAAAAGAAAACTATTGACTATTGATTAATATTAATTCCAACCAACAATTTGACCAATATTAATCCAAACTTTCAATTTTATTACCAAGAAAATTCGTAGTCTAACTATTCGTTAACTCAATTTAGTTTTTGTTGACGTGACACGTGTCGTTGCACGTGATATGACATTTGACATGACGTACTACATAATTAAATACAAATATAAATATATCACTCAATTTTTGTCTCTTTATCTCCAAGCTACTCAATCGGTGACAAAAATGTTATGTTAAATAACATCAGAAAATGATATTTTATAAAAACAAATTGAGTAATACCCAAGATTATAAAGTGCTAAACCAATTTTGAACCTGGGTATAAGATATATCCAGCTAGAACCAAACATCCAATATAACTTAGTAAACACCCAAGATTCAAATATTCATGTAAATAGTTAGCAAGAATCATTACTCGTTACGAATATATGAGCAAGTAAGACAGAGATATTTAAATAAACTATCCATGGATGTAAACCAACTTCAAGTATAGTTTTTTACCCAAGATATAGTTTTTTACCTAGGGTGTTACCCCTGGACCCCATCCAGGGGCTGCCACCCCTTGGACCCCGCTACCAAATGCGTTGCCCCCAGACCCCCACCAAAGGGGCGTTGCCCCCTTAAAACCCCCATTATTTTGAGGCTTTGCCACTAAGGAGGTTTTCGATATTAAAGATCATAATAAACTCAAACAAAACGTGCACTCCGCACCTCCTGACTTGTTGATGGATATTATGATCACACTAGTCGTTAGTCAATCCAATTACATTAATATATTTAACACATTCTCCATGAATCATCACTTGCGTAGGCTATAAAACCATATCAATTACATGTTGTTGGTAATTTTAACCAAAAAAAAAAACATAAAAGATCAATAACAGATGTATGTTGCCGACCTATTATTCTTTTTGACCAAATATTGACTATTAACTAATATTAATCGCAACCAACAATTTTACCGATATTAATCCAAACTTTTGATTTTGCTACCGATAATAGTGGCATTCTAAGTGTTCGTTAACTCTGTTTAGTTTTGATGACGTGACACGTGACGTTGCTCGTGACATGACATGTGACATAGCGTATTACATACTTAAAAAAATATAAATATATTACTCAAATTTTTTCTCTTTATCTTCAATCTACTCAACCGATGACAAGAATATTACGTTAAATAACTTCAAAAAATAATCTTATATAAAAAAGAAATGAGTACTACAATATTATTATTAATTTTAACTATGTTATACATCACGTCATGAGCCACGTCATGTGATACATTATTAAAAGCTAATGGAGTTAACGAACATCTGGGATTAATACTGCTCAAATTGTTAATTGTTATTAATATGGACCAATAATTAATAGTTTACATTAATAAAATCAAATTTTCCTAAAAGAAATCATACCAATATGGTCGATACCGTTCAATATGACCCCAGAACAATACAGACTGTATAAGGACATGAATTGACTAATTTGATATCATACACTAATACGACATGTATTCAAAGTATGTTGATAATACATTAATACATTGGGTGTATCTTAAACATGTTCAATTATTTTTAAAGATTTTATTATTATTATTTTAATTAAGAAAAGTTTGGGGATAAAATTGCACAAATGGTCCTTGTGGTTTGGTGCAATATTGTAAATTTGGTCCCTAGATTATAGTAATTGCAGGCATAGTCCAAAATTTATGAGATGGTTACAAGTTTAGTCCTTACTATTATTGTTTGTTAGTTTTAACAGATGTGGAGACTAAACTTGTGATATTCTCAAACCCATGGACCATTAGTGCACCTTTTTGTATAGTAAAAAAATAGAATAATGAATTATTTCAATAACCTCCTTAAATTGCACCGACCACTTGCCCCTTTTCTTCTTCGATTCCTGCACAACCAGCGTCATCTCCGATAAACACTTTTCCCTGTCTTCTTCAAGTTAATACTGTTTACTTAAATTGCCCCTTTATTCCGCCGTTATTGGTTGACTTGTGAATGCCGGTAAAATCCAGATAGCTGAAAATTGGTATAAGGATAGGAGGCTGAAACGAGGGCTTAAGCATGGTGTTCATTATTGGTTTCCATGATAATTTGTTACTGCAAATTGGGGTAAGTATAGAGGAAAATGATCTGGTTTAGAAGAAAATAAATCTCTAACAAATAAATAAAATTATTAGTTTAACTTTTATTTGAGTTTTAGCTTTTCTTAATTATACGAAAAAGATGTACAAATGATCCATGGATTTGATCATATTACATTGTTGAAAACTAACTAACATTAACGGTAGGGACTTAAATTGCAACCATATCACAAAATTGGATTATGTTTGCAATTTTTAAACTATAGGGACCATATTTATAATAGGACCAAACCATATGGACTATTAACAGTCTCAAAAGATTTGATAAATCTTGCTGCAGAGAACACGACTTTATATCTTTCATCATCATTTATGAGTTATGACCGTTGTAATGTAAGATCAATTCATCACCGGTGTCGTTTCTTCTACATTATGCCCGAGTTTCTACCGTCGGACTTTGCTTCTTTCAGATTTATTCAGCTTCCAAAGATACCAATATTATGATCATATCCCCTGTTTCATTCTCTTAATTTCATTTTACTAATTGTTTACCCATTGAATGCCTACTTACAGTACATTCATTAGGGTTAGTTTTTATGTCATTCATTGAGAAGATGATCGTCGGACATTGCTTTTTTGCAGATATATCGAACCTCCAAAGGTACGTTTACTCTCATTGAAAGTGTCGATTTGAGATTATGATCATCATATCCCTTATTTGATTTTCTTAATTTGATTTTACAGATTGGTTAGCGATTCGATGCCTACTTACATCACCTTAGGGTTGCTTTTTACTGCACTGATTTGAGAAGATGACCGGTGATTTATGGAGCTTTCAGAGACAATAGGCGGATATTCGTTGAATAACCAAAGGTACGGTTTAGGGTTTTCTCCATTTTTAATTCCTTACATATGAAATCATTGATTTCGTTTCTTCATCACGTTGGAGTTTCTACTGGGAGAAGACGACCGTCGGACATTGCTTTTTGCAGATTTGTGGAACATCTAATGGTACGTTTACTCTGATTCAGTTTTGAGTTTATGATCATATCCCCCTGTTTGATTTACAAATTGCTTAGCGATTGCATGCCTACTTACATTACATTATGTGATAAAGGTTGCTTTTTATGTCTCTGAGAAAATGACCAGCGATTTTTGTAGTTTACAGAGACAATAGGCGGATATTCTTTGAATCGCCAAAGGTACCGTTTAGGGTTTGCTGAGTTTTTAATTTCATGCGTATGAGATTATTCTTTGAACTGCTTATTGATTTATGTATCTTGGGTCTGATTTCTTAGCTTCCAGTCATATTTGTTGTTTATGCTTTCTCCTCCCTGTTTTCATCTTGACCATGGATTGAATGATTATTTAATAAACCGATCACTATACTATGATGTGTATATGATTTTCACTAGAAAATCTCAGGGACTGTATCTGCTTGCTTCAAATTAGGGACATGAGTTACTCATGAAAGATTAAGAACTCTAATCTTTGAATGAATCTATTGTGCTTGTTTAATTTTGTGAAAGAACATACCTATAACTTGCTAACAGTTGTTGCATACCAAATTTCATGGCACCAGGAGGAAGTTTAGTAAATTTTGGAAAGATTTTGTTCCAAGTGTTCCTCCTGTTTAATTTTTATGATGGTCAAATTGGTTCAATCTTGTAAACATAATACATGTAGATTTTAATTTTTAATTCTGTTTGCTTAGGTATCTTTCGATCTTTTTTGATTTCAGAGTTGCTATGGCAGGTTATCTCACTTGATTTTTTGTGTTTGCTGATTCATTGATTCACATTCGAAAGCTGTTTGCACGAATCGTACGATATGTTTGATTTTAAAATATATTTGTAGTCTTTTAATTTCTTGAAGGACAGGAAGTCGGAGGGATGATTTGGAATTCCTTGTATACTCTTGTATTTCTTCTTCGTGGTCGGCTGCCATGGCAAGGATTCCAGATTAGTTTTCAAATTTTGAGACGGATCCATCTACACCCATGGAACATTAGTAAAATATACTGAAAGAAAACTAATTAGTAAAATATACTTGAAAGAAAACTAATTAGTAAAATATCTAAGTTTTATCTTTATTTGGTAATCTTGGTAGCGAAAGAGAATCAATCATCAAGCACTTCTAAGAACAAACATCATTCCCCAAATCCAAATTCTTAAACCATTGATACATCAACAAGAAGATCAGTGGTTGATTCCAAGTCGCAGGGGAAGCATTTAACTCCTAAAAAGTTACAGGTGAATTTAGTAACAATATATTTTTATATATGTAAATCTTTCCTACCCGTTTAGTCTCTTTGATAGCTCACTACCGTGAATGGTGGCAGTGTGGCACACATTTAGTCTCTTTGACAGGTCACCTTCAATGGTGGCACCTGTTTAGTCTCTTTGGTGGCTGAACAAAAGATGATAAAAGTGCACAAGATCAGAATCTGAGTAAAATGCATATTCAAGTATAATCAGTTTTTGTAAATATTTTTTGATTAATATTGATTAGAAGCTTTTCCTTTTTATGAGGAAACAACTAAGTATTTTATATACTATAATCAGGGGATTGTGTCAAGTATGTTTAGCCTTCTGTCCGTGTGGAAAATCTTACCAAGTATGTTGTGCCTTCCATGCCTAGGGTTTATAACTATAAATGAACGATTGGTTGAGTTCTACCATGCTTTTTTCCGTTAAGAGCCGTATAAGAGTATATGATGATTGTCTTGATTGAGTAGTGTATATGAACATATAAATGAGCTGAGATCTAGGGCTTTTAAAGCTAATGCTAAATTGTTAGTCACCCAACATTATGTCTCGGTTATAGTGTGTTATGAAATCAAATGGTATTCATTTTGTAGGGTATATTGTAGCAGACATTAACAACTCAGTGAAAGGAAACCATCAGGTAAGAAGACAAAGACTAAAGTTTCAAGCTTTGATAAGGTACAAAGTAATGTAAGGCACGTAGCTCTTTTGACACTCGTGATAACCCTCCCACTCTATATACTCTTGCATTCTATCTAATGTATGGACTTTAGACTTTGTTCTGAGGCATTATTGTTATCTCTAAAGTGGCTATGCTTTTATAATGAAATTTAATTAAATTAATAGATGCTGACAGCACATGATGAAGAAGTAGAAGCTGACATCCGGATTGGTCCGTTTAGGGTAGCACATGATCACTGAAACAAAGGTATGGTTTGCAAGATTTGTATGGATGTTATAGTCTTGATTTTACATTATGTCCTAAAGTATTAGTGTAACAGTTTGAATTTTGCCTTTTTTAACTACATTTTGAGTCGAACAGCAATGCAAAGAGTACTCAATATTCAAGTATTCGTTGTTCAACAACTAACAATTCTTGTCATGCAAATGATATCATTTTTTGACTATTTGATAGTTGAATGTTTTTATGATGCAGGGGCAATAATGACAATGATGACATATTGGTTTTTAATGTGTCATTATCTACAAGCCAAGATTGATAAACATGTCTTTGATCTTGGAGATTATCAAAACCAGCTTCATTTATAAATTACTTAGACACAATTTCTCAATATTTTTTTAAGTTTGAAGATCCTAATAAACATGCTTTTGTAAAGCAAATTACATCGGAGAGATGAGGTCATGAGGAATATGTTCTTGGTGAAGAAGAAGCAATCTGGGCTCCTTCCTTTCATTAATAGCTATGTTTTCTGGTGATCCTGCTACTACGATGAAGGTAAATTTTATATCTTTTAGACATGTTGTTTATTATGATGAATCTAACTCTTAGTTCATATAATTTGATAGTAAAAGGGCAGAAAAAGTTATGAAACATGGATTCTAAAAATTATAGTTAGAGCATCGGAATACAATTGGAATTGAATGTGTATGCTCAACTACTAATATAGAGTTCAAAACTTGATGAAATAAAAACATGTATAAGTTCAAATTTCGGTTGAGTTTTGTACCCAAATGTATTTTACTTTTTTCTTAAGAGCTAAATGCCTAAATGGACTACAATATTTTTGTTTTTGGGTTACTTTTTTTATTAGATTTTATCTAGAATTTGGCAGGAAACTAGCTATGTTACAGGTTACTTAACCCGCATCTCTCTTCTCAACAGATTTCTATGGAGTTTGTGAGGTCCTTTAGCTGGCCACTTAAAAGTACAATTACGTACTACAGAAATACCTTTATCCTCTTATGAAGAAATATGACAGTACATAAAAGTCAGCCTGCTGAATTTTGTTTAGCTAATTTACATTTATCCTTCTTTAGACTTTCATTTTCTCTTTCTAATTGCAGCCTCATTATCAAAGTTTTCTTTTGAGGGACTAAGCAAATGTTAATAGGTAACTGTAGAAAGAAATTCAAATATATATATGTCAAAGCAAGGTAGAAGAGAAATTGTAAGGGTGTGTTACATTTTAATATGTAAGTTGCATACATATGGCAATTTCAGTCCACTTACTATATCGGCCAATTCAGATAGTACCCCTAAGTGTATTTTGAAAACATAAAACCTTCTAATCCATATGGTCCGGGTATTTATATTATAACTTGAATATAAAATTTTCTTTTCAATATAATAGTTTAAACATAGGACTTCAACACTGTCTTGTTACTTAATGTTTATGCCTAATAACAATTTTTCGTTTGATTAGGCTTGATTTACTTCTCCATCTTTGCTATTTGGTTTCGAGCACCTTAAGACGCTGCTTTCATCACAGGATGTTGTTACGTACCATCAAACCATTTATTGCTCAGCATCAGCTTTTCTGTACGCAGGTATGGTTAGCTTCACTTTGAATACATACTTTTCATAAATTAGAGCTTCTTAAGCATTTCGTGTTATTTGTCAAGTACGGTTTTCCCTGTAGATTAGGCTCTCTTTTGTTGTTATTGATTAGGGCTTAATTTGCTTCTCCATCCCTGGCATTTGGATTTGAGCATCTTAAGATGCTGCTTTCGTCACTGGAAGTTGTTATGAGCAAGGGTAACCGGTTGCAAGTTCGTTAATTCTTGTGGCAGTAGATTGATGTGGCACGTCCAAGCCAAGTAAGTTCTTAATAAATTTGTCCTTTTTTAATATGGTAATGAACTTAAATGAAACTATAATAATTTGCATAGCTCGAACAGATTTTCTAACAATCTCTTATTATGTTCTGATAATTTTGTAGTTTTTTAAATCAATTCATTTCCACTTACCAAACTGATTTTGTTATACTAATCTTGCACGATGACTTGGTTGTCATAGATAATTTTGTGCTATTATGAGTGCCTAAAACTAGATTTTTTCATAAACGTATATATGATAGCCAAGACATTTATGATTGTCTATTATGGTTTGCAATTTGGTAAAAATGAAACAAGTGGTCCTTTATTATCCTTCACAATGTGCAGCAAATGGGTTGACAAAGTTAGAAGCAAAGGAGCCACTTATCTTTCATCTTTAATGAGTTGGTAGCTTAATACAAAAGTTCATTAAGTAGTAATTTTTGTTATGATTATTTAATCTCTTGATACTTGATAGGGATAGATGGCTGCAATCTCAGTAGTAGATGTTGCCATCAAGACCCTTTCACATTGCCTTTTATATCCTCAAGAGTTTGTGGGTCTAATTTATATGTACATCACAAAAAATGTATCCTAATTAGTAGAAAACACTCGAATAGTAAATGGTCTAATGTATATGTACATCACAAAAAATGTATCCTAATTAGTTGAAAACACTCAACTAGTAAATGGTTTTTAATTTCAACAGTAAATTTTTATTCTTTCTATTTTCTTAATTCTGACGAGTCAGTTAGAATAATGCTTGAAGTTATTTGCAAAATGCCGCCCAAACAAGCAGCGTCGAATGAATGAGCAGGTAAGTACATTCATCTTCCCTGATGTGGTGTTGGATAGTAAAAGGTTGAGTTGCCGAAGGTGTCGTTGGCCCGCATAGGCGATGAATTTGTTGCCGTTTAGGGCCCTAAGCTGAAACCCGAATCCTAAGCCCCAGCCAAAAACTTCTTTTTGTAGCAAGGCACCATCGTTTTTTCCCCATGAAGTATCCTTCAATTCCATCCTTTGATCTGGAGACACTGATAGTATTCATGTATCGGATTGGGATGTGCTACTAGGATTGAATTTCTCCAACCTTTAAACAACTCATGATTCTATAAAGAAAGAGATCCTTCTAGGGAACGAGTGGTGAAGGCACGTGATACTCATATGGCCGAACTGTTCTCCATTTATGCCTAACTGTTCTCCAATGGTATGACGATTGCCACATCCGAATGATGTACGAAGAAATCTCTAAGTCGTGTGAAGCCAATGCTACCCTAAATGTTGGCAGGGATAAATACAATCTAATATGTGGCACAAAGAGAATAAGCTACTTCAAGGTAGACCACACCAAAGCACTAGAGAATCACAAACTATTGAGGCAACGGTCTACGGAGTTGGTGTTGTTAGAGGAAGAGGATGAGAAACTCCAAGGTGCATTGGAGGAAAAGGATGGTTACCAAAGATACTAAGGTCGGGCAACGGTGTGAGAAGGTAACTATTAGGTATCTACGCATAAAAAACATACACAATCACACAATGTGAACATCGACCAACCCATGTGTCCTTCATCTTCTTTAATGGTGGTTTAACCGCAACCCAGAAGACGATGCCATCTCACTAGTAGTTGGAACTCTCTTTCTACAATGAGTAGTCGTGGAAACTCGTTTTGTAGATTGAGATAACATAACTAGTACAATAGGTGTAAAAATCTCAAGCACAACAGCAAGAGTCTAGAAGCAGCAAACTCCCTTAAAGGTTCTAATACTTGAGTCGACACTACAGTAGCATCCACTATAGAAGCCACGTTGAGATGCACACTAGTACTAGAAATCATCCCACATAGACCACCCAATGTAGGCACCAACCCAAACGACTCACCAATCTTAGAGATCGGAAGAAGTAGGGTCGTGTTATCATTATTGTAAGGCCCTGTTCCCGGGACGCCTACAGTTGGTCATTCATTGCACATAAATCATATAATTACATTGCCTTAGGAAAATATTGCAGTGGAAACATTAAAAAGGACATCGCATTTCATTATAAAAACTTTTACCAAATAATACATCGTGAATCAGTTACAAAATATTGCAGTGCTACACGACGATTTTGGCCACCCGAACCGACCCGAACCAACACGTTTCCTCTTTTCTTCTTCTTTCTCTCTTCTTCTTTCTTTGGTGGCTGATTTATGAGTGTGGGGGAGAGGGTAAAGGCTGCCCTCTCCCTTATATACTCCCACTCGCCCGACTTTCTTTCGTTGGCGAGTTTGGTTCCTCGACTTTGGACTTTATTTCTTTTTCTTCCTTCGTCGGCTTCAAAATAATAAATAACCGGGTGTTACAAGTCCACCCCCTTAAATAGGTTTCGTCCCCGAAACCTGTTATTCTTCGAACAAACGTGGATACCGTTGTCTCATTTCTTCCTCAGTCTCCCACGTTGACTCGGATCCTTTCCTGTGCTTCCACTGTACACGCACAAGAGGAACCACTTTATTTCTCAGCCTTTTCTCTTTCCAATCGATGATTGCCACTGGTTGCTCCACATAATTGAGTCGTTCGTCTACTTCGATTTCCTCAAGTGGAACAATCATGTCTTCATCAGTTAAGCACTTTCTCAGATGAGATACATGGAATGTCGGGTGTATTCCACTTAACTCATCCGGTAACTCCAGTCTATAGGCCACCTCTCCTACTCGAGCGATGATTCGGAAAGGGCCTCCATACATGAGTGTTTCCACAAAGTGTTCATAACTATGAGGTAATGAGGTCAAGAACAGTATTGCTGATCTTCATCTTTTATTTTCACCTCAATATTCTCAAGATCAAGAATGAGTTTGTTAAACTCATCTGTATGATCTTCTAATGATTTGCCAAACCCCATATCAAAGGTGTAGAGCCGTTTCTTCAAGTACAATCGGTTGGCCAGGGACTTGGTCATGTACAAAGACTCGAGTTTAGACCATACACCGGCTGTCGTGGTCTCCTTAGATACTTCTCTAAGAACTCGATCACCAAGACTCAATATGATTGCACTATGAGCCTTCTCCATCATGTCTTTGTGTTTGAATTCAGCATCTTTCTTCTCTTTCTCTGTGGCATCAGTTGGTATTACCGCATTGCCCCCTTTCAGTGCATCAACAACTCCTTGATGAACCAACAGTGCTCTCATCTTCAACCTCCACAGACCGAAATCATTTCTCCCATCAAACTTCTCCAAATCAAACTTGGTCGACACCATCTTGCCACTCCAATTCTTGTTTCGTCGATTTGATCATGATGATCGATCGCGCCGAGCCTGTGCTCTGATACCAATTGTTGTAAACTAATTGGAATTACACAAGATTGACAAACAATAAGAAGTTTGTGAATGATTATATTGAAAGAATCAGATACGATTACAAAGATAAGTCTCTCTATCAATGAACCCTAATACCCTATTTATCCCCCAAATTGGACCGTTAACAACCGTTAACTAGTTTACCCAATTTGACACATTACACCCTTCAACTATTGTCACTAGTACAAACACAAACAAGAAGTAACAAGTTACAGAAATAATCCTTGAACTTGCAGACATTGACTTTAACCCCACAAAAGCTAAGTGCAGTGAAGACGGTGTGGAGCCGGTTCGAATTGGAGACGGTAGGGGCTATGTCGGGACTATTTTTACATTTGGTATAAGGTGGTTCGGGTCAATGGTTGTTGGAGAAGAAAGACGGTGGTGACGGTGAACATTAGTGTTTTCGTGGTTGTTTGGTAGTTAGTTGTGGGTTTGCACTACTGATATACAACCAATGACAACAACAAATGGATTTCTCTAGCCCTAACTGAATCCTTGGGTCAGTTGCATCTAGCACTGTAAACGAACCGAACGAACACGAACGGGGCCTTGCTCATGTGTTCATTCATTAAATCACAAACATTATGTAACATTTATTAGATATAAATAAGTATTTTACTTAATATAGTTATCTCAAACATAACTTTTGAATGAATGAACACAAACGAACGCTAAACGTTCGACATTATAGAGCGTTAACAAACATAAATGAACAAATGCAACCTATGTTCATGTTCGTTCGTTTAACTAGATTAAAAGAATTTTCTTGTTCGTATTCATTCATTTACTAATCAAACGAACATAAATGAACTTCCTGAAACAATTCACGAATTGCTCACAGAACGTTTGGTTTGCTTATAGGTCTAGTTGCATCATGTAATACATATTAAGTGGTATCCCACACTTGGTTATTGTTCTTCGGTATTATGGTTGATGAGGGTAAAACGAGAATTGATAAGTTCAATAGTACTGTCGACTTTAAATGGTGGAAGATGCAAATCAAGGATTTGTTCATTCAAAAAGATTTCGATGCGACGATGACTCAGGAACCTAAAAAGATGTCAACTGTTAATTGGAATGCACTTGAAAGGAAAGTTGTTGCTATGATTGGACTCTTATTGTCAGAAAAATATTGCTTCTAACATTTAAAAGGAAATGGAGGCAAAATGCATCATGGATGTGCTTTTAAACATGTACAAGAAGCCATTTGTTGTCAACAAGGTCTTTATAATCAAGAAACTAGTAAACACAAGGTTGAAGAAAAGGGGATCGATTACCACTCATAAAGCTTTATTGTTGTTATCCTCGTGGCCAGGTACTCTCACATCAGTTAGTAATTTATTCGGAACTACTAATAATACCAGCGGTGGAGCTGCTATTGAAAATCCTCCAAGTAGAAAAAGAGTGAGTTTTTGATGGATTACCTTTGTAGATCCGGATCCAAGTCACAAGCCTCACATTATCAAGGGACTTTTTTTGTAAATTTGGATTCATTCCAATTGAATATCCCACGTGAATCACCACCATCATTTGCATGTTCCCCATGTTTTGTTACAGTTCTTTTGACCATGTTTTCTTTAGTTGTACTCTTTGTATTCTAAGCAGCACCTTTTTCTTAAAATTAGTACGTGGGGTAGTAATTAGTGATATATTTAATAGTTTGTTCCTTAATGAGGCGGTCAGTTTTTGATGAATGAATTGAAGTTTTTATTTTGGGTTAATTTCGGATTTTTGAGTTATAGTTCAAGTTTGGCAACCTGAATGGTGTTCTTGGAGTCTAGATTAGAGTCAAGTGGTGTATTTACATTTTGATTCAAATTTAGAATTGCCCAACGAGTTGTTCAAGTGGTGTATCTATATATTGTCGACCAGTTGTCTACAAATTCTATTAGATTTTTAGATTCTATCCATTACCCCTAATTTGATTCCCTATCAATTATGACGGGAATGTGGTGGATGGTTTTAATGAGAGGGAAAAAGAAGGGTGGAATATGGAAGGACAATAATGAAGCCAACTTGATTCAATTGAAAGAACCAACTTTACTTTGATGAATACACATGCCAACATCAAGATTATAATTAATCTTGATGGCTCACTTGGTTACGGGTCAAGTCGTGTCACTGTTGTAGTAATTTGTATAAGTCAAAAAGTAAGTTTTTAGGATGTTAGGTGTTCACTTTTTCTTTACTTTTGTGTATGCTAGTAAGATACATAAACAACAAAGTATGATGAATAAAGAGCAGGTTTCGGCATAAAAGCAACTCCTTCCACTTTATTAGTTTATCATTCTTCAATTGTAGTTTTGTGCTTGTTCGTTTGTGGCTGAAAGAAAGAGGTTGACCCAACATGTACTTCATGTTTAAAACAAGAGTGTATGATGATAGCTTAAAGATTTTGGATTTAAAATGAAGGCTTAGTATCAAGATAAAAGCTTGAAATATATGAAGTCCAGCTTAGGAGGGTGTGGTAAAAGAGTAATCTAGAGATCATTTTCTAAGTTTTACTTAGGCATCACAGATAAGTTAGTTAATGGGTCAGATAATTAATGGCATCCAAGATTCTTCTAAGAGGTGTAGTGGTTGGATGTGTCGTTTAGATATGTATATATTACAATGTTGTTAGATGTGAATTGATTGTAATGCCTAGTTAATAATAGTTAGGAGATGTATAAATATTGTTCAATAGTTTAGGGATTGAATTGTACTTATCAATAGTGGTTTAGGGATTAAAGGTTAAAGGAGGTTAACGGATAATCAGTTGGTTAGCTGGTATTATGCAATCCTCTCTCTAGTTTCTACCCTAACAGTTGGTATCAGAGCTACCATTCCTCATCGGAATTCTGAATTCCATCCTTCACCGCATTAGTTCCGGCGATACGAACGATCATGTCGAATCGCATTCAAGAAATCAAGAAATCATCGAAGAACATGAGCTATCATTGATTCTTTTGGAATCGGCAGCAGAAAAAAAACTGAACGAAGTTAAAAGGAATCAAATCGGCTTCTAAGAAGCAAGTTATTGAGATATCAATGATGTAGAATCAATTAACAATGAAGATGTCATCATTAAAGTCGCAAATGAATGAAGTAATCAAGAACTAAAGAACTTACAGACAATGAATTCTTGTAGCAATGATAATAGGAATGGAGCAATGGTGTCTATGAATAATAGTAACTGTGAGGAAGAAGAAATTAGGCTTAATCTATAATAGCCGGCCCCTCGTATCACCACTATTGTCCGCTACTCCCATGAGAAGCTCATGAATTTGCTTTTGCTTGCCCAAGTAAAAACTCTAGGGAGGTTACCTATCCTTAGATTGCTGTCACCTTAGCATGCT
The DNA here is from genome assembly GCA_025215565.1 of Flaveria ramosissima. Taxonomy (NCBI): domain Eukaryota; kingdom Viridiplantae; phylum Streptophyta; class Magnoliopsida; order Asterales; family Asteraceae; genus Flaveria; species Flaveria ramosissima. Next base: position 92,321,807 of record CM046035.1, read on the forward strand.
TAACTTTAGAGTTTTCCTCCCATTCACAGCCAATGTGTCCAAAACATGTTGGTGATATTAGAGGCCATCATTACTTATGAACCCAACATCTCATCTTTCCACAACTGATGTGGGATTTACTTCAGGTGTCATAATCACCCACAGAACTCATCGTCCTCGATAAGCATGAGAACTAACCATCTTTAGTGAGGTTTTTCCCACCGTCTCGAATGGTATAGGAGTACCATTCTATAACACCCGGCCCCTCGTTTCACCAATATTGTCTGCTGCTCCCACGAGGAGTTCACGGATTTGCTTTTGGTTATCTAGGTGAAAACTTCCCATGGAGTTCACCTGTTCATGGATTGCTGCCACCTTAGGACGCTTAACTATGAAGTTTTCCTTTCATCTACAGCCAATGTGACCAAAACACGTTGGTGATATTAGAGGCCGGAAAACAATCGTTTTTTAAGAGTTAAATTCCTAAAATTTTATGGAACAAGAGTTGGGAGCTAAATACATAGGTGTGAACACTTCTTTGCTATTGATGAAACACCATATAGGCTTAAGGTTTGCTATGCTACGATGATGTCAAATAGGGTTGTATAGTGGCATAACAACTTTTTCATATCAAGGGGAACTTCTGAGCCTTACATTCCTTGGGATGAATATATGAGATCAATTCAGGCACTTGCATCTACATTAATTAAGGATGCAATGGGAGCTCTCAAAGCACTCAATCAAGCTGAAGATTTGGAAGACTATTATGACAAATTCAACTTGTTGGTAGACAAACTCGATATCCCTAAGGAGTATGTTGTTAGTCTATTCATTAAGGGGTTAAAACCTGATATCAAATGCTATGTGAGACTTTTTAAACCTAATTTTCTAAGAAAGGCACACTCCTTTAGCAAGATTGCAGAATCAGGAAAACTTAATATTCTAGTATCAAATCCCTATCTAAACCATTCACTAGATTCTTTAATAGTCTAGTGATGGGAGCTAGCTCTAAACTACCATTACTTCTTACTCCCCTTATCAAAGCCAACCCAATTAATTCAATGAAACCTACCAAGAGGCTTACTAGTGAAGAGTTTGATGAAAATAGGGCCAAGGGTGAATGCTTTTGGTGTTTAAACAAATTACACCAGGGCGTAAATGTCCAAACCTGAAACAACTGTTCCTGTTTGAAGTTTAGGATGATTCTAAGGAGTCATCTGAACATGAGGAAGTAAGTCCTTCTCTTGATTCTAGACAGAATGTTCAAGATCCTCACATATCTCTTCATGCTAAGTATACTTTCTTATTCTACTATAAAGATATTTAGGGCCCTGGGTACTTCACAGTTATAGATCCTTGTTGAGATTTCCAGTGGAGAATGAATGCAAGCCACAAGGTTGATATGCTAGTAATTCCCTTAAGCAGCTATGATATTGTTTTGGAAATTCAACGGCTTCAAAATTTATATCACATAGTTTGGAATTCAACTCCTTAACTATGAAATTTACAATTGAGTTATAAACCTTTTGAACTTCAAGGCACTCCTAATCAAGGTGTGACTTCTTGCACTATTGAAAAGATGGCATCTCCATTACACTCCAACTCGTAATTGGAACATGCTCACTTGTTCAGTTTGCAAACCAAAGGGGGGGGGATCAATTGTTATCTGAGTTTCATGATATATTTGAGATTCCAACAGACTTACCACCCAAGAGAGACTGTGATAATCACATTAAGATTAAGGATGAATCAGTTACTCTCAGCTAATGTTTACGACCGGACCGAACCTGACCGGTTCAACAGAGAACCGGTGCACCGGCGGTCCGGTTATGCTTACTCAAGCTGTTTTCAAAATAACCGGCTAGTTCCGAGCGGTTCGTAGTTAGACCAAGAATTGGTGACCTACGATCAAACCAGACTGAACATCATTACCATAGATTTCTTTAAAAACTATTATGCAACTCCGATAACATCCAAGATCTTCATTAGTAGCCTTCAATAACTACAAGCTACATCATTACTAATGTTGATAGCAACCAACATTGACAATAAATCCCATCTACAGCTACTCCGATAGACTATGGATGAAACGAAACAACGTCGACTACAAAGAATTCTAAGGTTGAGTGGGGGTAGGTGGGTCAGTTATGTGTGGCTCAACAAAGGTAGAGTTATTTAGGGTTGAGGCAGGGGAATAGTTGTAGGTATGGTTGATAAGGGATTAGGATAGGATGAAACATACAGGTTGTAGAAGGTGGGTTGGATTCTACAATAAAATGGTCATGAAAGGGAAAGAATTGTTCATTAAACCAAACATGTTGGGAATGTAGATTTTGTCACTAATAAGGCCAAGGCCACGATACACATGGTGAGAAGTGCTAACCTAAGGAACACATAAGGTGTAGATCGAAATCTAGTTTGTTTTTGTTATAAGGTAGAAGATATAGATAGCAGTAATCGCTAAAAACCCAAAGGAATGAAGAATCAGGTTTATGATTAGCTCAAAAATCTATGTTTGAAGACTAGCTCAAAACGAGATGTGTTGGAGTTTGTTTCGGATGGCATATGATTAATTAAGTAGACAACCGTGTCAAAAGAAAAGTGCCAGAATCATGGTGGGACTTTAAAATGTGCTAAAAGTAGTATTTATATACAGGCTGTGAATAATGAACACGACGGCGTGCTTGGCTAGGCACGGCCCCGTGCTTGTCAGAATCCGTCTTAAATTCGACCTGCAACGTTCCAGAGTCGTCATCGGAGATCGTGGAAAAAATTTGTCAGACACGGGGGCGTGCTTCATGGGGAACGGCCCGTGCTTGTGCTTGTGAGGTCCTAAAAATGTTAAAAAAATCAAGAAAAACCTATGTGCAGGTGCCGCGTTTAAGTTTCGGGTCTTCGGCGCGACCCTTCCCCACACTTTGTTTTCGTCGGGGCGGATGTGTAACTCCTCTGAGAGAATCTTGGTTGGTCCATCGTTATACGGTTTCAAACGATGATCATTCACTTTGAAACTTAAACCTTCGTGGTTATCGATTTCAATGGCACCATTCGAAAACACGTTTTTAATTGTATACGGTCCAGACCAACGTGATTTCAGCTTTCCAAGAAACAAACGTAAACAAGAGTTATACAGTAAGACACATTCTCCCACATGAAATCGTTTTGTGTTCTTTAATCGAGCGTCGTAGAATTTCCTTGTCTTTTCTTTGTAAACCCTAGCGTTTTCGTATGCTTGTTCTCTCAATTCCTCTAGTTCGTGAATTTGTAGGAATCTATTCTTTCCTGCAAGATCTTGGTTCAGGTTTGCCGCTTTAAGTACCCAAAAGGCCTTGTGCTCTAGTTCCACAGGTAGATGACACGACTTTCCATAAACTAGTTTGAACGATGTTGTGCCGATGGGAGTCTTATAGGCTGTTCAAAAAGCCAATAGTGAATCATCTAGCTTGGTAGACCAGTCCTTGTGGTTTTGATGGTCAGCAGTTGTAAAGCGATGGTGCACCCCATAACGGGCCATTGCTCGTTCGAGCTGGCTGTTACAGAAATGAGTTCCTCGGTCACTAATTAAAGCTTTGTGGACACCAAAACGAGAGAATAGTTTGAAGGTCGCACAGATACGAAGGAATCGTGAGATGTGAGCACTAGAATCTTCGTCTTGCAATCCATGATACTGAACAGAGTTTTCTACGAGTTGGATAATATTAGACTTAATCTTGAAACTTTTGGCCGCTATTGGTGGTTGGACAACACTAGACTCGTAACCATCGATTGACGGTGTGGCATAGTGTGTCATCTTCATTTTCTCGTCTTGGTTAGCCATGTCTTCTTCAGATGGTGTACCTTCCAAAATGTCTTCTTCAATGATTGGTGCTGCTTGTTGTGGTCTTTCGTGCAATCTTTGACGGAAAAGTCATTCAGGTTCCGAAAGAGGCGAAACAAGTTCAAGACTAGACGAGTCGGACATACATTGACTTAAGGAAGCAAAAACTAACTAAGGCTTAGAATGAATCAGGCAAATGTAACTAAACTAACTAAGCCAAACTATCTAACAAAAATAAAATAAAGTTAAACAAAAATATATTAACAAGACAAAAATATATTAACAAGTTATACACAAGATAGTCAAAAATTTAAATTGTCTTTCAAACTACCGTGTGTCCCTGGCAACCGAGCCAAAAACTTGATGCGATACGGATAGTATATATTTTGATACAGATCCTATGGTTATTACAAATACTAAACCACATACACAAAAGGCAGGTGTACCTATCGTGTGGTAATATAGTGTTTGTAAGAACCGAGTATCAATCCGTGGACACACCTAGCGTACTCAACAATCTTGATGTTTGACTATCAGATTTGGTTTTTGTTAAAGAAAATGATAAGTTGCATTGGTAACAAAAACCGACTAAACCATGTAAACAACTACAATTATCCTTTGACCATCGCAATGTTCGAAGAATATAGAATGATCATATCCACTATGTGTCATCCCAAACTCTCCCATAACACTAGAAAACCGGCTAAACCATGCTCTGGGAAACTTCTTAAGGCCATACAATGAACGGCGTAATCTACATACCTTTAATGCCTCCTTGACAATAAACCCTAGGTGGGTACTCCATATATATTCTCCTCAAGAACACCATTGAGGAAAGCGTTCTTGACATCAAGTTGGTGGAGCGACCAATGATTAATAGCGGCAAGGGCAATGCAGATTCGTATAGATGGCATTTTGCCAACCGGAGAAAACTTTTAATCATAATCAAAACCATAAGCCTGTGAACAACCCTTAGAAACTAGGCATGCTTTCAAGGGATGCAAGGATCCTTCAGGATTGAGTTTAACCATGAATATCCAACAATGGCCAACAATACGCTTCACATGGGGAATTGTTTCAAGTTTCCATGTATGATTGGATTGAAGAGACCCGATCTCCTCTTCCATAGCCTTATTCCATGGGTGAGCGGGAGAGGTTATCACATTCTTGGGAATTAGGTATATATCAATGGTAGTAGTATAGGCATGACACTACAATGAGAGATGAGCCTAGGCAACATAATCTTAAATAGGGGAACAAGTGTGATATCTGGGATCTTTACAGAAAGCAATAGGTATGTTAGGTGAAATTGGGTAAGAGGTGAAGTATCTAGTAAGATGGTGGTCCTATGGGTAGTCGGAGAAGATTGGAACGAGGACATACCACGTTCATGGTCCGGTTATGAATCAGGAACCTTTGTTGTCTTATCCTTTTGTCCCCTCACATATGTGAAGAGCAATGGTAGAGATACTTTTGGCATGGTAGATGTGGCTGTAGAGCCAGGAGTTGTAGCCAAATCGTACATTTCTCATAGGAGATTATATGTGCATGCTGCTGAAGAGATGGCGGAAGAGTTGCTTAACAACAATGGTTGAGCACTTGAGTACTTTGGTGATAAACTTGCAATAAACGTCATGACATCCATTATGTTGTTGTGCTTATCCTGAACCTTTAACTCAGTGGTCGGTGAAAACAAAGCATGTAACTCATCCCGAAGTTTTGAGAACCGAGTAAAATAATTAGAGAAGGAAGAATAGCCTTGCTTAGCTCTTGTGTATGATTGAACCATAAAATATGTATGTGACAATGATTCCTTTACCGAGAATGATGAAGAAAGATGATCCCACATTTCTTTTACAGTAGGAAATTTCTAAGCGATAATGAGTGTCTGTGGTTCCATTACATTCCACAGAGCCATATGAATCCCACTTTCATTTATACGCCATTCCTTGGGAATAGGATCAGGGGGCTGCTGTGTTAAATGGTCCTCTTTGTCCCTCTTTGTCCAGACTTATGAGGCCCTTCTGAACAAATAAACTCCATGAGCTCCGGTTATTGGAGTCAAGTTTCACCGGGATTCGTAAAACAAAGGCAAAATTGATAATATCGGGAGCAATCTGGTTCTCTGTAACAGCTTTAGTCTTCCCGTCTCCCATCGAATAATATCAAGATCAAGCCAAAAACAATAATGATAACCCAAATAAATATTTAACATTAGCAGATGGGAATAATGAAAACGTGAATACTAACTAACGTCTAGGTAACACACTAAGAATTCCAATGTAAAGTGGTACTTTAAGTCCAAGATTAATGTATTTATACCATACATTGTAATAGAAGCACGATGAACAGTTGCTCTAACATTCTGGGAAAGGAACTGGGTGACAGGTGGTGCTGGAGAAAAGATTCCGGCGGCAGCAGGGATCTGAGTTTTAAGGTGGTGCCGGCGGTCTTGGCTCATTCGCCATCGTCGGATCTGAGTTTTAAGGTGGTGGCCTGTGGATCTTTGTGGCGGCGCGTGGGGGTGCGTCTGGCGGATATCAGGCGTGAAAATTTTAGGCTTTGTAAATTAGAGTTCAGAGAGTTCAATGGTGGTTGTGGTGAGATGTTAAAAGGATTTGAAATACGCATATGACGGGGAAAATGAGTAAGGATTTTGGAACAAACAACGATGTCTTCTCGCAGCCGAGTATAAGATCTAGAGCAGAATCTCGTGACCGAAGTAATAACTGAACGGAACGGAACCAAAACAGAAGGTCAGATGTCGTGCCTAAGCTCTGATACCATGTAATTTAGTATTGTATTACTGTAAGTTGTATTTAGTATAATGAGAGGACAACTCTATTTATATAGGAAAAGACTAAGAATTGGGTCATGGCCCAATATAAGTAACTGGACCTAAATTATAACAAACATACAATAAGAGTGTATTATATATTCCAAATCATGATTACAAAGATGGTATATATATATACACTAAATACATTTACAATTTGGGCCCTCTAATATAATTATATATACATAACAAACTTAATCGTCTAGTAAGGGTCAAATGGGTCAAGTCGCTAAAGTCATCTGTACAAGTCAAAAAACATGTGGTTTTAATTCCTAATTTTGGGTCTTCTATTTGGTTGCAAGTTTTCAGAATGTTAGGTGTTTACTTTTCCTCTACTTTTGTGTGTGCTAGTAGGCTATATAAATAGCCAAGTATGGTGAATAAAAAGCAGGTCATTAACAAAAAAGCAACTCCTTCCACTTTATTAAATTCTCATTCTTCAATTGTAGTTTGTGTTTGTTTGTTTGAGGCTAAACAAGAAGGTTGACCCAACAAGTACTTTAGGTTTCAAAACCAGAGTGCATCATGATAGCTTAAAGATCTTGGATTTAAAATGAAGTCTCGGTATCAACATTGAAGCTTGAAGTATATGAAGTCCAGCTTAAGAGGGTGTGGTAAAAGAGTAATCTAGAGATCATTTTCTAAGTTATATTTAGGCATGACTGATAAGGTAGTTAATAATGGGTCAGACAATTAATGGCATCCAATCGCTTCTTCTAAGTGGTGGTAGCGGTGAGATGTAAAAGGGGTTAAAAAACCCGTATGCGACAGGGACAGTGAGTAAAGATATAGAACAGTAACGATGATGTCTTCTGGCAGCTGAGTATCAGATCTAGAGCAGAATCTTGTGACTGGAGTAGTGACTAAACGGAACAGAAAATGAACAGGAGGTCAGATGTCAAGCCTAAACTCTGATACCATATAATCTAGTATTGTATTACTATAAGTTATATTTAGTACAATGAGAGGGCACCTTTATTTATGGAGGAAAAGTCTAAGAATTTGGCCATGTGCCACGACAACTAACTGGACCTAAACTACAACATATATACAGATAACATTGTATTATATATTCTAAATCACGATTACAAAGGGATATATACACTAAATATATTTACAATCTGAACCCTCTAATATAATTACATATGCATAACAAACTTAACTGTCTAGAAAGGGTCAAACGGGTCAAGTCGGGTCACTGCTAAAGTCATCTGTAAAGTCAAAAAACATGTGTTTTTAATTCCTAATTTCAGTCTGGGTCTTCTATTTGGTTGCAAGTTTTTAGGATGGTAGGTGTTTACTTTTTCTTTACTTTTGTGTGTGCTAGTATGGTGAATAAAAAGCAGGTCTTTGAAAGAAAAGCAACTCCTTCCACTTTATTAATTTCTCATTCTTCAATTGTAGTTTTGTGTCTGTTCTTTTGAGGTTGAACAAGGAGGTTGACCCAACACGTACTTCAGGTTTTAAAACTAGAGTGTATGATGATAGCTTAAAGATTGTGGATTTAAAATGAAGGCTCAGTATCAACATAGAAACTTGAAGTATATGAAGTCCAGCTTACGAGGGTGTGGTAAAAGAGTAATCTAGAGATCATTTTCTAAGTTGTATTTAGGCAAGACTAATAAGGTAGTTAATGGGTCAGACAATTAATGACATCCAATCGCTTCTTCTAAGACGTGCAATGGTTGTTTGTGTCGTGTAGATATGTATATATAACAATGTAATCAGATCAAATGTGTGTGAGGCTAATATACAGATACTTCAAGGTACATATAAGAAAACATATATATACAACAATGTATTACACAAAATCATAATAGTTACCTGGAATGGCAAAAGGTTTTTGCCCTGTCTTCAATTGCATTTCTCAAAGACATGTCTACAAATTCATCATTGGAGCTGTCTTGTAAGCAAGATATGTTTGTTTGGATCTCCAACATACCTGCTGACAGAGATTCTAAATGCTATTCTATGGCTTTTACACCCAGTTTAAAAACATGTTATACATATGTATTAGCCACCATTAACATGCATCATTAGAAACCAGTTTATATAGAATTGAGCTACAAGCTTACCCGAACTCATGTTTGGTTGATGTAATAATAGCGTAATCTATTCTGTTCCTCAAACGTTGTTCTTAGGGATGCTATTAGTAGGCACAAGACAAAAGCTTTGTTAGGGGAATATTAAGCAGCAGGGTGAGAGTGAAAAAAATTCACAGATGCATTTTTCGTTTTGTTGAAATTAACCATCTTTTCTAGTAAACCTGTAGTATGTATGCGCTTGAAAATGCATAATTATTCATACGACTGGTTAAATTGCTTAGTAGAATACACCTAAATATATTACTTAACAGAAGTTTGATTATTTATGTAAAAAAACTCACTTTTTTATGATAGAAGGGTTATAGCTAAAATTTAGTATGTAAATGAATGCTTTTTCTATTGTTAAAATAAGAATCTATTTCAAATACTACATGCCAAGAGATACTTACAAGCCAACAAATGTCACAAGGGTAGCAGCCACTTCAAACATCATTGAGGAGAGAATCCCTTTGATATAATATGCAAGAGCCAAAACATGAATAACATTGACAACCTGAAATATACATAAAAATAAAGGTGTTAGCTAGATCACAAATATTCAGCATAACTTCCTGGATTATATAGATTAAAACATCAGAGTGTTTGTTTCCCCATATTTGTTCTGAAATCCAAGAAAACCTTTATGATAGACTAGTTGAGGTGGTTACAAGATGTATAAATAGAGTAACATGAAGAATGAATCACCCAAACTCGGTTACATAAACTTCACCATTTATTCCCACTTGCCTTATGATACAAACACCATTGTTTTTTTTTTCAAGATTCAACTAGTGCAGTACACGTGCTGTTATAAGGAGAGGGAAATTTAAAATGAGCTTCTCTTGGGGCTTAGAATTAGAAAACGAGCATAATTTAAAGTAAAAACATCAATGATTATGACACTACTAATCCTAGTTATTGAAGTGAAATAATAAATGAACATAATTTAAAGCAAAACCTGAGTGACTCTGTAATTGAACCAAGGATCGAATTCATGAATCACACTTTCATACTCAAGAACCTGCAACGAGTATCAAACTTCAAAAACGATTAGTTCATATGGAAAAAAACAAAGTACAAACTTTAGTCAAAGATATGTTGCCCAGGCAGCAACAGCAAAGAATACTCACATTGTTTCCACAGACAGCAGAATATTCGAAGATTAAAGCACCCTGAAGTCAATAGATGTTACTAAATTTACTTTAATATTGGATAAAATCATTCGAATAGATATGTTAGATTAAAATCCAGATTGTTCTCTGATACATATTACTTCCATAAGGTTCCAACAGTCACAGTCAACCCAAGGTAAACAGTTCCACCAATAACTCATCCAAGATATACCTTGCAAGAAGTAAATGATATAGTGTCACGTTTGCCCTATTTTGTGATATGCTCAATGTATAAAGAAACGAGACTATCCACATACCAGGTACATCAACAAAATCAATTCTACAAGTCATAATCCCATTCTTCATAAGGAACTGCAGGCAAAATTGAAATGTAAACAAGACATAGATGGTATGCATGAACAATAAGAGGTATGAAATGAACCAACAACTGCAACAGAAAAACACACTAGTGTTCATATGTAATAAGAATAAATGAAACTATCACATACCAGGTACAACAATCAAATCAATTCTACACGTCATAATCCCATTCTTCATAAGGAACTACAAGCAAAAGAGAAATGTAAACAAGACATAGATGATATACATGAACAATAAGAGGTATGAAAAGAATTAACTACTGCAACAGAAAATACACTATTGTTCATATGTAAAAAAATAAACTTGAGTCAAGAGGTATGTTACCATGCAGCAAATGCAGAGAAAAGGAACCAGTAAATACACTCACATTTCCATAGGCAGGAGAATATTCAAAGATTGAAGCACCCTGCATCAACAGTTGTTACTAAAATTATTGTAATAATGCCATGAATGTAATAATTCTAGAACAAAATGTGATAAATCAAAACCCAGATTGTTCTCTGATACACACTTTCATATGTTCCAGCAGTCAAAGTCAATCCTGGATAAGGAGTTCCATCAATTACTCATCCAAGAGGATACCTTACGAGAAGTAAATGATATCAGATATCATGTCACATTTGCGCTCTTGGACGATATAAAGAAACAAAAGTTTATCTACTCATGACCAAATCCGATCATCACGTCAGTTTCAGAAGCATATATCATTACAACATAATCAAGCATTAAAAAAAATTTACAGCTCTGGAAGTTTAGAACACATAATTAGTTCTTTTCTTTTTGTTGAGGATCAATATATGAACTCAAAAGAAAGTTGAAATACTAGAACAATCTGAGAGATCACAGGTATTAACAAATATAAAGGTGTTGACTAGGTCACAAATATTCAACATAACTTACCAGATTATGTAGATTATGTAGATTGAAATATCAGAGGCTTGGATTCCCAGAAATCATGTCATGAAGCACATGATTGGTATCATGGTATGCGATTGATGATAAAAGTGTACCCTCCCCAAGAGCAAACCTGAATGGATGATGAGTCCAATATAAGATTCACCAAAAAAAAGGGAAATAAAAGAAAGTGAAAAACATAGCAATTTTTTACAAGAAATTTGAAAGTTATAAACTTACCATGTAGAAGTATGAAGTGGAATGAAGTTCATTGTCAGTAAATAGTTTAATATACTATTCACTGGTTTAATATACTAATTTAATTACTGTTACTAAATTTACTGTAATATTTGCATAAATCATTCAACTAGAACAAAACGTGTCAAATAAAACCCAGATTGTTCACTGATACAGACTTCCATAAGGATAAGGTGCCAGCAGCGAAAGTCAACCCAGGGTAAACAGTTCTACCAATAACTCATCCAAGATGATTCCTTTATTGTGTCGTGTTTGCTTTATTTAGTGATATATTCATCGATATAAAGAAACAAAAATTCCACATACCTGGTACGATCATCAAATCGATTCTAGAAGTCATGTACCCCATTGTTCGTAAGGAACTGCAGGCAAAAGAGAAATGTAGGCAAGACATTGATGGTATACATGAACAATAAGAGGTTCGAAAAAAAATTGTAGCTATGTAAACCCAACAAAAGGCAGGTTTTAATACACAGTTATATATCCACCATAGTTCTTAAATCCAATAAAACATTTATAAGAAACCAATAAAGGTGACTACAAGACGTATCGATGGAAAAACACGAAGAGAGAACCATCCAAATATGTTAACTTGGTTACATGAAATCCACCATTTACTCCCACTTGTCTTATATTAATAAAACCGTGTTATTACTAATTAGAGAAAATATACAATTACCTTGTCCAATGAACCAAATCTGTCTCTTCTTGTGTTAAAGTTTCAAATTCTAATAACCTGCTTGTTTAGATTACATCTTTGAAAACTCAAAGTCAAAACTCATGAATTATACCATACCTAACAAGTCGTAAGAATCGAAAACTAAAGTAAATTGAATCAGATTACAAAACATATAAAGCGAAACCTGAGTGACTCTGTAATTGATCCAATTCATGATTAAGATTTTCATGATCTACTAAACCTGCAACAAACATGCATCATAATTCAAAACAGAACAGTTCATACAAAGCAGAACTAAGCTATTATGAACGTACCAATTAGATCAACTGAATTTACCGAGAAAAGACGGGACGGATTGAGAACGCAAATACTCCGATCAACAGGAGAATGAAGAAGAGGGCGACGTTTCAAAAGGCGTAATGTAGAGGTCAAAGATGATTGCGTTTGCTTGCTGAGGGTTTCTACAAAAGGCGTAACGGCGGTCGAAATCCTCTGACGCCGGTGGTCTTGTGAGAGTTCGAGAGACTTCGAGTCAAATAACCTAATAACCTGCATCAAAATTCAAACCAGAACAGTTGATACCAATTACTCACAAATCGATGTTTAGAATATCAGATCCACTGAAACTATCGATCAACAAGAGAATGAAGAAGACGATGATGTTTGAAAACGCGTAATGCAGAGTGGACGGTGGTTTTGTGAAAGTGTGAGAGATTTTGAGTCGATTGAGTTTACAAAGACACCGGTGAAGACATCCGTTTTATAATTTGACGTGAATTTCCACCGTCTTAAATGATATTACCGTTGCTATGATAATTACGAATTATGATTTTAAGATTTACTAAAGGATTCGTTTCTTGAGCGTTACCAAAAATATTACCCTCTAGGGATTCGAATTTTTTATTTCAATTCTTTTATTATCCTGTCAGGATTGCTTTTTATCTTATTATAGTTTTAAGCTATTTAATAATTACAGGTTAAAATATTTTTATTTTTTGGTCTATTGTTTATCTTATAATGGAATAATTTTTTATCAGCTGACAATTTTTCTATTATTAATTGATTAAAATTGATTAAAATGTTCGTTTCAGGGATTTCCCATTAAAAGGACATGGTTTGATGTCTAAAAACAAAATGCTATTGGTGTTATTAAACATGTTTCTATTTATATATACATTCCGTTTTAACATCTATCAATAAAAAAATAACAAAACATAATACCAAAGTTTCTTGAGACCAGACACGATAATGAAATCGGGACTTTTTGGATAACCAGTCAATCAAATTAGATTTGATTTAAAAACCGAACAACATCATAAATAATTTAAAATTTCGATGTATAAATTTAAAACTAATTTAAAATAAAATATAACAATATATTAAATTTTTGGTGTATACACAACAATATTAAATTATATAATCTTATATAAAAAGTTTAAAGTAGTACTCACCTAAGTGGTGTTAGATTTAAGCCTCATTTGATGTATGTAGTATATTTAAATTGGAGAATAGTAGGATTAGGATGGCGTTTAAGAAGAAGAAAGAAATCATGTAATTATAAAGTGCTAAACCCATTTTGAACTTGAGTATAAAAAGATAACCGACCGCGCGCAACCGAACATCCCACATTAGTCAAGAAATAGTCCAAGCGTTGATAGAGTTTGTTGGAAGTGGAGTTGAGGAGAAGTGTACGTTGGGAGCGAGTCTGTTGCTTAAAAGCACGAGCATGTGGTTTATTTTTCATAGGGTTTTAAATAGTTTTTAATTATTAACTAAGTGTCATCCCTTCCGCGCGTTGCGGCGGGGGTTCACCACTGTGTTAATAAAGTTACTGGGTTAAGTATTGTGCTTAACACGGATGACAACATAGAAGTCTTGGCAGCTAAATGTCCATAAAAAAACAATTGCTTCACGGTTCGAGCTACCAGAACATCATAGCTCTTTTGTTTTAATCTATTGTAAAGCCTGATAGTAAAGTTTTGAAACTCCATTTGTAGAATCAATTATCAGCCGAAAGTTGAGAGCTGTGGTTCATTAGAAAAGAAGCAAAGCTTGTTTAAAACTTAAGAACAAACCTAGAAGAAGAAAAAACAAAATTTAAATTAACCTAGCTAAACATACCCACAAACAACATAAACCATCATCCAAAGATCAACAAAACATAACATATACAAACAAACCTGGATAAAACACAAATCACATTTTTAAAAACCATACATAACATGTAGATAGATGTTTCCAGAAAGCAAAGGAAAAAATATTAGTATTGTATGAACTTCGTTCATCTTACACTATACCCTATTACATAATCTTAACTACTTACACGATCCTAAAAGTATTATTAATAAACAATAACAAAAGCATTCTAACCCCAATTTAAATCACATATCAATGAGTTTAATAAAAAAAATAAAAACTTTAGTCAATTTTAAATAGTTAGATAATGTTATCTGTGAGTCCTTGTTGAATTAGGACACTCATGTAGTCATGTAGCTCTTGTTTTTTTCTTTTGAAAGTCAACAGAGCAATAAAGAAATAAGAAATCATTCAGCTTCAAATACTATCTATTGGTCAACAAAGTATATAAGGTATCTTGGATTACATCTAACCTTCCTTTAGTTCAAAATCAAGACTACCCATTGGTTGCACCGCCACAGCAGCTGCTGCATGGCTTTAAAACAGACTTAACCTACTTGGCTTGTTTTCGCAAAGTAGCCTAATCTGTCTCGTACTTTGTGGCCTGTTTTTTTCTAAAGCATCCAGTTTTGACCCATTCCCTGCATCTCATCCAACACTAAAATAAGTATGTTTAAACAACTGCATTTTCAGAAGAAAAGTAGAACCAAAAAACAACATATAAAAATTCAACCGACTCATTGCATCCAAGTAATATCACTATAATTTTATTGGTTTCATGCATTTTAACATTCAGCCACATGTTGAAACACATGAATTCAATTAGCTTAAAAGAGGGTTCATAAAATCAATACTTGAAGAGAAGTTGAACTACCTTTTGTACCTTCTTTTGTCCGAAAGACCCACGGACTTTAAAAGTCGACTATGAGTTCATGTATCTGCATTTAGTTGACCATAGTGAGTTTTCATAACATTTCAAACTTTTCAAGTAATATCTAAAACCCATGTACAATGATTTAGTTGCACATGACCAGTCCTAAAGAGGTTCGTAAACACCCATTTCTTGAAGAAATTAGATAATAATTTCATCAAAATTACAAAAAAAAAAAAAACATTTCAAATATCTGAAGCAAATGAGCCTTGAATCTAAAATTTGAATCAAAAAGCACATCACAGGACATCACAAAAGCAAGAGAACTTACGATTATTTCAAACCGATCATCAGCAAAATACGAAATCAAAGGTCAAAATATGGAACGAGACACTTGCAAAGCTGATAGCACCTAAAATCAACAAAGAAAAGACAACCCAAACCTCTAAACAAAGAGAAGATATGGAGAAACAATAACTTAATTAGGGGAGAAGCAAGCTAAAAACCATACGTGTGAGTGAGCCGCTAAAGCTTGACCGATCATCAAATCCTCCATCCGGTATTGTGACTCGTTCTTCTTAGGCAAAAGAAAAGAACACAACCTCATCAATCGGCAATTGCAAAAGCCCAAGCTAAATTCGAAACCCTAGAAACCAAAATCGCCAACATGAACACCAAATTGAACCAAATCCACCAACCAAAGTAAATGCGAGTCAAAGAGGAAGATCGCGCAGAGGAGGCTAGCTCCTCCGTCCTTGTCGATGGTTTGACATAAGAGAGAACGGGAGAGAAACCAGAAATTCTTTAAGCTTTCAAAAACCTTAATACATGTTACACAAAGAACAGCCGTAGTTACCATCTCTTCACCAACTCTTCACCATCTCTTCATCAACTCTTACCTTCTTTCTTCTTCAATCATCTTTACTCCATCATCTGAAATCTAAAACTTCTTTTAATTTCTCTTCATCTACGCTTGTACCTCACATTATAGATCAAAAATTACGATAATTAAAGCTTCCCGTAACATCAGTTGTTCTTCCCATCTTTACCTTTGGATGTATGATGAGTTTCAGCCAAAAACTCACCATAGAGAGATTAAAATGACAGATGAGATGCTTCTGGTTAATGAACACCGAACCAACCGTAGACTGATTTCCGATTCGACCGGTAATTCACTACCAACTGGCCGATTTTCTCAACATAAAACGAGTTAGGGTGGATCGGACCGCCGGAGTTACCGAATCCCGGTCGGACCGGTTAGAGGCTGGTCCGATCCGAGCTTGAGAACACTGATTGAATACATTGACTTTCACTTGCATTTAACTTGTGCAAATTTATGTTCACATACATATTTGAGTTTGTGTTGTGTCTATGTTTTAGAAAGGTCTTGAACCAACGTTTGGTATCAGAACTAAGTTTATTGAAGATGGTATGGAGTTGGTTCAAGAGTTGACCGTTAAAGAGTGTAGTCCTTTGCTATATGGCAAATCCAATAGCAAATCTGGTCCAGTTTGGTACAGTAAGGGCCATGTTGGGAGCCTTTTTTATAAAAGAAAACTATTGACTATTGATTAATATTAATTTCAACCAACAATTTGACCAATATTAATCCAAACTTTCAATTTTATTACCGAGAAAATTCGTAGTCTAATTATTCGTTAACTCAATTTAGTTTTTGATGACGTGACACGTGTCGTTGCACGTGATATGACATTTGACATGACGTACTACATAATTAAATACAAATATAAATATATCACTCAATTTTTGTCTCTTTATCTCCAAGCTACTCAATCGGTGACAAAAATGTTATGTTAAATAACATCAGAAAATGATATTTTATAAAAACAAATTGAGTAATACCCAAGATTATAAAGTGCTAAACCAATTTTGAACCTGGGTATAAGATATATCCAGCTAGAACCAAACATCCAATATAACTTAGTAAACACCCAAGATTCAAATATTCATGTAAATAGTTAGCAAGAATCATTAGAAACTCGTTACGAATATATGAGCAAGTAAGACAGAGATATTTAAATAAACTATCCACGGATGTAAACCAACTTCAAGTATAGTTTTTTACCCAAGATATAGTTTTTTACCTGGGGTGTTACCCCTGGACCCCATCCAGGGGCTGCCACCCCTTGGACCCCGCTACCAAATGTGTTGCCCCCAGGCCCCCACCAAAGGGGCGTTGCCCCCTTAAAACCCCCATTATTTTGAGGCTTTGCCGCTAAGGAGGTTTTCGATATTAAAGATCATAATAAACTCAAACAAAACGTGCACTCCGCACTTCCTGACTTGTTGATAGATATTATGATCACACTAGTCGTTAGTCAGTCCAATTACATTAATATATTTAACACATTCTCCATGAATCATCACTTGCGTAGGCTATAAAACCATATCAATTACATGTTGTTGGTAATTTTAACCAAAAAACAAAACATAAAAGATCAATAACAGATGTATGTTGCCGACCTATTATTCTTTTTGACCAAATATTGACTATTAACTAATATTAATCGCAACCAACAATTTCACCAATATTAATCCAAACTTTCGATTTTGCTACCAATAATAGTGGCATTCTAAGTGTTCGTTAACTCTGTTTAGTTTTTGATGACGTGACACGTGACGTTGCTCGTGACATGACATGTGACATAGCGTATTACATACTTAAAAAAATATAAATATATTACTCAAATTTTTTCTCTTTATCTTCAATCTACTCAACCGATGACAAGAATATTACGTTAAATAACTTCAAAAAATAATCTTTTATAAAAAAGAAATGAGTACTACAATATTATTATTAATTTTAACTATGTTATACATCACGTCATGAGCCACGTCATGTGATACATTATTAAAAGCTAATGGAGTTAACGAACATCTGGGATTAATACTGCTCAAATTGTTAATTGTTATTAATATGGACCAATAATTAATAGTTTAGATTAATAAAATCAAATTTTCCTAAAAGAAAATCATACCAATATGGTCGATACCGTTCAATATGACCCCAGAACAATACAGACTGTATAAGGATATGAATTGACTAATTTGATATCATACACTAATACGACATGTATTCAAAGTATGTTGATAATACATTAATACATTGGGTGTATCTAAAACATGTTCAATTATATTTAAAGATTTTATTATTATTATTTTAATTAAGAAAAGTTTGGGGATAAAATTGCACAAATGGTCCTTGTGGTTTGGTGCAATATTGCAAATTTGGTCCCTAGATTATAGTAATTCCAGGCATAGTCCAAAATTTATGAGATGGTTACAAGTTTAGTCGTTACTATTATTGTTTGTTAGTTTTAACGGATGTGGAGACTAAACTTGTGATATTGTCAAACCCATGGACCATTAGTGCACCTTTTTGTATAGTAAAAAAATAGAATAATGAATTATTTCAATAACCTCCTTAAATTGCACCGACCACTTGCCCCTTTTCTTCTTCGATTCCTGCACAACCAGCGTCATCTCCGATAAACACTTTTCCCTGTCTTCTTCAAGTTAATACTGTTTTACTTAAATTGCCCCTTTATTCCATCGTTATTGGTTGACTTGTGAATGCCGGTAAAATCCAGATAGCTGAAAATTGGTATAAGGATAGGAGGCTGAAACGAGGGCTTAAGCATGGTGTTCATTATTGGTTTCCATGATAATTTGTTACTGCAAATTAAGATAAGTAAAGAGGAAAATGATCTGGTTTAGAAGAAAATAAATCTCTAACAAATAAATAAGAATATTAGTTTAACTTTTATTTGAGTTTTAGCTTTTCTTAATTATACGAAAAAGATGTACAAATGATCCATGGGTTTGATCATATTACATTGTTGAAAACTAACTAACATTAACGGTAGGGACTTAAATTGCAACCATATCACAAAATTGGATTATGTTTGCAATTTTTAAACTATAGGGACCATATTTATAATAGGACCAAACCATATGAAATATTAACAGTCTCAAAAGATTTGATAAATCTTGCTGCAGAGAACACGACTTTATATCTTTCATCATCATTTATGAGTTATGACCGTTGTAATGTAAGATCAATTCATCACCGGTGTCGTTTCTTCTACATTATGCCCGAGTTTCTACCGTCGGACTTTGCTTCTTTCAGATTTATTCAGATTCCAAAGATACCAATATTATGATCATATCCCCTGTTTCATTCTCTTAATTTCATTTTACTAATTGTTTACCCATTGAATGCCTACTTACAGTACATTCATTAGGGTTAGTTTTTATGTCATTCATTGAGAAGATGATCGTCGGACATTGCTTTTTTGCAGATATATCGAACCTCCAAAGGTATGATTACTCTCATTGAAAGTGTCGATTTGAGATTATGATCATCATATCCCTTATTTGATTTTCTTAATTTGATTTTACAGATTGGTTAGCGATTCGATGCCTACTTACATCACCTTAGGGTTGCTTTTTACTGCACTGATTTGAGAAGATGACCGGTGATTTATGGAGCTTTCAGAGACAATAGGCGGATATTCGTTGAATAGCCAAAGGTACGGTTTAGGGTTTACTCCATTTTTAATTCCTTACATATGAAATCATTGATTTCGTTTCTTCATCACGTCGGAGTTTCTACTGGGAGAAGACGACCGTCGGACATTGCTTTTTGCAGATTTGTGGAACATCTAAAGGTACGTTTACTCTGATTCAGTTTTGAGTTTATGATCATATCCCCCTGTTTGATTTACAAATTGCTTAGCGATTGCATGCCTACTTACATTACATTATGTGATAAAGGTTGCTTTTTATGTCTCTGAGAAAATGACCAGCGATTTTTGTAGTTTACAGAGACAATAGGCGGATATTCTTTGAATCGCCAAAGGTACCGTTTAGGGTTTGCTGAGTTTTTAATTTCATGCGTATGAGATTATTCTTTGAACTGCTTATTGATTTATGTATCTTGGGTCTGATTTCTTAGCTTCCAGTCATATTTGTTGTTTATGCTTTCTCCTCCCTGTTTTCATCTTGACCATGGATTGAATGATTTTTTAATAAACCGATCACTATACTATGATAAGTGTATATGATTTTCACTAGAAATTCTCAGGGACTGTATCTGCTTGCTTCAAATTAGGGACATGAGTTACTCATGAAAGATTAAGAACTCTAATCTTTGAATGAATCTATTGTGCTTGTTTAATTTTGTGAAAGAACATACCTATAACTTGCTAACAGTTGTTGCATACCAAATTTCATGGCACCAGGAGGAAGTTTAGTAAATTTTGGAAAGATTTTGTTCCAAGTGTTCCTCCTGTTTAATTTTTATGATGGTCAAATTGGTTCAATCTTGTAAACATAATACATGTAGATTTTAATTTTTAATTCTGTTTGCTTAGGTATCTTTCGATCTTTTTTTATTTCAGAGTTGCTATGGCAGGTTATCTCACTTGATTTTTTGTGTTTGCTGATTCATTGATTCACATTCGAAAGCTGTTTGCACGAATCGTACGATATGTTTGATTTTAAAATATGTTTATACTCTTTTAATTTCTTGAAGGACAGGAAGTCGGAGGGATGATTTGGAATTCCTTGTATACTCTTGTATTTCTTCTTCGTGGTCGGCTGCCATGGCAAGGATTCCAGATTAGTTTTCAAATTTTGAGACGGATCCATCTACACCCATGGAACATTAGTAAAATATACTGAAAGAAAACTAATTAGTAAAATATACTTGAAAGAAAACTAATTAGTAAAATATCTAAGTTTTATCTTTATTTGGTAATCTTGGTAGCGAAAGAGAATCAATCATCAAGCACTTCTAAGAACAAACATCATTCCCCAAATCCAAATTCTTAAACCACTGATACATCAACAAGAAGATCAGTGGTTGATTCCAAGTCACAGGGGAAGCATTTAACTCCTAAAAAGTTACAGGTGAATTTAGTAACAATATATTTTTATATATGTAAAACTTTCCTACCCGTTTAGTCTCTTTGATAGCTCACTACCGTGAATGGTGGCAGTGTGGCACACATTTAGTCTCTTTGACAGGTCACCTTCAATGGTGGCACCTGTTTAGTCTCTTTGGTGACTGAACAAAAGATGATAAAAGTGCACAAGATCAGAATCTGAGTAAAATGCATATTCAAGTATAATCAGTTTTTGTAAATATTTTTTGATTAATATTGATTAGAAGCTTTTCCTTTTTATGAGGAAACAACTAAGTATTTTATATACTATAATCAGGGGATTGTGTCAAGTATGTTTAGCCTTCTGTCCGTGTGGAAAATCTTACCAAGTATGTTGTGCCTTCCATGCCTAGGGTTTATAACTATAAATGAACGATTGGTTGAGTTCTACCATGCTTTTTTCCGTTAAGAGCCGTATAAGAGTATATGATGATTGTCTTGATTGAGTAGTGTATATGAACATATAAATGAGCTGAGATCTAGGGCTTCTAGAGCTAATGCTAAATTGTTAGTCACCCAACATTATGTATCGGTTATAGTGTGTTATCAAATCAAATGGTATTCATTTTGTAGGGTATATTGTAGCAGACATTAACAACTCAGTGAAAGGAAACCATCAGGTAAGAAGACAAAGACTAAAGTTTCAAGCTTTGATAAGGTACAAAGTAATGTAAGGCACGTAGCTCTTTTGACACTCTTGATAACCCTCCCACTCTATATACTCTTGCATTCTCTCTAATGTATAGACTTTAGACTTTGTTCTGAGGTATTATTGTTATCTCTAAAGTGGCTATGCTTTTATAATGAAATTTAATTAAATTAATAGATGCTGACAGCACATGATGAAGAAGTAGAAGCTGACATGCGGATTGGTCCGTTTAGGGTAGCACATGATCACTGAAACAAAGGTATGGTTTGCAAGACTTGTATGGATGTTATAGTCTTGATTTTACATTATGTCCTAAAGTATTAGTGTAACAGTTTGAATTTTGCCTTTTTTAACTACATTTTGAGTCGAACAGCAATGCAAAGAGTACTCAATATTCAAGTATTCGTTGTTCAACAACTAACAATTCTTGTCATGCAAATGATATCATATTTTGACTACTTGATAGTTGAATGTTTTTATGATGCAGGGGCAATAATGACAATGATGACATATTGGTTTTTAATGTGTCATTATCTACAAGCCAAGATTGATAAACATGTCTTTGATCTTGGAGATTATCAAAACCAGCTTCATTTATAAATTACTTAGACACAATTTCTCAATATCTTTTTAATTTTGAAGATCCTAATAAACATGCTTTTGTAAAGCAAATTACATCGGAGAGATGAGGTCATGAGGAATATGTTCTTGGTGAAGAAGAAGCAATCTGGGCTCCTTCCTTTCATTAATAGCTATGTTTTCTGGTGATCCTGCTACTACGATGAAGGTAAATTTCATATCTTTTAGACATGTTGTTTATTATGATGAATCTAACTCTTAGTTCATATAATTTGATAGCAAAAGGGCAGAAAAAGTTGTGAAACATGGATTCTAAAAATTATAGTTAGAGCATCGGATACAATTGGAATTGAATGTGTATGCTCAACTACTAATATAGAGTTCAAAACTTGATGAAATAAAAACATGTATAAGTTCAAATTTCGGTTGAGTTTTGTACCCAAATGTATTTTACTTTTTTCTTAAGAGCTAAATGCCTAAATGGACTACAACATTTTTGTTTTTGAGTTACTTTTTTTATTAGATTTTATCTAGAATTTGGCAGGAAACTAGCTATGTTACAGGTTACTTAACCCGCATCTCTCTTCTCAACAGATTTCTATGGAGTTTGTGAGGTCCTTTAGCTGGCCACTTAAAAGTACAATTACGTACTACAGAAATACCTTTATCCTCTTATGAAGAGGACAGTACGAAAAAGTCAGCCTGCTGAATTTTGTTTAGCTAATTTACATTTATCCTTCTTTAGACTTTCATTTTCTCTTTCTAATTGCAGCCTCATTATCAAAGTTTTCTTTTGAGGGACTAAGCAAATGTTAATAGGTAACTGTAGAAAGAAATTCAAAAATATATATGTCAAAGCAAGGTAGAAGAGAAATTGTAAGGGTGTGTTACATTTTGATATGTAAGTTGCATACATATGGCAATTTCAGTCCACTTACTATATCGGCCAATTCAGATAGTACCCCTAAGTGTATTTTGAAAACATAAAACCTTCTAATCCATATGGTCCAGGTCTTTATATTATAACTTGAATATAAAATTTTCTTTTCAATATAATAGTTTAAACATAGGACTTCAACACTGTCTTGTTACTTAATGTTTATGCCTAATAACAATTTTTTGTTTGATTAGGCTTGATTTACTTCTCCATCTTTGCTATTTGGTTTCGAGCACCTTAAGACGCTGCTTTCATCACAGGATGTTGATACGTACCATCAAACCATTTATTGCTCAGCATCAGCTTTTCTGTACGCAGGTATGGTTAGCTTCACTTTGAATACATACTTTTCATAAATTAGAGCTTCTTAAGCATTTCGTGTTATTTGTCAAGTACGGTTTTCCCTGTAGATTAGGCTCTTTTTTGTTGTTGTTATTGATTAGGGCTTAATTTGCTTCTCCATCCCTGGCATTTGGATTTGAGCATCTTAAGATGCTGCTTGTTAGACTAAACAATTGATACAAGAACTGCTGAAGAAGAAGAAAGTGCAGTAGGCACAGTCTTTGCTTTATTGATTATTCAAAAACCGAGAAGAAAAGAATACATCTTTAGACTAATACTAGCTCCATATATATAGGAGAACAAAACTCTAAGAAATAAGGAAAACATAATCATGCAGTAAATAGAAAATAAGGACCCAAAAATAACTTATTTGACTTCCCTTTTGTTTTGACCCGTAATTAGTGTGATTGATTCTCAATCACCGGAATTAATTAACATTCACCCCCTTAATTCCGTTCATCATATCCGTTAGGTCTTCAACGCCCAAAAGTTCTCTCATTTCGATAAACTTAACCCTTGGTAATGCTTTGGTTAAGATGTCTGCCCTTTGTTCATCGCCACTAACATGTTCGACACTCACCAGCCCCTTTTCCACACACTCGCGGATAAAGTGGTACTTTGTGTCTATATGCTTGCTCCTCCCATGGAAAACGGGGTTTTTGATTAGCTGAATTGCAGACTTGTTATCCACACGAACGGTTATTGCTTTAACAATTCTTCCGGTCATTTCTTCGAGCAAACCCTTCAACCAAATTGCCTGACAAGCTGCAGCAGTTGCTGCCATGAACTCAGCTTCGCATGATGACAAAGCAACAGTGTTTTGCTTTTGGCTGCACCATGCTATAGGACCACCCCCGTAATAAAATACCACTCCAGTTGTGCTTTTTCCATCAACTCGATCACTAGCATGTGAACTGTCACTGTAACCCAGCAGCCTTTCATCTCCATTCCTCTTGTATCGAATACCATAATTCATGGTACCTTTTATGTACCTCAAAATCTGTTTCACAGCCTGCAAATGTGACAATTTTGGTGACTCCATGAATCTGCCAGCTACCCCAATTGCAAAATTTGTATCTGGTCTGGTGTGAGTTAGGTACCGAAGTCGCCCTATGAGCCTTCGGTACTCTGTTGCATCAACCGGTTCGGCTTCTTCCTCCTTCGTGAGTCGTAAACCTGGATCCATTGGGAATTTTGTTGGATTAGCTTCCAACATATTTGCATCCTTAAGTACTTTGAATGCATAACCTGATTGCTTCAACAAAATCCCAACATTATCTTGTATCACTTCAATTCCCAAATAATAGTTTAACAAGCCCAGGTCACTCATCTCAAACTGCCCTTTCATTTGTTCTTTGAACCGAGCTATAATAGCTGCGTTTGAGTTGGCGATGATCAAGTCATCTACGTAGACACCGATTATCAAAGTTCCCTCCTTTTTGGCCTGTTTGTAGACTGCATGTTCTCGCGGACACTTGCTAAAACCAAGCTGTTGGAGGGTGATGTCAAGCTTTGAGTTCCAGGCCCTTGGCGCTTGTTTCAAGCCGTACAAGGCCTTACTCAGCTTATACACATAATCTTCCTTCCCGGGTACTTCGTATCCTTTCGGTTGATAAACATAAACTTCTTCCTTCAGGTCACCGTTCAAGAAAGCCGTCTTGATGTCAAGGTGATGAACTTCCCAATTATTCCGAGCAGATAAAGCTAGAATTAACCGAACCGTCTCCATTCTCGTTACTGGGGCAAACACTTCATCGTAATCGATGCCGTGTTTTTGCACATACCCCTTTGCTACCAACCTCGCCTTGTAGCGTGTGATTGCCCCTTTGGCATCTCTCTTGATTTTATAGACCCATTTCAAACCAATGGGTGCAGCCCCTTTGGGAGGAACTGTCAACTTCCACGTTCCGTTCCGTTCAATTGACTCTAATTCTTCCTTCATAGCCTTCTGCCAATTTTTGTCATCTTTGGCTTCTTTAAAGCTGCCAGGTTCTTCATTTAGCAACAAGAGCCTTTCAAAAGGAACTTGCTGGATTGGGAGTGTTTCCATGTATACACCGTCAAGGGAGCGAAATCCCTTTGTTGGTGTATCATCATAAGTTGATCTTGGAGTTAAACTTGGGCCTGCTGATGAGAAGCTTGAGTTTTCAAACAATTGTGGGCTGTTTTGACTGTTTGTTGGGCTAGAAGAAGGATTAAAATATGGGCCAGAAACACCTGGGTCAATTGAGCCGGTCTGTGATGGGCTGCTTTGTTCTTCCATTGGGCTTGGTCCATTCGAAGCAACTGGAACAGATTTGTTAGTCCAATCTTCGCTTTGATTGGGCGAAGGGTTACCTTGGGCTGATGGACTTCCATGTGTAATTGGTGCTTCGTCTTGGACCTGGAATTCAATCCAGTCTTCCTTTTCTTCAGTTTCAGGATCATTAGACCAGTCCCATGGCTTCTTTTCTTCGAACCGGACATCCCGACTAACCACAACCTTCTTGCTTTGTGGATTGTAAAGTCGATATGCTTTACTTCTTGGTTCACTACCAAGATATACCATAGGTACACTTCGGTCATCCAGCTTTGTGAGTTTAACCGATGGTACTTTAACGTGAGCGGTACATCCAAACACTTTTAAATGATCCAAGTTTGGTTTGTAACCTTTCCACGCTTCATAAGGAGTCTTGTTTTCCAAAGCTTTTGTTGGTGACCTGTTTAAGATGTAAACTGCGTGCCGGACTCCTTCTCCCCACAGCCATTGAGGTAGCTTCATGGCTTTCAACATCGATCTTGTTGTTCCGAGAATGGTTTGATTTCGGCGTTCAACCACACCGTTTTGTTGTGGCGTGTACGGTGCGGTTAAGAACCGATTTATTCCATCTTCGGAACAAAGTTGCTCAAAGTTTGTAGAAACAAATTCACCACCACGATCAGTTCTTAAAGACTTTACTTTGTACCCACTTTCCAATTCAGCAGCCTTCTTGAATTGATTGAATGCTTCAAAAGCTTGGTCCTTTGATTTAATCATTATCACCCACATGAACCTGCTGAAATCATCAACAAGAAGAAGGAAATACCTATTTCCTGATGGTGTGCTCGGTGTAACAGGACCGCACAGGTCAGCATGTATTAGCTCGAGTGGTTGCTTGGCACGATACGCTGAATGACTCGGGAATGCCGCTCGATGTTGTTTTCCAGCCAAGCAAGCTTCACACAGCTCTGCCTTGTGATTAATCGCTGGAATCCCACGTGCTAATCCTGTCAACCTTTTCATAGCATCAAAATTAAGATGGCCGAGACGTGCATGCCAAAGCCATGCAGTTTCATCCATCTTGGCGAGTAAACAAGCTGGTGGGACTATTTAGAGATTTATTTTGTAAAGTCGGTTTTGAGTTATTTTTACCTTTAACAACAGCTCACCTGTTCGTTCATACAGCCGCAGAAAACCGTCTTTCATCACCACCTTGCAGCCCACTTCATCAAGTTGTCCCAAGCTGAGAATATTATTGCACAAATCTGGTATGAAGTAGACGTTTGTGATAAGTCTCTGATCACCATTTTTGCATTGTAAAAGCACTGATCTCTTTCCTTTGATTTCTACTGCTGACCCGTCTCCAAACCGTACTCGACCCACGGTTCTTTCATCAAGTTCGCTGAAATAATCACGTCGTCCGGTCATGTGGTTACTTGCACCATTGTCCAAGTACCACAAACCTTCATCTTTATCATCTTGGGCATACAAATTAGGGAATACTTTCTCCTCATTTAGCATAACAACTTCCTGTGTGCAAAGTGCCATTAGGAGAGTAGGTTCTTCATCTTCTTGTGCTAAATTAACTTCTGCATCGGCTCGTCGGGGGGCACGACATTCTGCTGCAAAATGACCAATTCTATCGCAATTGAAACATTTTTGTCCTCGCCTTTCTTCTCTGGCAGGTTTAACTTCCTGCTCTATTTTTTGATTTCTGTTTTGATGTTGCCATCCTCCGCGTCCACGACCATTGGATCTGCCCCGACCACGACCGCGTCCACGATGATCATTAGAACCTGATGCTCGACCTCTATCTGTATGCTTCTGCCCCAACTTCTGTCTTTCTTGCCATTCAGCTTTTGTAAACAATAGCTGGCCAGAACTATTCTTGTTTTGTTCACGGGGTTTGACCCGCTCTTCATATGCCTTGAGTCGACCTACGGCTTCCTCAAAAGACATTTTCTCCAAATCCGAGTATTGCTCAATTGAGGCAACAATCGGTAGGAGTCTTTCAGGGGCAGAATTCAGAAGCTTTTTTACCTGTGTGCCTTCTTCTATTGTTGATCCAAGTGCTCGGAACTTGAAAACAATTGTGCCGATCTTGCTTGCAAAATCATCTACACTCTCATTCTCCTTCATGTTCAGCAACTCGAACTCCCGATTCAAGGTTTGAATCCGAGCCTTTTGAACCCGATCTGCTCCGAGATAACGTACCTTGATGGCCTCCCAAACGTCTTTGGCTTCCTTGTGCTTTGCGACTTGCAACAGGATATCTTCCGGCAGTGCTTGGAAGATAAAGGCCCTCGCCTTTTTCCGAATCTTTATGTCCACCTCCGTCTCATCCGGTGGTTCTATGGCATCCCAAATACCTTGGGCATCCATGAAAGATTCCATCTTGATCGCCCAAGATGTATAGTTCATTGCAGTGAGCACAGGAGATTGGTACGTTGTCGAGCCTCCTTCCCTAACCGGAATAACAACTGCATTATTTCGGTTGTTTCCGCCATTATTGTTTCCACCATTATCGCCCATGGTAGCAAACAACTATGATCAGAAAAACAGGAGCAGGTTGTTGATGAACTGGTGGCTGGTTGGATCTTTGAGCAAGGCTCTGATACCAATTGTTAGACTAAACAATTGATACAAGAACTGCTGAAGAAGAAGAAAGTGCAGTAGGCACAGTCTTTGCTTTATTGATTATTCAAAAACCGAGAAGAAAAGAATACATCTTTAGACTAATACTAGCTCCATATATATAGGAGAACAAAACTCTAAGAAATAAGGAAAACATAATCATGCAGTAAATAGAAAATAAGGACCCAAAAATAACTTATTTGACTTCCCTTTTGTTTTGACCCGTAATTAGTGTGATTGATTCTCAATCACCGGAATTAATTAACACTGCTTTCGTCACTGGAAGTTGTTATGAGCCAGGGTAACCGGTTGCAAGTTTGTTAATTCTTGTGGCAGTAGATTGATGTGGCACGTCCAAGCCAAGTAAGTTCTTAATAAATTTGTCCTTTTTTAATATGGTAATGAACTTAAATAAAATTATAATAATTTGCATAGCTCGAACAGATTTTCTAACAATCTCTTATTATGTTCTGATAATTTTGTAGTTTTTTAAATCAATTCATTTCCACTTACCGAACTGATTTTGTTATACTAATCTTGCACGATGACTTGGTTGTCATAGATAATTTCGTGCTATTTATGAGTGCCTAAAACTAGATTTTTTCATAAACGTATATATGATAGCCATGACATTTATGATTGTCTATTATGGTTTGCAATTTGGTAAAAATGAAACAAGTGGTCCTTTATTATCCTTCACAATGTGCAGCAAATGGGTTGACAAAGTTAGAAGCAAAGGAGCCACTTATCTTTCATCTTTAATGAGTTAGTAGCTTAATACAAAAGTTCATTAAGTAGTAATTTTTGTTATGATTATTTAATCTCTTGATACTTGATAGGGATAGATGGCTGCAATCTCAGTAGTAGATGTTGCCATCAAGACCCTTTCACATTGCCTTTTATATCCTCAAGAGTTTGTGGGTCTAATTTATATGTACATCACAAAAAATGTATCCTAATTAGTAGAAAACACTCAAATAGTAAATGGTCTAATTTATATGTACATCACAAAAAATGTATCCTAATTAGTTGAAAACACTCAACTAGTAAATGGTTTTTAATTTCAACAGTAAATTTTTATTCTTTCTATTTTCTTAATTCTGACGAGTCAGTTAGAATAATGCTTGAAGTTATTTGCAAAATGCCGCCCAAACAAGCAGCGCCGAATGAATGAGCAGGTAAGTACATTCATCTTCCCTCATGTGGTGTTGGATAGTAAAAGGTTGAGTTGCCGAAGGTGTCGTTGGCCCGCATAGGCGATGAATTTGTTGCCGATTAGGGCCCTAAGCTGAAACCCGAATCCTAAGCCCCAGCCAAAAGCTTCTTTTTGTAGCAAGGTACCATCGTTTTTCCCCCATAAAGTATCCTTCAATTCCATCCTTTGATCCGGAGACACTGATAGTATTCATGTTTTGGATTGGGATGTGCTACTAGGATTGAATTTCTCCAACCCTTAAACAACTCATGATTCTATAAAGAAAGAGATCCTTCTAGGGAACGAGTGGTGAAGGCACGCGATACTCATATGGCCGAACTGTTCTCCGTTTATGCCTAACTGGTCGCTCGTCAATGGTATGACAATTGCCACATCCGAATGATGTACGAAGAAATCTCTAAGTCGTGTGAAGCCAATGCTACCCTAAAGGTTGGCAGGGATAAATACAAATCTAATATGTGGCACAAAGAGAATAAGCTACTTCAAGGTAGACCACACCAAAGCACTAGAGAATCACAAACTATTAAGGCAACGGTCTACAGAGTTGGTGTTGTTAGAGGAAGAGGATGAGAAACTCCAAGGTGCATTGGAGGAAAAGGATGGTTACGTAAGTCACTAAGGTCGGGCAACGGTGTGAGAAGGTAACTATTAGGTATCTACGCATAAAAAACATACACAATCACACAATGTGAACATCGACCAACCCATGTGTCCTTCATCTTCCTTAATGGTGGTTTAACCGCAACCCAAAAGACGATGCCATCTCACTAGTAGTTGGAACTCTCTTTCTACAATGAGTAGTCGTGGAAACTCGTTTTGTAGATTGAGATAACATAACTAGTGCAATAGGTGTAAAAATCTCAAGCACCACAGCAAGAGTCTAGAAGCAGCAAACTCCCTTAAAGGTTCTAATACTTGAGTCGACACTACAGTAGCATCCACTATAGAAGCCACGTTGAGATGCACACTAGTACTAGAAATCATCCCACATAGACCACCCAATGTAGGCACCAACCCAAACGACTCACCAATCTTAGAGATCGGAAGAAGTAGGGTCGTGTTATCATTATCTATCCATCCATTACTCAAGTTAGCTATATAATGGAAACTGTAACAAACACAGAGAGCTCTGCATAATAAGATGACATAAAGTTTATAGCTAAAGGGTGAGTGGTCGGTGGTAATGCATATAGAGTCTCTGAAATAAAAGTGATTAACAAAGGTATGTCCGCCTCACTG
Organism: Flaveria ramosissima; assembly: GCA_025215565.1. Taxonomy (NCBI): domain Eukaryota; kingdom Viridiplantae; phylum Streptophyta; class Magnoliopsida; order Asterales; family Asteraceae; genus Flaveria; species Flaveria ramosissima. Next base: position 92,352,658 of record CM046035.1, read on the forward strand.
TTGGTGTCGTGTGTCTAGAGAACTATGTGTCGACTAGACATCTGACACAAAATATTTATTCATACTAACTGTGATAAATAAAATGTAAGCATGTATAGTTTTTTGCAATCAAATAACACGGTATACATAATTTTTTTCTAGTTATATGCATGCAATTTCTCTTAGTATCATATACACACAAACATTTATATTTATGAAAACTTGTTGCTTCTTGATGTATGAAATGCTTGTTTCAAAAACACTTTAAGTTATAGTTCAGAATTTAAGAGAAACTTCTAGTTCATTTAACCATTGGCTCGTATATGAACTTTTGTCACAACCCAAAAATTGGCAGCGGAAGGCAAACACGGTGGTGATTGGAGGTTGGCACCCAATAGTGTTTTGAAAACTTTATTTTTATCATGTATTTGGACATTATTTATTTGATATTATACACAACCATTTAAGTATACAACTTGTCCCGGTAAACACATGTCCAAATACATTATTTTCAAAACAAACATTCATTACTTCTGATGGCATCTCAAGTGCTTGAAAAACACGTTAAAAAGTTTTACAAACCCAAAAGTTTTCATATATATGTGTTATTAAATGGAAAAAATTATCCATACTTAAATTTATTTACCACTCTTAGTTCGTACGGACATATGTTTTGTGTCACAGATGTTTGGTTCACACACATTTATCGAGATACACAACACTGACAGTGAGACGGACATACTATCACCGACTACTGTTACACCAGAGACTTCTATATGCATTACCATCAACCACTAATCTTTTAGCTACATACTTTATGTTATCTTATTATGCAGGCCTATTTGCATTTGCCTATTATATGGCTAACTATGGATGATGGATAGAAGATAACGACACGACTCTGCCTCTTTCAATCTCTAATATTGTTGAATCGTCTAGATTGGTGTCTGCATTAAATGGTAGGGATAGGATGATTTCTTGTACTAGTTTGCATCTCAGTGTATCTCTTATGGTGGATGCAATTATAGTATCACCACAGTAAACATAATAGAATAAGAATGACTCTGATATCGTTTATAACGTCATGTCTATAGTTGGGGTTGATAAGCCTACTTCTAGGGCTTTTGTTACTGTACCTGAGATTTCAACACCTACCCAAACGATTGTCGGCCTCAGTATCTCACACGGGCTTTCATGACTTTTCTAAGGGTTAATACTCATCGTAGAAAGAGAGCTCCAACTACGAGTGAGGTGGCATTTATCCTTTGGGGTTGCGGTTAACCACCACCAAAGAAGATGAAAGGCACATGGACTGATTGATGTTCTCACTGTGATAAACAGTTGGCGACTCTTAGATAAGGGTTGTAACTCATAAGGTTAAGTTTGAGAACTTGAAATGGTAGATTGGTAGTTTCAAAGATTTGAAAGTTTTGAATTACAGTGCTCTCCACCAGATGCACTTTTAAGATTCAAAATCTTGAAGTGAATATGGAGTTGAGAGTATATGAGATTTCAATGATGTTTTTTCTATTGTTAGGCACAGATAAAACGTATGATGGAATAGGTATTTTATTGAATGATAAATGATTACATAAGATCTCAATATATATGTTGGATTAGGTTGTTTACTAACAAGAAATTCTTTTAAAGTATTAACTTAATTAATTTTTTTCGAGTACAAAGTTTAACAATCAGCAGATAACAAGTAGACTAACAAAATAACCTCAAAACCGGATCAATTGTCAAACCGGTTGTCTTTCTGGTTTGGTGGTCGGATCGGATTTAAGAATCGGATGATGTAATAATTAGTATATTATATATATAGTTATATATATAATTCAATATAAGTAATTTATGTGGGTATTTTATAGTTATATATAAAACTTAACAATAATCTTATGTCCACCTTACTATTGTCCAACCTCTCGTTTTAACCCATTAAAATTTTAAAAAAAAAAAATCAAAATCTGGTCCGACCACCCGTCCAGTTCCTGGTCCGACCATCGATTCGGGACGAATCGACCGGTCCAACCCCTCCAAAACATATTGGTCTGAACCCTCTGATTCCCGATCCGACCTGTCCGATCGTCCAGTCTGATACAGTCTCAAAATCATTGCTTAAAACTATACAAGTGAGAGATATTGTGACAACCGACAAAGTTCACGTCAATACCCGGACCGACTTAGTCATAATTTGGCATATTATACACGAGTTTCAATCTTATTCTATCCATTTAAGGTCATTTCATGCATTGCAAAATTTCATGCATCGGTAGTTCGGCGTAATTACCATTTTTACACGCGATACAAGCACACATGAACGTTGGTGATAATTAATATGTATATTAAAAACATTGGAAAAACTCAAATTTATAAATAAACGTTGGTGTATAAATAAATACTTTAAAGTGTTTTAAAGTATTTTAGATTCCATTGTTTCAAGGTATTTTAGATTCTAAATTAAAAACATTGGAAAAACTCAAATTTATAAATAAACCTAATCGCGTAAATTGATATTTTACCCGGAACGAATCCTTTTAACGCAACTACTAAATACATGATGTATCATTAACATACCATCAATATTAAATGATATGATGTATACAAGTACTTATAAAGTTTTAATGTATTATAAAAAGTAAAGAGTAAAAATATGAAAATATGTAAAACTACCAATAGTACAACAAATACCACTCAAATACCCAATACTACTCAAAAGTTGAAAAATCAAACCCTTCCACCATAACCTAGCCATCCACCACCTCACCCCCTTAATTCTTCCTCCTTTCAAGAAAAAGCAAAGAAAAGACCAAACCAAGTTGGTTGACTTTGGTAAATTTGAAGATTTCTCTTTTGGTGATTATCTTTTTGAAGTGTTTAAAGTGACTTGGTTCTATTACCACTTTGAAACATCTTTCCCTCCCTCTTAAACATGAATTGGCATCAACAACTCAAGAAGTATCAAATTTAAAAGGGTGGATCACTATAAGTGGAGACATACACTTTACATATCAACCATACCCACATACTACACTCAATTCTCCTATTTCTTCCTTAAAAATTCGACCAAAGCATCCTCACCACCATTTCATTTGATTTCCAACTCATTTCTACAAATCTTGGGTGATTCAAGTGCCATTGTTGAAGACCAAGTGATTTTTGAAGCTTCTTTTTCTTGCTTGTTTTTAGTGAGAACACTCTCTTTTTGTTTATATACCTTTCGTTTCATTATATCTGCTAGATCATATGTAACAACATTCATCCACAAAAGTCTTTCATGTTAAAAATAGTGTTTTTACCAACAAAGAGTTTCAAGGATTTTACATCATACACTACATTTTAACATGAACTAAATAATGATTCTTGTTCTAAAAAAGTAAATATTTATAGATTCATGTTTGACTAAGTTACTAGTTAGTCATTTTATAAAAAGTCATAAGGGTTTGTTGAAACCCAAGAAAAGTCACAAAATGGTTACATTATGTTTATGGAATTTTAGATGTTTTACAAGTATTATAATGAACACCTATATATATTCTACAAGTTGTAATTAGTTAGTAAATGGTAATATATTATTACACAAGTGGGTTATAAGTAGATGATTATTTGATCAAATTTACAAGTATGGTTAAATATATATAAACATGAGACTTTAAAGAAAAAAATATGAACTTCATAACTAAATATTATGTTAGTTTAAAGGTATGTTAAAATGGTTAGTGGATGACTTTTTGAAAAAGATAACATATGACTTAGCTATTTTGACATGGGAGTTAAAATATAAATTTATGGAATTCATAATATTAGTTACTAGGTCACTTAAAAGATGGGTTAAGACAAGTTAGTAAACTGACTAAAATGACTAATTAATTTATTAAAGAGATTTACTTTATAATATACCAAAGTTAATAAATTAAAGAAACCCTAATTTAATATATGTCAAGAACTAGACCAGATAAAAGAATAATCCTACTAAGAAAATAATTAAATAATTATTTTATGGACAAATATATTTATATATTTATACATAGGTTGTAAAATATGAAAGTTAGTGATTTTATTTGGATGTAAATATTTTAAAATTGTCTTTCATTTAGAATAATACATGTATTATTTTACCGAGGAAAATAAGATTTATTCAAAACCCTAATTCCTATAAATTACATATGAAAAATATATAAATAATTACAAGACACTCGAGTCACCTCTCGGGTCAAGTCAAATGATATTTTGTTACCCAAATAACATGTCAACTTTAAAATACAAAGGTTTTTGAACATTTTCAAACAAAGTATTATTTCTTAATACTTTCTAAGTAATATATATTTTTCACCAATTATCACCCTGTAGCACCAACGAGTCGTCGAGTCAAACACTTTGTTACCAAGTTGTGTGGATGAAATGTTCACATGCTCACATTACATGTAGGAGCAATTACTTAGACATAAGTTGCCTTAATTATTCTAGGGCGAGCTTAGGTCGGTTTCCCTAGATACTTTGGATATTTACAAGTTTGCATACTCGTTTATCATTGTCAGGTGAGTTTCACGACCCCGTTTTTACTTATTTTCCTTTTGGGGGAGATTACATGTAAATTACAAATTTTCTTGGACACATTTACTTGTCAATGATTTCACATCTTATATAAATTGTTTACTTACCGTATGAAGTCCACTGTTATCGGACCGTTAGTTTATTTCCCAAAGTGAGGTAATCATGGATAGTACTATTGGGTTTGACTAACCCCACCCGGGTTATTTACCCTAACCTTGACTAGAGGTCTAAACGGGTGCATTATTAGCCTGTTCACCCCGTGCTTACGGTAGGCATGGGTAGGGGCAATCTATTACAGTTATAGTCTAGCTTCGGTTGCGGTGCTTATATAATATTGTGGCAATGTATGTACAACATCAAATATAGAAAGTCTTGTGGCCCAACATACTGATACTGTTACTTAAAAAGTGTGAACTCACCAACTTTATATTGACATATTTCATGCATGTTTTCTCAGGAAATTAAGGTTTGCATGATGCTAGGCTGGTCTGGAGTTTATCGCATTCTAGGATTCACGCATGCATTTGGGATATTATTTCTAAATGGCCTTGTTTGAAAAACAATTTATATTTTCTACTATTTCCGCTATGTAACTCTGAAAACAATTACGTATCTTTAAACGTGATTGCAACGTATGTTTTTATCAAATCATGTAGTGGTCGATCAATGACTATGGTTTCCATGATGATCGCGCCCCGCGGGAAACTTTTGTGGTTGGGGTGTGACAGATTGGTATCAGAGCCATTGGTTAGGGAATTAGGTTGCATTTAGTGAGCCTAGACTATAACCGTAGCGTATTGCATTGCCTTAGTACATTATGCATTAACCTAACTTTTATTAATTGTACTTGTGTATTGCCTTGTCATAAAGATGTCGTCTGCATCGATGCCGATCTACGTTTTTGACTCAGATGAGGAGTACGAGCCGACACCTCATATATCGTTCACAGGATCTACACCTGTCATCCTGACCCTACGCCCGACCTTATGCTCTAGCCTACTGGCCCTACTGAGGCTGAAACCCCTGCACCTTCTTCTACTCCTATCCTCACTCCCACTCCGGAGCCCATTTCTGACACCACTAAGGCCTTACCCACGCCCCAATATTCTGGGTTACCTCCCCTATCCCCATGCACGTATTGGTGGATGCCTACACCCGAGATTCATGCTTGTCTCCCGGAGGAGCTCATTCTAGGAGGCACACGTATCATTAGACCGATGATGCCAATGGCTATTCTGGTGACCGAATCACACATTTTTATCGAGCCATTACTTGAGCCCTGTCACACAACCACTGATGCCCAGCTAGCTAACCCAACCCCCGAGCCAGTCGATACCCTTCCTGAGCCTGCTAACTTCCCTCCTCAGCCAGCCGACACCGAGGTAGTCGACCTTGATTCTGAGACTACTAATTTTGTCTCAGAAACAACCGACAACGACCTAGTGGGTTTCGATCCGGAGCTTGCTGAGGCCAACCCCCGGTCTTTTGACTCCATTTCACAGTCAGTTGACCCGACCCCCCAGCCTACTGATTCAGCCTCTGAGCCTACTGACCCTACTCTCGAGATTCCTGACCCTAACTCTCATGATCTCACTCCTGAGCCTGTTGACCCCACCCGTGTAGCTGCTATTCCCAAGACAGTGGCTACAGATGCCCATTGTGACGTCAATCCGACGATGCCACACCATCATACCGCAGATATCGGACCCATCCTGGGGGTGCACTTTGTGGACACATACCTAGGAAGCGGTTTTGTATCCCGAACCGCCCTGACACACCTGCCCGTGACCGTACCCTCGATCCCGCGCTTAAAAGGCGCAAGATCAATATCCGCCAGTGGGAATGGATGCCTAGGCGGTTTGATGAGTGAATAGACTATATCGATTAAGGAGAATGATGTGGTACTATGCTAAGGATCATTTCGTATATAAAAGGGGAGCTCCGGTCTTGTTTGTCAAGAAGAAGAATGGATCATTTTGAATGTGCATTGATTATCGTGAATTAAACAAACTCACTATCAAGAATCGATATCCACTTCCACGAATCGATGACTTATTCGATCAACTTCAAGGATCTAGCTATTACTCAAAGATTGATTTACGTTCGAGATATTACCAATTATGAATCCAAGAGGAGGATGTCCCTAAACTGCATTCCGAACTCGTTATGGTCACTACGAGTGCATGGTTATGTCGTTTGGGTTAACCAATGCACCAAACGTATTCATGGACCTTATGAATAGAGTGTGCAAACCCTACTTGGATAAATTCGTGATCGTCTTTATCGATGATATTTTGATATATTCACGAACCAAGGATGAGCACGAACAACATTTAAGGTTGATCTTGGAGCTACTAAAAAACGAGAAATTATACGCAAAATTCCCAAAATGCGACTTCTGGATCCGAGAAGTGCAATTTCTCGGGCATGTGGTTAACAAAAAGGGAATACATGTTGACCCATCCAAGATAGAGGCCATTAAGAACTGGGAAGCACCTGAGACCCCGACTGAGGTGCGGCAATTCCTAGGTTTGGCAGGTTATTACCAACGCTTTATCGAAAATTTCTTCAAAATAACCCAACCATTGACAACCTTGATTCAGAAAGACAAGTAATTCGATTGGGGTGATAAGCAGGAAGCAGTGTTTTAATTGTTAAAGCAGAAACTGTGTTGCGCGTCAATTCTGTCCCTACCAGAGGGAAACGATGGGTTTGTGGTGTACTACGACACATCACGACAAGGATTTGGCTGTGTCCTGATGCAATACAACAAGGTTATTGCTTACGCTTCTCGACAATTATAAGTGTATTAGAAAATTACACTACTCATAACCTCGAATTAGGAGCTGTTGTTTTTGCACTAAAGATTTGGTGACACTATTTGTATGGTACCAAGTATACAATATTCACTGACCATAAAAGCCTTCAACATATTTTCGATCAGAAGGAAATGAACATGAGACAATGTAGATGGGTCGAGTTACTAAATGACTATGATTGCGAGATTCGTTATCACCCTGGAAAGGCAAATGTTGTATTAGACGCTTTGAGCAGGAAGGAACCAGGGTGTGCTTGTGACACCCTACACATATCCCACATCGGCCGTGGACAGGAGAGATTCCTGATTTATAAAGAATGTCTGGCCTCTAACATCAACAACGCGTTTTGGGCGTATTGGCTGTGGATGAGAGGAGAACTCCACAGTTAAGCGTGCTCAGGTGGGAGCAATCCAGGGATGGGTGACCTCCTGGGGAATTTTCACCCGGGCAACCAAAAGCAAATCCGTGAGCTTTTCGTGAGCAAAGCGGACAATATTGTTGGAGTAAGGGGCCGGGTGTTACAGAATGGTATTAGAGCCACTCCTGTGTCGTTTAGGATATGGGACATACCTTTCCAAGGAGGGTGACTTCTCGGGCTCATCGAGAACGATGAGTCCAAACAGGGGGTGCTTGTGACACTCTACACATATCCCACATCGGCCGTGGACAGAAAAGATTCCTGGTTCATAAGAAATGTCTGGCCTCTAACATCAACGCGTTTTGGGTGTATTGGCTGTGGATGAGAAGAGAACTCCACAGTTAAGTGTGCTCAGGTGGGAACAATCCAGGGATGGGTGACCTCCCTGGGAAGTTTTCACCCGGGCAACCAAAAGCAAATCCGTGAGCTCCTCGCGAGCAAAGCGGACAATATTGTTGGTGTGAGGGGCCGGGTGTTACAGATATATACTAAGAAAGCATAAAATATAAATCACTTTACATCTATTCCTAGTTTAGAAAAACATATGTACAATATAGAAAGATGTCACACCCTCAAAATCCACAGGCGGGGTTCTACCGCGAGGCGCATGACAAACCAGGATCTCAGACACAGTCATATCAAACGACACTATATGCATTTTAAAATAAGCGTTTGACCATAAATCAGAATAAAACATAGTTTTAAATGTAATCATTGCGGAAGCATAAACGTTTGAATAACCATAAGTAATAAATGCGCAAAACAAAACGCGTAATGGAAAAGTAGTAAATGTAAATGAACTTGCATTCAAATGATAAAGATGATGAATGAGCCTCACATATGCAACCCTAGCCTTAAGCGTGCCAGCAACCTGAGAAGACATGCTAAAGTGTGTCAACACAAGGTTGGTAAGTTCACAGGTCTAAATAAGTAAATATGTTTGAGCGTTTGCTTGGTAAAAGTAAACAAAGGTATACCATAGGTAGCTAGCCTATATATCGAGTTACTTAGCGTTTCGAACCGAAGCTGACTATTTGTGAGTTGTTTTGCCTTCTGCCATGTCTTATCACAAAACGATGGCAAATGTCTAGGTCAATTTTACACTCATTCGACCTCCAGTCGAGTTAGCGCGACTAACATGGGTGGGGTTTGTCAAACCCAGTAGTACTACTTAAAATTACCTCGCTAACCTGTTATTAACGGTTCGAGTGTGTAAGGACTTACATGATAATGTTTGCACTACAGTAACATGCGATATACCAATAATACTAAACTCAGATAAATAGAAGTAGTTTGCATGCTTCTCCCCCAAAAAAGAAAGTAAGTAAAAGTGGGGCCGTGAAGACTCACCTTAGATGCTAGCAAAAACATGAAGTGTAAAAGCTGAAACATAAATGGCTCCTTCACTTCTAACTTTGTCAACCCATTTGCTGTCCATTATGAAGCATAATAAAGGACCACTTGTTTCATTTTTACCAAATTGGAAGCCATAATACACAATCATAAATTCTTCTATGATAGATTACGACCGGTGATTTTGACACATAAATATGATTTACAGTGAGGACTTGTGTCTACAGTCTTAATCAAGGAGTCAAATGTCATTGTAATCATGTACTTTATATAATCTATACTACGAGTGTGAATGTCATTCATATATACGTTTATGAAAAAATCTAGTTTTAGGCACTCATAAATAGCATAAAATTATCTATGCCGACCAAGTCATCGTGCAATGGTTAGTATAACAAAATCAGTTCAGTAAGAGGAAATGAGTTTGTATAAAAATTACAAAATTATCAAAACATAATAAGATATTGTTAGAAAATTAGTTCGACCTATGCAAATTGTTATAATTTCATTCAACTTCATTACCATATAAAAATGCTAACTTTATTAAGAACTTACTTGGTTTGGACAGGCCACGTCAATCTACTGCCACGGGAATTGACGAACTTGCAAGCGGTTACCCTTGCTCATACCAACTTCAAGTAACGAAAGCGGCATCTTAGCAGCATCTGAAGATGCTCCAAACCAAATGCCATACCTGCGTACACAAAAGCTGATGCTGAGCAATAAATGGTTTAATGGTACATATCAATTTCCTGTGATGAAAGTGGCATCTTAAGGTGCTCAAAACCAAATGGCAAAGATGGAGAAGTAAATCAAGCCCTAATCAAACAAAAAAAATAGTTATTAAGCATAAACATTAAGCAACAACACAGTGTTGAAGCCTTGTTTGAACTATCATATTGAAAAAAAATGTTTATTATTCAAGTTGTAATATGGATCAGAAGGTTTTATGTTTTCAGAAGGACTGAAATTGCCATATGTATGCAACAGACATAACAAAATGTAACAGACCCCTACAATTTCTCTTCTGCCTTGCTTTGACATATATACTTTTGAACTTCTTTCTACAGTTACCTATTAACATTTGCTTAGTCCCACTAAAGAAAACTTTAATAACGAGTATATAGAGTGGGAGGGTTATCATGAGTGTCAAAAGAGCTACGTGCCATATATTTGTGCCTTACATAACTTTGTACTTGGGTGAGTTGTTAATGTCTGCTACAACATACCTACAAAATGAATACCATCTGATTTGATAACACACTATAACCGATACATAATGTTGGGTGACTAACAATTTAGCATTAGCTCTAGAAGCCCTAGATCTCTGCTCACTTATCATCTTTTATTCAGCCACCAAAGAGACTAAACAGGTGCCACCATTGAAGGTGACCTGTCAAAGAGACTAAACATGTGCCACACTGCCACCATTCACGGTTAATTGAGTGACCTGTCAAAGAGACTTAACGGGTAGGAAAGATTTACATATATTGTTACTAAATTAACCTGAATTTTTTTAGGAGGCAAATGCTTCCCCTGTGACTAGGAATCAACCACAGATCTTCTTGTTGATGTATCAATGGTTTAAGAATTTGGATTTGGGGAATGATGTTTGTTTTTAGAAGTGCTTGATGATTATCAAATAAAGATAAAACTTAGATATTTTACTAATTTGTTTTCTTTCAAGTATATTGGAAACTTCCTGGAACAATAGGTGAATGTTCCATGGGTGTAGATGGATCCGTCTCAAAATTTGAAAACTAACCTGGAATCCTTGCCATGGCAGCCGACCACGAAGAAGAAATACAAGAGTAAACAAGGGATTCCAAATCATCCCTCCGACTTCCTGCCCTTCAAGAAATTACAAGAGTACAAACATATTTTAAAATCAAACATATCGTTCGATTCGTGCAAACAGCTTTCGAATCTAATTCAATGAATCAGCAGACACAAAAAATCAAGAGAGATAACCTGTCATAGAGACTCTGAAATCAAAAGGATCGAAAGATACCTAAGCAAACAGAATTAAAATCTAAAAGTATAATACAGGAGGTTAAGATGCGAAACATCGTCGCAGATTAATGACATAAGATAGTTAATTCTACATTCTTAAACAAGATGGCTACAGCAAAGTGAATAAATCATTCAATGATCATAATTATAAAAATTAAACGGGAGGAACACGTGGAACATAATCTTTCCAAACTTTACTACACTCCCTGCTGGTGCCATGAAATTTGGTATGCAACAACTGTTAGCAAGTTATAGGTATGTTCTTTCACAATATTAAACAAGCACAATAGATTCTTCGGTGATAGTATATATTCAAAGCAAGCAAATACAGTCACAGTGAATTTATAGTGAAAATCATTCAATCCATGGTCTAGATGAAAGCAGGGAGGAGAAAGCACAAACAACAAATATGACTTCGGAAGCTAAGAAATCAGACCTAAGGTACATAAATCGATAAAAAGGTTTAAAGAATAATCACATACGCATGTAATTAGAAACTCAGCAAACCCTAAACGGTACCTTTGTCTCTGAAAACTCCATGAATCGACAGTCTGTCTTCTCAAATCAATGACATAAAAAGGAACCCTATTGTAATGTAAGTAGGCATTCAATCGCTAAACAATAAGTGAAATCAAATTAAGAAAATCAAATAGGGGGATCTCAGACAAACACATTGAATCAGAGTAAACGTACCTTTGGAAGCACAATAAATCTGAAAGAAGACCCTGTAGAAACTGAGGTATGCAGAAGAAACGAGATTGATGATTTCATATACGGAATTAGAAATTCAGTAAACCCTAAACCGTACCTTTGGAAGCACAATACATCTGAAAGAAAACCCTGTAGAAACTGAGCTATTCAACGAATATCTGCTGTTGTCTCTGAAAACTTCCATAAATCACCCGTCGTCTTCTCAAAACAGTGACATAAAAAGCAACCTTTATGTAATGTAAGTAGGCATTCAATCGCTAAACAATTTGTAAGATCAAATTAAGAATTTGGGGATATGATCTTAATCTCAAACCAACAGATTGAATCAGAGTTTACGTACCTTTGGAGGTTCCATAAATCTGCAAAAAGTAATGTCCGACGCTCATCTTCTCAATGAGTGACATAAAAAGTAACCCTAATGGTGATGAAAGATATAACGACACCGGTGTGAATTCATCTTACATTACAACGGTCATAACTCATAAATGATGATGAAAGATATAACGTCGTGTTCTCTGTAGCAAGATTTATCAAATCTTTGAGACTCTTAATCGCCTAAAGTTTGGTTTCCACACCCAAACTTTGAATAAATTACACAAATAATCCCTATGTTTGGTCACACAAATAATTCCACACCCTACCGTTAATGTTAGTTAGTTTTTAACAAATGTGAGGGCTAAATTGTAATATGATCAAATTATGGATCATTTGTGCACTTTTTAATATAACTAAAAATAATTAAAACTCAAATAAAAGTTAAATTACAAATCTTATTTCTTTGTTAGAGATCTATTTGCTTCTGAACAAGATCATTTTCCACTTTACGTTACCCTAATCTGCAATAACAAATTAACATGGAGCCCATCAATAGCTTAAGCCCTCGTTTTAGGTATCCTATCATTATACAAATCTTTAGTTATCTGGATTTTACCAGCATTCACAAGTCAACCAATAACGATGGAATAAATGGGCAATTTAAGTTCAACACCTCATGAGACAACAAAATCGATGATGAACTTCCTCAATGATGGTCGGGGACCATAAAAAATAAGATGTCTAACTCGTCAGGCAGCTTATAAAAGCCCTCGATAAAGTAGGTGTTTACCAAGGGAAAAGCACAAGGATTTATGGTCTTGTTACAAGGGGTTGTTGTTGAAATAGAAAATGCAGTTGGAGCGTTTGAGAGGACTAAGGGGCTTGTAGCAATGATTTTGTAATGACTTGAACAGGGAAACGAACACATGGGATTTATGATGAATACGATCACGATTAATCACGCCTCCATCTGGTAGGAATATGTGGTTCTAGTGATGAAGTGAATTAACAATATGACAAGTATTAATCCTAGATGTTCGTTAACTCCATTAGCTTTCAATAATGTATCACATAACGTGGATCATCATGTGATGTATAACATAGTTACAATCAATAATATAAATGTATTTCTAATTTCTTTTTTATAAAATACTATTTTTTGAAGTTATTTGACGTAATATTTTTGTCACCGGTTGAGTAGCTTGAAGATAAAGAGACAAAATTTGAGTAATATATTTATATTTTTTATTTAATTATGTAACACACCATGACATATGTCATGTCACGAGCAACGTCACGTGTCACGGCACGCCATCAAAAACTACGGAGTTAACAAACACTTAGACTGCCACTTTTATCGGTAACAAAATTGAAATTTTTGATTAATATTGGTGAAATTGTTGGTTGTAATTAATAATAATTAATAGTTAATAGTTTTCTACTATAAAATAGACTCACGACACAACCCCTACTGTCCCGAATTAGACCTGATTCCCTGCTGCATTTGCCCTGTAGCAAAGGACTACACCCTTTGATGGTCAACTCTCAAACCGACTCCATACCGTCTTCACTAAACTTGGCTCTGATACGATATGTGAGTTCATGCCCTTTCTAAAACACACAAAACACTCACTCACGTATGTATGTGAACGTAAATTTGCAGAAGTTAAATTAATTAAATGTGAATTTATTCAATACAAGAAAAGGTACAAAAAACAAGAACTAGTACTACTTCTTATTTATAAGTAAAAAATAAATAAAACCATATGAAAAATAAAGGATTAGGCTATACATGCCCTCCTTTTTCACTTGTCATACCCTACTCCTAGAAAAATAATTTTAAAACTTTTTATATTTTTCCCTTGTAAAATAAAAAACTTTTTTATTACCTATCCTATCTTTACATTTAATTAGATAAATTAATGTTTGAATTCCAAATCAATCAATCTAATTTTATTTTTTTTAAATAATTTCAAATGTTGTATAATTAAATTGAACTAATAGTACATCATAATGGATTTGTTAATAGGAAAAAATAAATGTTAAATATATTAACTTGATAAAGTAAAATAATATAAAAATATCATATATGTAAAAAGTATCTCTTGAAATTTTGAAAAAATAAATAGATTATAGGTTATTAGAATAAAAACAAATTTAAAATAGTATAAAAGTTTATTGGTTATTATCACAATTAATGTTAAAACGGATAAAATGAAAATAAAAGGATCAAATTGTATTTGTAAAAAGCTTGAAGAGAGGGGGTATGACAAGTAAAAATAAAAATTAAAAGGGGATATATATAGCAACACCCAAAAAACCATGTGCTTCTGCTTTCAAGCAACAGCTAGATTCAGCTTCTAGATTTTACTTCTCCTCAACCCCACGTCCAACAAACTCAGTCAACACTTGAACTATTTCGTAACTTATGTGTTGGCTAATTCAAGAGCCGTTTAAATGACCCGTGTGACCTGTAAACAAATTCAATTAACCCTACAATTTTTTATATGTTTCTTACATCGACATTATGTCCACTTTCAAATATTTATTCAATTAGGGGCAAAAAGAATAACAGGTCGACAATATATATATGTTATTGATCGATTATGTTTTGTTTTTCAGAATTAACAACATTATGTAATTGATAAAAAAGATTTTACAAAATTTCACATGTGAATTTCACATGCATTAAAAAATGTGTATTTTTAGTCAATTTTGAATTGAAAATAGAAACTAGCAAATGACAGTTTTTGGACTCTCCCTGAAAATCAAATTGCTTTATCATTTTTTAGTCACTCTTTCAAACTTTCTTCTTCTTGTTCACAAAAATTACACGATAATACATACTAGTTCTTCATCTCGTTTGAGTTATATCCGACTAATTTATTTGGGTGAACCACCAAATAATTTTAATCTAAAACTGTCTTTACAACTCTCAAATTATACAATGTTAATTTTATGTTTTCTATAGAATTGGTGCGTTCGCATCACACATTTCAATTCTGAATTCAACATTAGACTGAATAAAATTCAAAATAGTCGGTTTTTAAGAGGACAAGGAAGTGATATAACTCAACCATCATGTCCGTATGAACTTGAAGTTGGTTTACATCCATGGATAGTTGATTTAAATATCTCTGTCTTACTTGCTCATATATTCGTAACGAGTTTCTAATGGTTTCTTGCTAACTGTTTACATGAATATTTGAATCTTGGGTGTTTGCTAAGTTATGTTGGATGTTAGGTTCTGGTCGGATATCTTTTATACCCAGGTTCAAAATTGATTTAGCACTTTATAAGCACATGATTTCTTTTCCCTTTTAAAAAACACTAACCTAATCATACCATTCTCCAATTTAAATATACTGTATGTCTCAAGTGAGGCTTACATCTAATATCACTTAGGCAAGTGGCATACACTTCACCCGCTTTAAGAACTTTATATTTTGTTAATATGAGATTATATAATTTAATAATGTTTTGTATACACATAAAATTTAATAGATTGATATATTTAATTTTAAATTAGTTTTATATTTATAAGTTGAGATTTTAAAATTATTTATGACGTTGTCTAATTTTTAAACCAAATCTAATTTGATTGATTGGTAAACCAATAAGTCCCGATCTCATTATCGTGTATGGTCTCAAGAAACTTCGGTATTATCAAGGGTGGCGCTTTGTTATGCACCCACTGTTTTTAAGTTCAATTGTGGAAGTTTATACATATATTGTTTAATGATCTTTTTACTACTTTGGATTTTATATTTTGTTTATGTGAGATTATATGATATAATAATATTTTGTATACACGTAAAATTTAATATATTGTTATATTATATTTTAAATTAGTTTATATTTTTAAAATTATGTATGAGGTTGTCTGGCTCTTAAACCAAATCTAATTTGACCGACCGGTAACCCAATAAGTCCCGATCTCATTATTGTCTATGGTCTTCAGAAACTTTGGTATTATCAAGGACGGAGCTTTGTTGGGGCACCTTCTGTTTTTTCATTTAGTTGTGGGAATTTATACATACTTTGTCCGAAAATCTTTTATGTATTGAGTTCAGCCCCCTAATTTGGGTATTATATTTTGTTATTTGTTTATTGTTAGATGTTAAAACACAATGTATAAATAAATAGCCTTTAAAAAAGAAACATGTTATAATACACATACCTTTTTGTTTTTAGACTTCAAACCATGCATGTCTTTCTTAAGGGAAATCCTTAAAACGAACATTTTAATCAATTAATATCAGAAAAATTGTCATCTAATCAAAAAATTAATTATTCCGACTATAAGATGAACAACCAAAAATGTAATCATGTTTACCTGTAATTATAAATAACTTAAAAATATGTAAAAAATGATAATAAAAAAAAACCAATCCTGTCAGGATAATAAAAGAATTAAAATCAAAGATTCAAGTCCATACAGGGTAATATTTTTGGGAACACTTAAAAGACGAATCCTTTAAAAAATCTAAAAATCTAAAATCATAATTGGTAATAATCATGGTAACGGTAATATCTTTCACGTTTATAAAAAAAGGATGCCTTCACCTGTGTCTTTGTAAACTCAATCGACTCAAAATCTCTCACACTTTCACAAAACCACCGTCCACCGGCGTCGGAGGCTTTCAACGGCCGTCACCGGCGGTATTCGACTCTGCATTACGCGTTTTCAAACATCATCGTCTTCTTCATTTTCTTGTTGATCGATAGTTTCAGTGGATCTGATCTTATAAACATCGACTCATAGTCTCTCGCACTTTCACAAAACCACCGTCCACCGGCGTCGGAGGCTTTCGCCGGCCGTCACCGTAGAAAACCTCAGCAAGCAAACGCAACCGTCTTCGATTCGACTCTGCATTAAGCGCTCTGAAACGTCATCGTCTTCTTCATTCTCTTATTGATCAGAGTACTTGTTATTCCGTCTATTCTCGATAGATTCAGTGCAACTTATCATCTAAACATCGGTTCCATACATTCATGATTACCTATTTGTGATTAATTTTGTTTGAACTGTTCTGTTTTGAACTTTGATGCGTGTTTGTTGCAGGTTATTAGGTCTACTGACTCCAACTCTCACAAAAACCACCGGCGTCAGAGGATTTTCATGAAACGTAAACCGTCTTCGACTCTACATTACGTGTTTTGAAACGTCATCGTCTTCTTCGTTCTCATGTTGATCGGAGTACTTGCGTTCTCCATGTCGTAAATTCAATGGATCTAATCATCTACATATCGATTGGTACGTTCATGATAGCCTTTTTGTGATTCGTATGAACTGATTTGTTTTGAATTTCAATATGTTTTTGTTTCAGGTTATTGAGTATGAAAAGTGTTATTCGTGAATTGGTTCCTTTTAATTCAATTACAGAGTCACTCAGGTTTTCTTAATATGTTTTGCAATTTGATTCATTTTACTTCAGGTTTTGGTTCTTTCAACTTGGTAAGTATGGTCTACTTCACGGGTTTTTGACAGGATGTTAGGAATGATTTTTGTTCGTGTATTATTTCACTTCGGTAATTAGGGGAGTACTTTCATATTGCGGTAGATCATTGTTGTTATTGTTATTATTATCACTGAACTTGGAATCTAAATTATACTGATATTAAGAGACAATATCTTTAACACAAAAAGAGACAGATTTGGTTCACAGGACAAGCTAATTGTATATTTTCTCTAATTTGTAATAACAGTCTATGTGTTTAATACTGCAGTAGTTGAATTTTGAATAACAAAATGATCATTGTCTATGATATTTGTATCATAACACAAGTGGGAGTAGATGGTGGATTTCATGTTACAGAGTTAACATAGTTTGGATGGTTCTTTCTTTGTGT
This sequence comes from Flaveria ramosissima, assembly GCA_025215565.1. Taxonomy (NCBI): domain Eukaryota; kingdom Viridiplantae; phylum Streptophyta; class Magnoliopsida; order Asterales; family Asteraceae; genus Flaveria; species Flaveria ramosissima. The sequence goes on from CM046035.1 coordinate 92,370,673, forward strand.
TTTTCCATTGGTACCTCTTTTATAAATGTTTTCTTGGATTTAAGAGCAAATATGGTGGATATATAACCGTGTATTAAAACCTGCTTCGTGTCATGTTTATGTAGCAGGAATTTATGCTGGATATCTGTGACCTAGTTAATTTTCTTTTCATACCTCTTATGTTCATGTATACCATTTATGTCTTGTTTTCTTTTCTCTTTTGCCTGCAGTTCCTAACAAAGAATAGCATACATGACTTCTACAATTATTGTGCTATTGGAAGTTAAGGGAACAGGGGACTGACTGCTGCAGTTCTTCTGGACATGGTAAGTACCTAACCCGTACTTTTGATAAATCACCTTCTAATTTTTTGTATTTTTTTATGCAATACCATGTTACTCACTTGTATATTAAGTATGAAAGTGATATTCATGAATTTGATCCTTGGTTCAATTACGGAGTCACTCCTCGCTTATATGTTTTGTAATTTGATTCACTTTACTTCAGGTTTTGGTTCTTTCGACTTGATAAATATGGTATACTTCACGGGGTTTTGACTTTGAGTATTCAAAGATGTGATTTAAACATGCAGGATGTTAGGAATGACTTTTGTGTTTTCCCATTGATACCTCTTGTAGCAACCTTCATGGTGGATTTCATGTTACAGAGTTAACATAGTTTGGATGATTATTTCTTTGTGTTTTCCCATTGATACCTCTTGTAGCAACCCTAACTAGTCTTTTTTAAATGCTTTCTTGAATTTAAAACTTCTTGTCGGGTGTTTATAGCTGCAAATTTGACCATGACATGATTTATAGGAAATCCAATGTTTGATGTTTCAATCTGTATATTCTCAGAAGTTATGGCGGACGTCTGTGACCTGGTTAATACCGTTTTTCTAATAACAAATGTCTCCTATTAGATGATTCTAGTATTTTAAACTCTCTTTTGAGGAGAGGTTCATAAACTTCAAGAGCTGCAAATTTTCTTTTCATACCTTTTATTGTTCATGTATGCCATCAATGTCTTGTTTACATTTCTCTTTTGCTTGCAGTTCCTTAAGAAGAATGGGATATATGACTTCTAGAATTGATTTGATGATCTTACCTGGTATGTGAGTAGTTTTTGTTTCTTTATATCATTGAGCATATCACTAAATAAAGCAAACGTGACACAGTATCATTTACTTCTTGTAAGGTATCATCTTGGATGAGTTATTGGTAGAATTGTTTATCCTGGGTTGACTTTGACTGCTGGAACCTTATGAAAGTATGTATGAGAGAACAATCTGGGTTTTAATTTAACTCACTTTGTTCTAGTTAAACGATTTATGCAATATTACAGTAAATTTAGTAACAGTTATTGACTTCAGGGTGCTTTAATCTTTGAATATTTCGCGTATGTGGAAACCGTGTGCGTATTCTCTGCCTTTGCTGCATGGGCAACGTATCTTTGACTTAGCTTTGTTTTCTTTCATATGAACACTACTGTGCTTTTATGTTGTAGTAGCTGGTTCTGGGTTCATTTTTGTTATATAAAGCAATATGAAGTTTCCTCAACCTTCTCACTTGCTATAGGAAGTTAGGGAACAGTTGAGGAACTAACTGTTGCAGTTCTTTTGGACATGGTAAGTACATAACCGGTACCATGTGACTAACCTGTATATTCACTTTCTGGATTTTTGTATTTTTCTATGCAATACCATGTGACTAACATGTATATAAAATTAGCTAAAATTAGTAGAATGTTGTTTTATCTTCTTTTTCTGTGCTCTTTGGATGATAGCCTGTTTTTTTTAACCAACTGAATTTTTCAAGGACAAGTGTTTTTTGTTCCAGGTACCATTCTATGGTCTATTTAGTAACTTAATTTTTCAAGAACAAGTTTCTTGTTTGGATACAACTTTCTATGGTCTATTCATTTTTCTATATCTTCCGGGTGTTATTTTACATATGTTGATCAATGGCAGGGAGCTATGACAATGAAGCTATTGCTATTTGTGTTCTAATCTTCACGTTCTATTTCTACAATCAGGTTTGTTATAGACACAATTTGATGCATACACAGTATTCTTATAGACAACAGTGAGTTATGCTTTTAATATTCTTGTATTGTACCTGTTGCTGGAATATGAATACGAACCCAGTGATTTGTAAGCTTAGAACTTTCAAATTTCTTGTAAAAAATTGCTATGCTTTGCACTTTTCTTTTATTCCCCTTTTTTTGGTGAATCTTATATTGCACTCATCATCTATTCAGGTTTGATCTTGGGGAGGGTACGCTTTTATCATCAATCGCATACCATGATACCAATCATGTGCTTCATGACGTGATTTCTGGGGAATCCAAGGCTCTAATATTTCAATCTACATAATCAGGTAAGTTATGCTGAATATTTGTGACCTAGTCAACACCTTTATATCTGGTAAGTTATGCTGAATATTTCAATCTACAACCCTTATATTTGATGCATGTTTATGTCTACATTCACATTGTTCTGGTGTGAATGGACTCTGCCTTAATTTTTAAAGTAATTACATACCCTATTATTGTTAATGTTGAGATATATTGCAGGTTTTTGTTGTTATCCACATGATGCTTGCATAATATATCAATAGGATCCTCTTTCCAAAAATGTTTAAAGTGGTTGTTTCTGCCCTTGTAGTATATGTTGACATGTAAGCTTGCATCATTTATTAACTGCACATAACTTTAGAAAAACATTAATTTACTGAATTCTTAGCTATACCCCTTTATTGTTAGAAAAAATGAGTTTTTTACCAAAAAAATTAATAATGTCTATTAAGCAATTCGGGGTGTACTCTGCTAAGCAATTCAACCAATTCTATGAGTAATTATGCATTTCAAGTGCATACATACAGTAAGAAAAGATGGTTAATTTAATTTAACTAAAATCAAATATGCAACTGTGAAGTTTATACACTCTCACTCTGCTGCTTAATTTTCCTCTAACAAAGCTTTTGTCTTGTGTTTACTATCATGCACACTAGGAGCAGCGTTTGAGGAACAGGTAGATAACACCGTTATTCCATCAACCAGACATGAATTCGGGTAAGCCGTGTAGTTCAATTCTATATATATATATATTGATTTCTAATGATGCAATTTAATAGTGACTAATACATAATTATAACATGTTTTTAATCTGGGCGTAAAAGTCATAGAATAGCCTTGAGAACCTCTTTTAGCAGGTTTGTTGGAGATCCAAACAAACATTTCTTGTTTAGAAGAAAATTCCAATGATGATTTTGTAGACACATCTTTGAGAAATCCCATAGAAGACGGACAAAAAAACATTCAAGGTAAATAATATGATTTCGTTTAATCCCTTGTTGGAGAACCTCTTTTAGCAGGTTTGTTGGAGATCCAAACAAACATTTCTTGTTTTCAAGAGAACTCCAATGATGATTTTGTAGACACATCTTTGGAAAAATCCTATTGAAGGCAGACGGAAAAGCATTCCAGGTAAGTAATATGATTTTGTTTAATCTATTGTTGGAAATATATGTTGTTATATATGATAAAATTTGTAGTCAATATATGTAGAGGAATTAATCACAACAATAGACAGTTTTTCCTATAGATTAGTCCCTCACATTTGATTTGATTACAATCGGGTTTTGTTCACGGGTCATTGTTTGGTAGATTACGGGTTTCGGGTCGGTAATTTGTTTGGTTGTTTCACATGTTTTATTAGAGTTTAATTAGTCAAATTCATAGGCTTATTATTTAGTTTGTGGAGTCAAATAGTGGGTAGCAACATATTTATTTGTTTTCAGTTAGTTCACGATTGTATGTCATGAGTCTATATATGTATTTTGTTTAATGGAATATAGAAGTAAGCTTCTTCTGCAAATTCTCACATACTTCTTTATTCACTAAAAATATGCAACTAAATAAATAACCCATTTCTAATTTTGCCTGACCCGTTAGCTATTAATTCATGACCCACTGACCCGTGAACAAAACCTAAGTAACCCAACAATCACCCCCTCAATCGGTTTGTTCATACTACTTGTTCATAGAAGTGTCGGTTCATCTTCGATCAAGTTCTCCTCCTTTTCCCACTTTGGTCACTCGTTGTAATGACCAAGTTCTTCACACTTGTAACATCTAACATGGCTTTTATCCCGCTGGACACGTTCATTACCATCACGACCTTTCCCGGACCCACGACCTCTTCCCGACCACGTCCAAAGCCTCCATCATGTGATTTTCTTTACTAGCCAACAACAAACCACCTTGAATGTCCTTGGTTTTCTTGATTCCTTTTATCCGCTCATCGTACCCCTTCAATCTTCCAATGGCCACATCGAATAGCATCGAGTCCAACTTGAAATATGGTTCTATCAAAGGCACGATTTGAAGAAAGGTTTTTAGGCATTGAGTCAAGCAACCTTTTCACTAAATCAACTTATTCAATTTCATATTCGAGACTTCTCGCCTTTGAAGCTAAACAAGTAAGTTTAGTGATGGGTGCGGATAGTATATATATTTTGATAAATATTTATCGCACAGATGCAGTTTTAATTGGTTATTACTAGTACTAAACCACACACACAAAAGGCAAGTGTACCTGTCATGTGGTAATATAGTGTTGGTAAGAACCGAGTATCAAGCCGTGGACACACCTAACCTACTCAACAAACTTGACGTTTGACTATCAGATTTGGTTTTTGTTAAAGAAAATGATAAGTTGCATTGGAAAGATTGTTAGGGTTTAAAAACAATAATAAAAATAAAGTAAACTAAGATTTGAAGCGTTTGGATTTAAAACTAGGGAATAAAAGTTATCATCCTAATTAGACTCCACTTATGTAACCGTGATGAATTGGTGGTGTGATTTAAAGATATGGATTAATGTAATTATGTAATGTTTATAAAGATGAGTTGGCGCGATTTCTCGTCTATCCTACTGCCGTAGTGACTAGGATCACGTAAGGTTGAGTTTACTGCTTAGATCAAAGCCCTGGTAATGTAGGTAAATCTTTTGTGACCTATTTGACATACGATTTCTGAAAACATAACTTAATGTTAAAAAGAGAGTTGATCAAGTTCCTTCTTAACATACCATTAATTTTAGAAAACCATAACAATTACTGAAGATTTCTTAAACTAATAAAAAAGAACCCGTAAATGATCAGAAAATTAAAGTGATATGATTTCTAATAACCATTTCTAGTTCATTAGCCATGGATTTATTAAGCAGACCGGTTTCGCGAATGAAAGTTAATCATACGGTTTTCAACCTTGTATAACAATCACAATCATAAACCATAAATTTATAACTTCCCGTTCAAATGTAGATGCTACCTATCAATAGTTTTCCCAAGACCACCATAACATTAACATAATATTTATCACACCATTAGTTCATCACAAATCACATAAGTTTCATCCGATTAGGATGATAAAAAGAGTTTAGATCATAATGAGCTTGAACATAACAACAGATAATAAAAAAGATAGATATGTAATCATCGGTGAAATGGAACAATCAAACCGATAATCCACAATGGATGACGTTTAGACGATCCCGAGCTTCTTCCAAGTGTTGTATGCACCTCCCGAGCCTCCAAATGACCTTGAAGTCTTGATTCCCGAGAGAATTCTGCAGAGTAACTCTCCCACCAAAGCTTGCCAAAAATGGTGAACTTAGGCTTCTATTTATAGGCTTTCTGGAGTGTTTAAGCATGACCTCGTGCCTAAAAAGCACGGCCCCGTGCTAGTACAATGCTTACGAAAGTTGGTCGGCTCGTACATTCAGGTTGTGTCGGGCACGGACCCATGTTGGAGGTGGGGCATGGCCCCGTGTCTACTTTTAGGGGATAGTACTTTTTGTCCTGGCAGGTTGTGTCGGGCACGGCCCCATGTGAGCATCTTTGAAGATCGTGGGCCAGTAAAATACAGAGTCAAATACTTTCTTGGCTGTTAAGGTTGCTCCATGGTGTCCTCCTGTGGGTCCTTCATGACAGTGCCTTAGGATTTGTTCTGCTTCACTTCCGTATACGCATCTTCTAATGAGTTGGTCCGCACCGATTCTGCACAAATACGGGTCCTCTGATCAATGTCGAAGTATCAATCAAATAAGATGTAAAATGTGTGTTCCTATTCACCTAAACTAGTTAGGGTAAGTAGGGTTGTCGAACCTCGTGGAATTAGTGGTCGGTGTATTGTGAATTGATTTATAATAAATGATTAACTAAGTTATCAAATTATTTAAACTATTGCCTCTAGGCTGTAAAAATTAGATCTTGGAATGATTAAAAACTTAATTAAGAAAACAAATTGCAATTACTGAAAATTGATTAGAAGATTATTATGAAAAAGGGTAATCCACCCCAGGATTCAGGTTTGGTTCTTGGTATTCGCCTAGTTCAACTTGGTGGAAAATCCTTAACGGAGATTCTATACGTGTAATGATTAAGTGACAGAGATAACCAAGACTTAACGGGTCTTAGTACACCATGTCAATTGAATTAGTAACCAAAACCTTGCAATCACACAACTTGCGCTTAATTATATGAAATTCGAATCAAGATTAACTAAAGCAATTGTTTAAGCAATCAAGACACAAGTTAAACTCAATAAAGAACTTAACGGGTTCTAAAGTTTAATCCCAACACAATTTGAACATAAACGAAAACCTAAAAACAGAAACCTATCACCCGAGGTAGATCACGAAACGTTTAGCCTTGCATCTTCATGAATTCGGCAACAAGATCGGATTGGAACATGATTTGATGGATTGGATTGAGTTGGAGAAGTAGAATCAACCTCAAGAATCGTCCAAGTTCGTCCCTTTTTGCTCCCAATGCGAATTAGGGTTTTTAGAATTGATAACCCTCTTTAAATATGGTCAAAATCCGGAAAATTACGTCAAATATGACCATACGACGTAAGTTACGTCCTTAGGGACGTAAATTACGTCCTCTCCCATGATATACGTGGTTAGCCTCTGTCTTACGTCCAAAAAAATGTCATTTTTAGAAAGGACGTAGCTTACTTCCTTTAGGACGTAAGTTACGTCGTATGCTCATTTTTCACCAATTTCTTCATTTTCTTCATCTCTTTTCATCCATATATCACCCAATCTTCGTGCAACCCTTGAATACATCATTTAAGCTTCCCAAACCTACAATTCAAACATAACACAAAGTGATTACGCTCGATAAGAAAATCACATTAAAAGCATACATTTAAATACTTAAAACACATACAAAACATGAACGCATCACATCCCCACACTTATCATTTGCTTGCCCCCAAGCAAACTCACTCATAACACTACAACATTAGACAAATACGATCCAGCCATGTATTCACATTCTCTTAGCTAAGGTCCCAAGTCATATCCACTTATAATTTCATACTTGAAGTTATAGCTTTGTAAGCAAATATATTACTCGTTTGAAATATGATTTATCTAACCAACCCCAACAAGCCTTCTAGTTTTTCTTATGCATGTCATCACACCTCTCACAAGTTTCACTCCTCTCGGTTTAGTATCTGGTCTAGCAAAAGGCGTGCTAGTATATCAGTGTAGTACTCTCAACCAAGAACAATTCATGATTACCATAAGCTTGCATAATAATCGTAACTCCTTCAAATAACACAAACCATGCACACATCAAAAGGGCTTTGAAAGGTTGTAATGTAGGGCTTAGGGTTTAGGTATGGATAAGGAATTTGGAGTGGCTACAAGTGATGAAATCCAAATAAGAATGTTAAACATACTAAACAATAAATCACCACTACACAGTGAATTTGGGTAAGCTTAACCCATATTCAACATTATTATCACTGAACATGACATTGATCTTGTGGTCATTTTGACCCATTATTTCTTTTCTTTTCTTTTTCTTTTTTTTTTTTGCTTTTTTTTATATTGATTATATCTAAACACTTTACTGCTTCTAACAATATTATATCTAAAATTCAAGCAATACTTATCAGATTTCACACATGGGCTTAAAAAGTAAAAAGGTTTGAAAAGGCTAATGGGTTGATTCGGGTTTAACAAAAGAAGAGGTTGGGGCTCAAAGTGGCAACTAGGGGCTCATTTTAGGGTAGGATAATACAACTGAAAAAGGCTAACAAAACAAAGGTTCATCCTAGTGCCTTAATCATATATGTGCAACAGTTTGGTTCATGATCTTGAAACGTATCAATTATGCAAGTTCTAGAATAATGTAATCGTTCTGGTAACACACATGAAAGGAAAATGAGCAAATAACTTGTTGATGTTCTAAGCTCATGCATAGGCTCAATCCTCACAAAAATGATGGTAGACAGGTTAAGGATGCAAAAACATGCATAAAAAGTCCACTATCTGGCTTGTTACCCTGGTTAAATATCTCAATCAATTCTCAGAAATTGTTTTTTTTTCTAGTAAGATAGCCATGATTAAGGACCTTTGCTTGTGCACAGGTTAAACATACTTTCACGATTTACATTGAAAAAAATTAAGCTTTCATGCATAAATAAGTTGCTTTAGGGGCATTTTGAAAACTCTTGTTCAATCGATTTTTTTTCTCAATTTTAAATCTTGTTTACAATCTTCAATCTTCCCCTTATCCCCACACTTAAAACTTTACATTGTCCTCAATGTAAACTTTAAATTGTTGTATGAAACAAGGGTCCTAACCTTTACCCAAGTGAAGTTACAAAGCTAACTTTCCAAATACGCATTATGCCTACCATGATTGTACTACATGAAACCAAACTAGCAAAGTTTTAAGATATGGAAAAAGTACATGGACCTGATCATAGATGATAAAAGATGCCTTATCAGCAATATATGGTGGTTATGGGTCAACACAGATAAGTAAAGCCGCCCACACACACATTCTTTTATGCTCCTAAAGATCCATGAGCTTCCCCACACTTGAGTATTTGCATCCGGTGTTTAAAGCTGAAAAACAAAACAAATAAAACAAAACAAATAAAACAAAACAAAAAAGACTAAAAGAAACAAAACAATTTCGGGTTGCCTCCCGATTAGCGCTAAGTTTTAGGTCTTCAGCCAGACCATACCTGCGACCACTCATGGTGGTCGAGTAGGATGCTTGACTCCGGTATTCTTCAAATGATCTGGTGGGTCTTCAACTAGATCATATTGTGGCCCAAACATTAATGCCTTAACTCTATCTTTTATAGGATCAAGTGGATCTCCAACTTTTTTCTTCATTTTATGCTTCTCAACTTTTGTTTCCATCATCATAATTGGCTCTTTCTCTTCTTTTAAATTCATCAATTCCTTCAAGTCCACATGCTTAACCCTATCATACTCAAAATCATTCTCAAAATTGGTGTTCGTGCTTACATATGAAGTATAAGTAGGAACACACATATTAGTCATATCTGCCATCGAAACTTCATCATTAACAAAATAATTAACCGTCTTAGAAAATACATCAAAACGTAACTTACGAGTTTCATAACTCATTTCAACTGTTCCATCCCTACAATTGATTTGAGCATTGGCAGTTGCTAAAAATGGTCGACCCAATATGACCTTCGGTTGCTCATTCGTCCTTACCGGTGCATAATCAAGCACCATAAAGTCCACCGGGTAGTAAAATTCTCCCAACTTAATTATAACATTCCTTACCATCCCTCGAGGACTTTTCTGAGTCAAGTCAGCTAACACCACAGTAGTGTTAACTTCTTCTAGAGAACCAAAGTCGTACTGATCATATAACATACCTGGCAAGATACTAACAGCTGCTCCATAATCCAAGAGTGCTCTTTTTATCTTCAACTTCCCCACTTTTATTGGAATGATTGGTGCTCCTGGGTCACTATCTTCCACTTCATTGGCTTTCTCTTCCTTATCTGCAACTTGTTGTGGAAAAGAAGTAAAGTTATTGTCAATAATTAAAGAGTCAGGAAGGATACTAACCGAATTGATATGAACATTTCTCATGTTTTCCGTGTTGGTTCCTTGATGTTGAGGATTGATTGTGGTATCACTCGGTAGTTTCCCGGGGTTCCTCTTAATCTTGGCCACATCCTCAGCAAGTTGCCCCACTTGTTTATTCAAAGCTTCATAAGCTTTGTCTCTGATTTTATTTTCCCTCTTATTCTCTTGCATATTCTCTTTCATCATGTTCATTAAAGCATCTAACTTTGCATTTGTAAAGTCTTCACCACCAACGCGTCCCGATGGAGGATTTCCGTGATAACTTTGTGATGAACTCCCTTGTTGACCCCCATGATTGTAGCTCCCTTGATTGTTTCCTTGAGAATATGAAGTTCTTTGATAACCACTTGGATTGTAATTCCCTTGTGTTCTATTTTGATATGTTTGACCGCCTTGATTATTACCTTGAAAAATAGGGTTCATCTGGTTTGAAGCATTACCATATTTAAAGTTGGGATGATTCCTCAATCCAGGATGATAAGTATTGGAATTCATATCAAACTGCTTATTCTCTCCATATACTTGATTCACCATTTCATGTTGACCTAAAAGCAACGGACACACTACACTTGCATGCCCCAGTTCACCACATTCATTGCATACATTAAATCCAACTGAAGCTACATCTTTAGTCCCTGTTTGTCCTAACTTGGCCAATTGTCTTTCCAAAGATGCAATTCTTTCTTTAGTTTCATAATCAGTAGTGGTTGACCTTGTTGGAGCAGGCTTTGACCGTCTACTAGCCGAAGCTTGAGCTTTGGAATTCTTGCACATTCGTTCTAGGAATTCCCAATCTATATCTTCATGATTAGATAAGAATGTTCCATTACTTGTAGAATACAAGTATTTTCTTTCTTCTGGTGTTAGTCCATCTGAAAACGCCTTAATCAATTCCCACCTTTCAATACCATGATGAGGACACATGCGGATCAACTCCTTGAATCTTGTAAATGCCTCATGAAATTGCTCACCCATTTGTTGTTGAAAAGAACGAATAGCCTCTCTTGCATCACTTGTCTTTCCCATAGAGTAATATTCTTCAAGGAAAACCCTTTGCATCTCTTGCCAAGTATGAATACTACTATCAGGCAAAGTGAGGAACCATTGCTTAGCTCTATCTTTTAAAGTAAACTGAAACAATCGCAACCTCACTTCATCTTGTGTGAAGTGATTTCCACCAATAGTGCTACATATGGCATCAAATTCAGCAAGATGCACATATGGTTCTTCTGTTGCAGTACCTCTAAATGCAGGAAGAATGGTGAGATAATGAGGGCGTACATCAAAAGCTCTTCCTCGTCGATTTGGAGGTGCGATGGGGTTTGGATTTTCAGAAATAGCCGGTCTGAAATGGCTATCCACACCTCGTACTTGAGCTCTTTGAGGTCTTCTTGGTGGATTGGCATTATTGTTAACCCTACCCCGTTGTTGATTGATAGGTGGTGCATTCCACCCATGCTGATCATTTCCTCAATTGTTATTTCCATTATATCCATCATCTCCATCGAAGTTTCCATCCCAAGCATCATCATTTGCACCATTATAGGGTTCTTCATTGTTATTCCATTCGTCTTCATAATCTTCATCACCCGTATGGACACTATGCATGCTCACATGATCAAAGTCATCACCTTGATTGAGGTTATTTTGATTCACATTGTTGGGTGGTGGTTGGTTCAGGTTATTGTTGCGGTTGTTATTTGGTGGTGGGGGTGGATTTGGGTTTTGGTTATTAGGAGGAGGGTTTGGATTTTGAGGTGGTTGATTATTTGGGTTTTCCATTTGGGTTGAATCAGATGAACCTTCAGTTGCTTGATCAATAGCTTGTGAAATTGATGTAACCGGTAACCCTGATCGATGTAGAACACGATTGTACCTCGCTGATTTCTCTATTTCTGGATCGAACACTAATGGTGATTTCCTACCCGAATAACGAGTATGCATGCAATCTGTCACCTACACACTAAAAAACACCAAGCGTAACAAGGAAATAAAAAATTAAAGCAAAACAAATAACAAAAACTAAAAACAAATCAAATAGCAAAACACCAAGCGCACCGATTCCCCGGCAACGGCGCCAAAATTTGATCAATGTCGAAGTATCAATCAAATAAGATGTAAAATGTGTGTTCCTATTCACCTAAACTAGTTAGGGTAAGTAGGGTTGTCGAACCTCGTGGAATTAGTGGTCGGTGTATTGTGAATTGATTTATAATAAATGATTAACTAAGTTATCAAATTATTTAAACTATTGCCTCTAGGCTGTAAAAATTAGATCTTGGAATGATTAAAAACTTAATTAAGAAAACAAATTGCAATTACTGAAAATTGATTAGAAGATTATTATGAAAAAGGGTAATCCACCCCAGGATTCAGGTTTGGTTCTTGGTATTCGCCTAGTTCAACTTGGTGGAAAATCCTTAACGGAGATTCTATACGTGTAATGATTAAGTGACAGAGATAACCAAGACTTAACGGGTCTTAGTACACCATGTCAATTGAATTAGTAACCAAAACCTTGCAATCACACAACTTGCGCTTAATTATATGAAATTCGAATCAAGATTAACTAAAGCAATTGTTTAAGCAATCAAGACACAAGTTAAACTCAATAAAGAACTTAACGGGTTCTAAAGTTTAATCCCAACACAATTTGAACATAAACGAAAACCTAAAAACAGAAACCTATCACCCGAGGTAGATCACGAAACGTTTAGCCTTGCATCTTCATGAATTCGGCAACAAGATCGGATTGGAACATGATTTGATGGATTGGATTGAGTTGGAGAAGTAGAATCAACCTCAAGAATCGTCCAAGTTCGTCCCTTTTTGCTCCCAATGCGAATTAGGGTTTTTAGAATTGATAACCCTCTTTAAATATGGTCAAAATCCGGAAAATTACGTCAAATATGACCATACGACGTAAGTTACGTCCTTAGGGACGTAAATTACGTCCTCTCCCATGATATACGTGGTTAGCCTCTGTCTTACGTCCAAAAAAATGTCATTTTTAGAAAGGACGTAGCTTACTTCCTTTAGGACGTAAGTTACGTCGTATGCTCATTTTTCACCAATTTCTTCATTTTCTTCATCTCTTTTCATCCATATATCACCCAATCTTCGTGCAACCCTTGAATACATCATTTAAGCTTCCCAAACCTACAATTCAAACATAACACAAAGTGATTACGCTCGATAAGAAAATCACATTAAAAGCATACATTTAAATACTTAAAACACATACAAAACATGAACGCATCATCCTCCCAATAGTAATGTTTGATATCAGTAAAGAATTTCTTCTTTTGCTGATAAGTCATTCCTTTGAGAAGGATTCCGCTTGCTAAGTAATTTGCAAAATTGGCGAACCAAGGATGTTCATCGATTGAGGATTGAATGTGCATAAGGAATTCATGAGGAAAATTATCGTTTATTGTGACTTCCTCAGTTTGTGAAGGACTTGAATCCTCACGACGCGAGAGATGATCAGCCGCTAGATTTTCCATTCCTTTTTTATCACGAATTTCAATGTCAAATTCTTGAAGCAGAAGAATCCAACGAATCAATCTTGGCTTTGCATCTTGTTTGTTGAACAAATAACGAAGGGCTGCATGATCGGTGTAAACAATTGTTTTTGAAAGGATTAGATACGAGCGGAATTTGTCAAATGCGAAAACTACCGCAAGAAGTTCTTTTTCGGTGGTGGTGTAGTTTTCTTGTGCGTCGTTTAGGGTTTTGCTCGTATAATGAATTGGGTGAAATTGCTTGTCTTTCCTCTGTCCTAATACGGCACCTACCGCGAAATCGCTTGTGTCGCACATGAGTTCAAATGGTAGCGTCCAATCTGGGGAAACCATGATTGGAGCGGTTACCAGTCTCTCCTTAAGCAATTTGAATGAACTAATGCATTCGTCAGAAAATATGAATTGAGCGTCTTTCTCAAGAAGTTGAGTCATTAGTCGAGCGATTTTTGGGAAATCTTTGATGAAACGACGGTAGAATCCTGCATGACCTATGAAACTTCTGACATCTTTCACGGTTGTGGGATGCGGAAGTTTAGAAATAGTGTCGACTTTGGCTTGATCGACTTCAAGCCCTGTTCGAGAGATTTTATGTCCTAACACTATCCCTTCCGTAACCATGAAGTAGCACTTTTTCTAATTTAAAACAAGTTTAGAATCTTCACATCTAACCAGCATCTTTTCCAGATTTTCAAGATATTGCTCGAATGAGTTTCCAAAGACGAAGAAATCATCCATGAAAACTTCCATTGAGTGTTTAATCATGTCATGAAAAATTGCTACCATGCATCTTTGAAATGTAGAATGAGCATTACTCCAAAGGGTATTTGCCGATAAGCAAATGTGCCATATGGACAGGTGAATGTCGTCTTCTCTTGATCTTCGAGAGCAATAGGAATTTGAAAATAATCTGAGAAACCGTCCAGGAAACAATAGAACATTTTTCGAATTAATCTCTCAAGCATTTGGTCGATGAAAGGAAGAGGGAAGTGATCTTTTCTTGTGGCGTCATTGAGTTTGCGATAGTCTATGCAAACTCTCCAACCTGTAACCGTACGAGTGGGAATAAGCTCATTCTTCTCGTTAGTTACAACATTCATTCCTCCTTTCTTTGGAACAACTTGGACAGGACTGACCCAAGGCGAATCAGTAAATCAAACCGGCATCTAGCAGTTTGATTACTTCTTTCTTCACCACCTCTTGCATGCTCGGGTTTAAACATCTTTGAGGTTGAATGACGGATTTAAAGTTCTCCTCCATCAATATTTTATGAGTGCAAAAGGATGGATTGATTCCCTTGATGTCCATGATTTTCCATCAATTGCTCGTTTGTGTGCCTTAAGCACATTGAGCAACTTGTTCTTCTCATCAATTGATAAGGCGGATGAGATTATGACAGGAAGTTGAGATGTGTTTTCAAGAAAAGCGTATTCGAGATGAGATGGAAGTTCTTTGAGCTTTAAATCTGGTGGGTCTTCGATAGAAGGTTTGGCTTTCGGTTCTAGATCTTGCTCAATGATCTCAAATGCTTCTTGATGAAATGATGTTTCATCAACTTCAAGTTCTGGAATGATTTGGTTCTCACAGATGGGTTCGGTGATTTGGACCTCTATTAATTAAGTGTTGCAAGCTTCATTTTGAAGAGTTTTCTTCAAATGACAACTTATGATCAAATCGCAAGCATCAACGTAATAGAGTGAGTCATCATGATGTTGAGGGTGTTTCATGGATTGGCCTATATCGAAAGTTACTTCCTCCTCGTCTACTCTAAACGTGAGTTTGCCTATACAAACATCAATGAGGGCTCGAGCAGTCGCTAAGAAAGGTCGACCTAGGATAAGAGGAACATTTTTGTCCTCCTCATCCATGTCAAGGATCACAAAATCAACGGGAAATACAAAGTTGTTGATTTTAACTAAGAGATTTTCAACGATGCCCCTTGGATATTTGATAGAACAGTCAGCTAACTGGATGCTCATACGGGTAGGTCTAGGTTCACCTAGGTTTAATTTTTCAAAAACCGCATAAGGCATAAGGTTAATGCTTGCACCTAAATCAGCTAACGCGTTACTGATAGAAAGATTTCCTATTAGGCAAGGTATGGTGAAACTTCCTGGATCAGTCATCTTTTAAGGTAGTTTGTTTTGGAGAACTGCAAAGCATTCCTCATTCAAAACTACGTGTGATAACTCTTCCACTTTCTTTTTGTTCGACAAGACACCTTTTAGAAACTTAGCGTAGTTTGGCATTTGTGCTAAGGCCTCCACCAAGGGCAGATTGATGTGGAGTTGCTTGAACAACCCAAGGAATTTACCATATTGTGCCTCCATTCTTTGTTGTCTCAAACGACCTGGATATGAAGGTGGTGGAACATAGGGTGGTGGTGGAACGTATTTCTTGGCTGGTTCTTCAATAACAACAGGTTTCTTTTGATTATCACTCGCATTATTTGGAGTTTCAGTTGTAATGCGGGTGCATCACCTTGAGTGGTTTTGCCACTCCTGGTGGTGATGGCTTTGACTTGAGCATTAGGGTTTGTCATAGTGTTGTTGGGCAAAGCTCCTTGAGGTCTTTCAGATAGTTGTTGTGCTATCTGATCTACTTGGTGCTCCATGGTTTGCAATGATGCTTTGTTGCTTTTGATGTCAGCTTCAAATCTTTGGAACCTCTCCTCATTTCTTCGATCAGATTTCCGGATGTACTCATATGT
The DNA here is from genome assembly GCA_025215565.1 of Flaveria ramosissima. NCBI lineage: Eukaryota > Viridiplantae > Streptophyta > Magnoliopsida > Asterales > Asteraceae > Flaveria > Flaveria ramosissima. The sequence continues at coordinate 92,386,829 of CM046035.1, forward strand.
GGCTTGTGTGGTTAACAACAACTGCTGCAATAAGTCTTCCATTGATGATGATCCACGGTCTTGGTTACTACTGCTTGGACCTTGGTATGGTGGTTTCTGTTGTTGGTAAGGTGGCCTTCGGTTGAATCCAGATGATTGTTGGTAATTGCCAGGATCTCTGTAATTCAAGTTGCTTCTCCAATTTGAGTTGTTGTATGAGTTGTTTGGGCCTCCTACGTATTCAACATCTTCAACCATCATAATGCCTTGTGGGCATTCGTTGGTCTTGTGTGAATTTCCACATGTGTTGCATCGTGTTGGGGTTTTCTTTAGTTCGCTTTGCAATTGTTCGAATTTTTTGGTTAGAGCTTCTAATTGGGCTGCAATTAGGGTTTCAGAGTCTACTTGATGAATACCTTTAGAACTGGGTTTGGTTCTTAAGGGATTGTAAGCAAAGCTCTTCTTAGTTGCTCTTTCTAAGGCTTGGTATGCTTCTGTTGGTGTGACACTTCCGAAATCTCCTCCCGCACTTTGGTCTACCGCTTGCTTGTGGGCTCCGCTGATTGCATCGTAAAAGGTTTGACACTGCAGCCACAAATCAAGTCTGTGATATGGGCATCTCCGAAGGAGACTTTTATATCTCCCCATGCTGCGTGTAATGATTCATCGTCGTCTTGGCGAAAACTTGTGATGCTGCTTCTTAGTTTGGCAGTGCGTTCGGGTGGAAAGTATTTCAAAAAGAATTGTTCAGCCATTTCCGCCCGTGTGGTGATGGAACCAGACGGAAGTGAGTCAAGCCAGTCGATGGCTCGGCCTCGAAGTGAAAATGGAAAAAGTCTTAGTCGAATGATGTCGTCTGAACAGTTATTGATTTTGAAGGTAGCACAGATACGAAGGAATCGTGAGAGGTGAGCATTAGGATCTTTGTCTTGTAACCCATGGAACTGAACAGAGTTTTCTACGAGTTGGATAATACTAGACTTAATCTCGAAATTGTTGGCCGCTATTGCTGGTTGGACAACACTAGACTCGTAACCATCTATTGACGGTGTGGCATAGTGTGTCATCTTTATTTCCTCGTCTTGGTTAGCCATGTATTCTTCGGATGGTGTACCTTCCAAAATGTATTCTTCAATGACTGGTGCTGCTTGTTGTGGTCTTTCGCGCAATCTTTGACAGAAAAGTCGTTTGGGTTCCGAAAGAGGCGAAACAAGTTCAGGACTAGACGAGTCGGACATACACTAACTTAAAGAAGCATAAACTAACTAAGGCTTAAAATGAATCAGGCAAATGTAGCTAAACTAACTAAGGCAAACTATCTAACAAAAATAAAATGAAGTTTGAACAAAAATATATTAACAAGTTATATACAAGATAGTCAAAATTTTAGTTTGTCTTTCAAACTGCCGTGTGTCCCCGGCAACGGCGCCAAAAACTTGATGGGTGCGGATAGTATATATATTTTGATAAAAATTTATCGCACAGATTCAGTTTTAATTGGTTATTACTAGTACTAAACCACACACACAAAAGGCAAGTGTACCTGTCGTGTGGTAATATAGTGTTGGTAAAAACCGAGTATCAATCCGTGGACACACCTAGCCTACTCAACAAACTTGACGTTTGACTATCAGATTTGGTTTTTGTTAAAGAAAATGATAAGTTGCATTGGAAAGATTTTTAGAGTTTAAAAACAATAATAAATATAAAGTAAACTAAGATTTGAAGCGTTTGGATTTAAAACCAGGGAATAAAAGTTATCATCCTAATTAGACTCCACTTATGTAACCGTGATGTATTGGTGGTGTGATTTAAAGATATGGATTAATGTAATTATGTTAATGTTTATAAAGATGAGTTGGCGCGATTTCTCGTCTATCCTGCTGCCGTAGTGACTAGGATCACGTCAGGTTGAATTTTACTGCTTAGATCAAAGCCCTAGTAATGTAGGTAAATCTTTTATGACCTATTTAACATACGATTTCTGAAAACATAACTTAATGTTAAAAAGAGAGTTGATCAAGTTCCTTCCTAACATACCATTAATTTTAGAAAACCATAACAATTACTGAAGATTTCTCAAACTAATAAAAGAGAACCCGCAAATGATCAGTAAGTTAAAGTGATATGAGTTCTAATAACCATTTCTAGTTCATTAGCCATGGATTTATTAATTTCGCGAATGAAAGTTAATCATACGGTTTTCAACCTTGTATGACAATCACAATCACAAACCATAAATTTATAACTTCCCTTTCAAATGTAGATGCTACCCATCAATAGTTTTCCCAAGACCACCATAACATTAACATAATATTTATCACACCATTAGTTCATCACAAATTACATAAGTTTCATCCGATTAGGATGATAAAAAAAGTTTAGCTCATAATGAGCTTGAACATAACAACAGATAACAAAGAAGATAGATATGCAATCATCGGTGAAATGGAACAATCAAACCGATAATCCACAATATATGACGTTTAGACGATCCCGAGCTTCTTCCAAGTGTTGTATGCACCTCCCGAGCCTCCAAATGACCTTGAAGTCTTGATTCCCGAGAGAATTCTGCAAAGTAACTCTCCCACCAAAGCTTGCCAAAAATGATGAAATTAGGCTTCTATTTATAGGCTTTCTAGAGTGTTTAAGCACGGCCCCGTGCCTAAAAAGCACGGCCCCATGCTAGTACAATGTTTACGAATGTTGGTCGGCTCGTACATGCAGGTTGTGTCGGGCACGGCCCCGTGCTAAATGGGGCATGGCCCCTTGTTGGAGGTGGGGCACGGCCCCGTGTCTACTTTTAGGGGACAGTATTTTTTGTCCTGTCAGATGTCCAAGTATGGGGGTGTGTTAATTTAGCACGGGGGTGGCGTGCTTAATGAGGCACGGCCCATGCTTGGACTCCAAAGCTCGGATTACTTCAATTTCTTGTTAAATATGCTTCTTTTGTCCATCTTGCCCTTTTAAACACCTGAAAACACAATTTAACATTTTTAAGTACATTTTCATCATTTTAAGGAAAATATTAAGGAATAATTGATGTGCTTTTGATAGGATTTTTATTTATAATTTGGAGCACAACATTTAGTCACAAAACTATCAACTGTTTCACCTTCCTTCATACGCAAGCTTTCGAGCTCCCTTTTCAATGTTGCAAGTGGAGCCGCTCTCACCCGATCCACTCCTAAATACCACGTCTTCAGTCCATCCCACGCTTGTTTTGGGTCGGTATAACTCACCATTTGCAAAACCATCTCCTCGGGTATAGCTTGAAACAAGAAAGCGAGGGCTTGTTTCGACTTCTTTGCATCTGGTTCTTCTCCTAATACCCTCGGTTCAACCGTCTTCCATATCTCATGAGCATCCATGATCGACTTAACTTTGGCCGCCCACACAAGATAATTCGTTGGGGACAAAGTCGGAGATTGATATGACATTGAACCTGGTTCTTTTGCTTGTATAAGTGCCATTCCTCCTTGTTTTGACAGCCCCAATCCTTTTTCCAATCAAACCCGTTCCAAGATATTCTTCCACCGATTAAGAAAACAAGGTCACCACCACCTTCACCGTCTTCTATCTCTCGCAACACGAACCAAACTCAAAGCCATCTACTCTGACTTCCTTCTGTTCGTCTTTTCCGCGTCTCCAGTTAATCTTTCTATCACGAAAAAGGCCGATCAAAGATGGAGGTTGCTGTTGTGATGCTTTCACGTGATCAAAACCGACTCAACAATCCCTTCGATCGAACCTGACTCTGATATGTTTGTGGGGCCTGAAACTAACAAAAGCGGTTGGTCACCAATTGTCTGTCCATTTAGTAACTTATGGTCATGACTAAATAAAATCAACATTTTAACAGATTCACATCCTATTTCATTTGGGTTGGGGCAACATTGGTGACTTTGTACCCTTCCTAAAGTTTTTATACAAATTTGTATCAGAATATACTGCGCGAGACCTCATCGTTCTGATCCTGTGTTTATGGTGGTAACCTTTCTTTTCATGGTGCCGCTGCCTGCTACTTTCTTTCTTCTCAACCACCACCACCGCATCTGCCTCATCACCACCACTACTGTTTTCAACACTATGTTGTTTTTTCCCTTTTTCATCATCTTTATCTTCACCATTTTGTTCTTCTTTAGGAGCAATATAAACAAAAGAACTAACTGGGAAATCATCTAATTCTAATATGTCTTCTAAGGTCTTAACCACTTCATTCATGGTTGGTCTGCATTTCGGATGGTGGCTCAGGCACCGGCTAGCCAGAACTGCTGCTCTCTTAGCCCCTAAGGCTGGATACTGACCGTCTAGTTTAGGGTCCATGATCCGGTCAAGATTGTTTAAATCTTTCAAAAGTGTTCAATCACAAAAGAAAACAACACAAGGGAGAAAGGTGAGTTTCATAATAAATGCAAAAGGAGGAAGAATGGTGCGGGCGAGGGGGTCAAACTCTTGACCAAAACATGGTAATAGTGGTAGGTAACCAATTGCGTTGCATTTATTTTGTAACTACTCATGAAATATGTTGCACATATGATCAAATTTAAATTAAGGTGTCATTATTTATCAAATTGGTTTTTAAAATTAACAGTAATAAGCAATCCAACAAAATTATTCAAAGATTTGCCCTAGATAGAATAGCACATCTTACAGTTGGCAATTTCTTAGATTTATATGGTCATCTCATGTTGCCCTTCAGCCAAAATATATATTGAAATATTGAATAATTCAATTTTAAATAATATATATTAACGGTCATAAATACATAATGCTCAATAAATATATTAGAACTTATTCATGATAATCATGGGTAAAACATTATGTAAATTTATTTATACGATTCTTAAAATCTCTTTTACCTATATATCTTCACCAAGGCTACAAATCTATGCCGAACACAAATGCCAATTATAGTTTATTGTTTTTCTAATAAACAGTAAAACTATCATTGTAAAATTTAATTAACAAATATATTTACCGCTTGTTGGTATTAAAACCAAACTATTATTTTCAAAAGATTATGGCTAAATAGTAACTTTATCAAAATATAATCTAATTACAATAGTAAAGTAACGCTTGAAGGAAATATAATATGAACTGAAAATAGGGGCTTTGTTGCTTCTATAAAGCGCGTCTCTATTAAAAGTGAGTGAAGACTATTTAATAATACAAGTCTTGTGTTGGGCCGTTGTTTTTTGGACTAATCGTTTATAATAAAATTAACAAAATTCCATATTACAATTAGACCACTTCATGTCACACTCCGCGTTATAGCAGCCAACTTAGATTCACATTAATTGATCATCTATTTTTATTTTATATCTTTACACTCTTATAAAACTCTATTGTTAAGACAACTGAAAATTAGATGCTAATCGTTATGAAGGTTCCAAAAGAGATAAAAGTTATTTAGTGACTTTCACATATGAAAGGTAAATGAGACAAACTTACTAGTACTAATAATTTTAGTTTTGCAGGAAATATTTGCATCCACAAAAACTTCTTTCATACAAACAACATTTATTCATGATAGGAGGATGCTCGATACACATTTTATACTACAATATTTGATTATTTTTTCTAGTAACCATTTTGCGTTGTTTCACATGATTTTTAGATATTTAATATAACTTGATACGTAGTTGAAAGGGTTTAATTTTATAACACTATTTGAATATGTGATTATGAATATCCGTTGTAATTTATGTGTAAAGTAAGTAATAACTAAAAATATCTGAAGACATCTTTTATATGCATGATCAAACGTTAATAAATAATGTCTAACTTGACGATCAAACTCAAAATATTAACCTTGTTGTTTGAAGTCTTCACATATTAGTTAGTACAAATTACTTGATGATCAAGCTTAAAAACAATTATCTTTCCACGTGGACCATTCAATTTACTTGATGATCAAACGTAAAAACAATTATCTTTCCACGTGGACCATACATGTATTAATTTTGATTGAGAAATTAAACAAAAGGGGGCCAAGGCATACCTCAATCAAACAGAGAAAAAGACACTGGATGGGATGGTGGTTGACGAGGTCATGTGGCGCCCAACATTTTGGCTTCTTATGTTCCCACAATCAATCTCGATATTTATGTCGGTGTTAATTAAATTATTAGATTTTGTGCGCATATTATCTTTACCAGCTAAATATGATTCTTTAGAATTAGTTTATAGATAGCATATACATTGAATGTGTTTACACTACAAATACACTAATTGTATACGACCAAAAACGCCAAATATACATTAATTCATCTTTCACAAATGTTACGTTCCACACACCAGTCATGAACCCATTGCTTTTTGACCAAAACGACTGACAGAAGCAACACAAATCCGAAGATCAACAGCTTCCAACAAACAGTAGTCTAGAAGATCCTGTGCACATTTAATCGTGCGTGCACACGGAGGAAGGGGAAAACAGTAAAAAAAATCGCTTTGTTCCCAAAATTGTAATTTCCTCAACTCCAGTAAAAAGGATTTGAGAACATAACACAACTTGCAATTAACAAACCAGAATAATCTAGATGACCGTTCATAGCACAAATCTTCTGATCTTGGATTTGCTGATGGAGAAACTGCTTCGGAAATTTACACCTGGTGAGCCAGAATTGATAGGATTAAAATAAGTTGAAATCAAATATCCGAAATCGTTTCACAGCAGGTTCTCAGGAGGTGTTTGGGATTGCTTTTAAGATGAAATGATGGATTATATGATATAAAATAATAAGAATTAAAACAGTTGTAACAAACGGGATGCGAAAAAATAGATATAGGTTATGCCTTCTGCTATTCGATAAGAATGACTGTTTGGCAGAACTAATCATCATCTAAGATTGCCTCCATCCAAACACTTCGAAATATTATCTATGATTTGAAACGTGATAATCCCAAACACCGCCACTAAATTTATGGTTCTCTTGGTGACTTACCTCACTGTAATGGAAGAGCCAGATACGTGTATTTACAGGCAAAACCCTGCAAATAACAAAAATTGGAACTATAATGCATCCGTTTATTGATGGACAAATTTATCACCAAATTTTACAAATAAAAGAAGATATGAAAACTGACCTCTTAGAACAAAACCACCACAAATGGGGGAAAAAACACATAAACCACCGGTGATCAATTTCAAAAGTCAAGAGGTAATGCTATCTGAAAACAAGGCTTCCATTCTGTTGTGTTCTTAAATTCTCAATAAGAGATTGGTAGAATGACTTCAGTGACTTCATATCATTTCCCTGAAAATCATATCAAGAATCCAGTGATCTCAAATAAGAATCTAATCCTTGATTGCAAATTCAGGAGCATGTTAAAGTCATATGAAGATGACACAATCATTATTCTAGAAAAGCATGAAAAATTTTCAAACAGGATAAGTGTACCTGCAGTTTCTGACAGTATTCCTCTGCTAAATCTTGAGGGCAATGTGCAGCAAGAAAACCTTTTGATACAAAATTAATGAGGAAGTCATTTCCGATTTTCTCATACATAACCTTCTGAGCCATCACAATTTCTCCAAACAAAGCAAGCTGCAAACATCCACACAATTACAAAGTGTCGTTGGTCACTAAAAACGAGAGAGTTTACACGAGATTTGCATTTTACGTAACCCCAAGAATTAAACTTCATATGCTTCAATATATATGCAACAATGTCACATGCCTGTTATTGATATTTAACTTTGTTGCATACTTGCATGTGGTGTTCTAGATTTTAATAAAAAAAAGGGTGAAAAAAAATGCCATATCACTAATTTATAAGAGCCCACATTTACCTTCACAAAGAAAGAATAAATCCTGGATATTACTTGAAACTGATGTTGCTATTGCACCACTTAGTATTATCATTTCATCTATAGTGCTCTTTATAAGCCAGACTAGTCAGTTAAACAACTATCTTCATTTGATCTAGATTTATATCCACTTAAAATAAAATATACAATAATATTTACTACTTCAAACACTAAATAAAAGACTACAATCCTACATTTTGCATTTTCTTTTTCTTAATAAAAACAAAGTGAAAGCCCTTTTCATATAGAGGATAAACAACAAACTACCATCTAGCACCACTACTTAAAACTGCTACCCACTAACAAGACTAAATAGAAAATTAAAATCGTTGTACTACATACAAAGGACACCTTTCCAACACGAAGAATGTCCTGTTTATCGCTCATGGTTGATAAAAAAATCAGTTACTTATCAAAAAATAAAGTAAATGCACTATTTGCAGAATCACTATAAAACAATAGTGTATTCACTAGTGGATACATTGCATTCACCAGTGAATAAATGGTTCCTAAATATTTATTGATTACACTTGAACCCACCACCAGTGAATAAATGGTCCCAAATGGTTAACATTTGAACCAACCACTGTATACAATTAAGTGTATGCAATGTAAATTTTAACTTGAGAATTTAGGTATCGTATAACTACAAACTAAATGATGGTATTGATAGGATTCTATTTTTTTGGACACCAGGGTATTGCCAATACTAATATGAATGTAAACCAAACAAGGTCAATATATTTTTGCACTGCACTGAAGCAGGATTAACCAAGTTTATCTTGATCATCAAAACCTTTTTCCACAACCGTCAAAAGAATATAAGAAAAGAACAAACAATTAAATATATTTATTCAACCTAAAAGATGGAATACAACTAGATACGAAACAGAAAACTGAAAGAAAAAAAAAGAACAATGGAACTTACGGTACTTGCATCACGGAACTCGAAGGACTTGTCAAGCACACTGTACAAACAACAGTTTGTTGCAAAAGCTTCAATTACAAAACTTTGAAAGCCAGGCACCTGTAAGCTTGACATATTAGATACATGAAATAACCAGTAATATCACCAACATAGAAGGGAAGAAAAAGATAGCATATTACCTTTTCTGGCCTAGTGCACCAATCTTTAATCAGTCTAATAAATATTTGTACACAGGCCTAAAGCAATCAAAAAAATATTTCATTAAATTCAAACGTCTGGTTCAAAAATAGAGGCAATGACTCCACAAACCAGAAACAAAGATTGAGCACTTTTTCCAGATTTGAGCAACCAACTTTAAACTAGGCGCAGAATACAATTCTACCTATTTTAGCGACCAATTTACATTTTATTAAGAACTGTTGCAATGGATGGCTTGTTCAACCGGTAGTGTGTCATCATTTTGCTGATTTTTTCAAAAACTGCCGACATGACTTCTTATTTGTCATTTTAGTGTGTATGTATGCTTCGTGGCATCTGACTTGTCAAGTTATTTTTACACAAGAATTAAAAGAAAACATTTCAGAGAATTGTAAATTAGAGAATGCAAAAGCATTTTCTTTAGTTTTGCAATCTAACACCAAATATAGTGGATGGCATGTCCACGATCAGTCCCAGTTAGCAATTTACAGGTACGTAAAATTAGAACAAACATGGTTGGTTGCTAAAATCAAATAATAAACAAAAAGTAAGTTTCTCTTTTACGCATAATTTAAAGATAATTGCTAAAATCAGAAAAAAGAATGTAGAACTTGTTTCTCTATAATTCAATGTCATGAAGATTGCCTCCAAAACGAAAGACATGTATTTTTCTGCAATATAATGAAATAAATTTTACCTTTCTGACAACAAGATCCTTGTGATTGCATGAAGTGAACAACAGTAACTGCATCATTGGATCCAGGTAGACTTGACTTTTAGGAGAAAGAAACACAGAAGACAAATCATGTGTTGCCATCACATGAAGAAAGGTATAGAACGTTCGTTGTAGCTCTTGTAACTCACGGATTTCCTAAAACAAGTATATAACCTTTTTAAGGTTAAGTCATATGATTATATGCAAGAATGAATCGAAATATCATTAGTTAGTTTATTTACCTCGGTATTGCTACCCGGCCCAGAAGGAATTGTATCCCTTGGCAGAATGCCAAATATCCTACCGGCAATAACAGGATATACATTCTCCAAAATATCTTGGACAGAAGTATTAAATTTACATATAAGTTGATTTAATAATACAAGTAACCCCACGAGTTCCTTTGGCTGCACAATAAATATCTTTAAATATCAAAACCCTCATACATATGCCTGACACATTACAAATGGTCATACATGAAAGGCAACCAATCTAACAATAAGAATAAAAAACATCGCAATATAAGATCCACAGAATATAGTTATTAAATGCTTAAATCACAATAAATTTCATCATAAGAACGCCATGACCCACAAAATTAGAGCACAAAAGCTGCTGACTTAAAACCAAAGAAAGCCCAAAAGAAATACTCCATCCCAAAATAATTGTCCACAAACGCAAACCACAAAATTTAAGATACGCTTATCCTGATTAGATATATGTTACTTTTACCCTTAATCTGTGTGTTTACCTTGAAAGTTGAAATGCCAATTAATAATATGAAACTGGAAAACTATAGTTCATGAGAAAAAATATTATAATCAGATAAAGTATTAAATATTAATACCTCACTTTCAGCAAGTAACTGCTCCAATGCCTTCGGAAGATAAGGAAATACAGATGATCCTAAAGTCTCCACCATCCTGTGAATAAAGGCAGTAACCTGAGCAAAAAATGGGCAGCGATCAGATAAGAACATCCTAATAAAATAAGTACAGAAACATAGTAATAATGAACAAACAATAAATTACACTAAATAGTCCTAATGGTTCCGTTATTCAGCCTTTTAGTTTAAAAAAACAACTGATGGTCCGTACTGCTGAAACTTTTATCATAAACGATCGTTTATTTGGATGGCTATTTAATAGCTCTTTAATGTGATGCACAAGGAACATCCATGTGCCTTCCACATAAGTATCCAAATAAAGGACTCTCTGTGAAACAAGTTCCAAAAGTAAGGACGAACAGTGTAATCTTATAGCCGAAAGGATGAAATCTGTAAGCTTCATGAAACAATTTCCCTGTAATTTGATCTATATACAAAATATTAAATGAATCAAAAAATATTATTCCTGACCGCACCTTAGAACGCAAGGTTTCAACTTTCGGGAATATCACGAGGATTTGTAGAAGCACATCAAGTGTCTGTAACAAAAAGGAACATATAAGAACACATTATGTCGGTTGGGTTGTAAAAAAAACATGTAGTAAAAGTTGGCCATTAATTAGATTATCCGATACATTTGATTGAACATACAGAAACAAATTTCAATTTTCATCATGGGGAAATAGGTAACCCATGTGAGATCGATTAATTCCTTTAGGAGTGAAATCTAGAGATGGGAGATTATTAGGGACACAATAATCCAACTTAGCAACACGAAGGATAAATATTTTAACAAAAAGGTGTAGAAATCATAGTACTAAATTATCATTTTAATCAAATACTTGCATGTGCCAACAAGAAAAAATTAGCCTGAAAATTATAACATAAATGTATAAAATGACAAATAGTCCTATTTACCAACCTGCTTGAACATGAGACCAATGGCAGGACGACTAGCAGTTACAAGACGCTCACTAAACCCCTGTGAACATGGGGACACGGGCATTGTATCATTATTCATAAGAAAACAAACAAAAAGTAATGAAGATGAAATTAATGTAAGTAAAAATATGATAATTTGTCGCATATTTAAACCTTGCTCAGTGCATTAATCGCCATGATAATTTGTTGAATATTGGCAATTTTTGATGTTGAATCTTCTGAGTTTTGAACTCTGGAACTCGCAATCAATATTTCAACCTAAGTCATTACAACATTCTCACATTATAATTATATAAATTTAATTTAAACAAAAAATCATGTTCTACATCATCATCGCATAACTTAGTTTGGTCTATTGTATCACAAGAGTAACGCTTTTACCTGTTGACAAAGAGGAGTGAGTAGAGACGACAAATATTCTGACTGTTTTTCTAGTGGCACGTCTTCCATTCCAATTAACAAACCAATTGCCTGTAACCAAAAAATAAAAATAACAAATAAATTGTATGAACAGAAAAAGAAGAAAATGGATATCCACAGTTACCTCGAAAATGTGACTACCATCTTCAGAACCTGAAAGCTCTTTTGAAGCATAATCCATACTTGTAAAATGAGAAACTGTATCATGTAAACTCTGCACAAAATATAATATTTTAGCCAAACTGGTATAATTGAGAAGATATACATATTGGTGGCTAATAAAGTAGTTCTAATATTCAAGCAGCCATAAAAGAAAAAAGTTCAATACTTTGGAGCCTCAACTATATTGATCTATCCCTGAGCAGTTAGAAAAAAGTTGAATTTTCAGTACCTGCAAGATTGTTTCTATGAAAGGGACAAGCTTTGATTTGAGAAGTTTCACAACCCTCATAAAAAGATAACTTGCTCTTCGACTCACTTTCACTTTTGAATGGTGGATACCTCGATCATCAAGAAACGCGGCCAAAACCAAAGGAATATATTGATTATTTTCAAGAACAAACTTCATGTATCTTGTTATTGTATCAAGATACACCAATGCAACCAGACGATTAGAATGGCAAGGAAATTTAGTTGATAAAAGCATAGGAACAAGTTCCCTCAAGATCCCACTACCCGTTTTCATTGCTTCTTCACTTAAAGATTCCCCATATGCATAGAATAAAGATAAAGCAGCCTCAACTTCTTCAACATTAATATCAAGAGATGACCCCACGGCACTTGAAAGTGAGTTTCTAATAAATATTTGGGTTACATCTGGTGCTACTCGGCCTACATTACGTAGCAACACAAGCAGATCTTTTCTATGCTCCACCATCCGATCTTCCTCTTCTTTTCCCACTTTATCTAACACATCAAGGTTATCACGGTATATCGGATCATATCTGATTTGCATTCGGATCACCTCTAATATTTGACCAACGTGAAAAAGTTGACTTTCAGTCAATGGAGAAGGGGTTTTCATTGTGGCAACGTATCCAGAAAGAAATTGCACAATACTAAATGTTGTGTCAATCTCACAGTTCTGCATTTTGTAAAAAACTGATGGCAAAACTTCATTCAGAAGATCAACTGAAGCCTGCTTGAGATCCGCGCTGTTCAGATTCTTCAAGCAGTCCAGGAGCTCAGAAGCATAGCCTGTAAGTAAAGAGGCTAACCCTGACACAAACTCAGAGTCACCATCACCGGCTACTAACCCAAAAACCCGGCTCATTTGAAGGTTTTGTAGAAGGGTTAGTTTTGCTTGTGGGTCCATTCGTTTAGTAACCACAGCAAGAACACAACCGGATGCCGCACATCTGAGTTGATCAGGTAATCCTTCAACCAACATTAATTCAAATAACAAAGGGAGAAAAGTATTGTTTGCAATTAAACCGATTTCAATCCAAGATATATATCTCCGCATTGTGTCTAGAACAAATGCACATAATGCAGAATCTGAGTTTTTATATAAAGACACTATGTCATACCAAGCATGAACAATTTGACCAACACACTGCTGCCTCATTGCGTCCTTAATTTTGACAGATATGGCCCCCTCTTCTGGAGTTCGGGGGTAGTCCTGACTGATCAATTCATCATCCAGAGCATTTAGAACCCGACAAAACATATCAATCACCACACCACCTTTGCTTAAATTAGGGATAAAATCAAGGAAAACCGAAGACCAAATCGATGGATACTCAAAATAGATCAGAGTGACCAATATTTGAGCAAGTTTATTCTTTACATAAGGAGGACCATCCAAAACCTTCAACGAATTGGTATTATCAAGCGTTTCATAACACGCCATTGAAAACACAGATTTCCTTATGAAATTCTTCTCTTCTGTACTCATTCCAGAGTAGCGAGCACGCAACACTTCGTGCAAACATTGTAAACACCAAAACTGAACCTGAACAAGCTTCGAGAAACACAATCGTTCGATACATATGCTACAGATTGATGAACTGTCTTTGATTTGTTGACAGAATGCAACTGCTTGCGACTTCAATACCGATGTTACAGTCCCCGATTCATCGAAGATGATGAGTATCGCCTTTTCCAGATCGTCCATTGATGAATGATTTCAACAAACTTATGCAATACTAAACCCTAACGCAAAACCTCAGAGCAGTCAATCCGATTACTTAAACGGCTCTGAATGTAAATCACCAGATTAACAAAACAAATGAATTAAATAGGTAAATACTTAGATTACCTTTCCGATAGAGAAGGATTTGGTATCTGCAAAACCGATCTTGGTTCACAGAAACTAGGGTTTGTCTACAGATATGAAAAAATCGACTTAAAAAACAACAAGAAACAATTTTTTTTCGGCGTCTAGGGTTTCAGATTCAACAAGTGATAGGAAGATTAGAGATTTTGATAGGAAATTAGGTTTTTAAGGAGCGAAGGAAGCAGTGGGGTTTTGTTCAATAACACATCGACTAAACACACCGCCACCCATAAACCCATCCATATATTTATAGGGTGTAATTTTGAATATCTTGCCACGGAATTTATAAATTTCTTGACTCCAAGATTTTCTAAATAAATATGATTAAAATCTATATTAATGATTGTTATGAGATTTGAATACATGAATTGATTTACTTTCACATACGTCTAAGGATGAATTTATTTCTTACATGTCACGACACGTATTCTTTTAATACTTTTTCATATTTATTTTATTAAAAGAGTATATTATTGTTATGAGTGTGTAATATGTTGTTGATTTTGTTTTCCTTCTCAAAATTTTATTTTATATGATGTCTATCTTTATTTTCGTATAAAAAATTCTAAGTAGCTATTTTGTTTGTTATAATACTTTTGTGAACATACTTTTTAATATCTATTTTATATATTACTTTACTTTTCATGTCTCTTGTTCAAAATATAAAATGAAACAGGTACAATGTCCATCGTTAAAATATATAAATTAACAAAGGCTGATAAGCAAAGTATGACAATTATTTACCGTCATATATATAATTAAAAGTTCTACATGTTATACATGATTAAAATTTTTATATATTATTTGTAATTTAAAGTTTAATAGCTATATATTGCTTTTATTAGCATAATTAATTATGATAGATTCAAAAGTAAAAACATCTTGTTTTCATGCTTGAAATATATGGAAATTAAAAACTTGCTCAGGATGTTTACTTGGGCATCAAGTTTTCCAATGTTGATTTTAAATGTAAATGGCCTAGAAATATTCATGGACTTGTTTTCTTGGTCGTCAAGTTTACTTGATAAAGAAAATTGTTTGGTAGTTAAGAGACGCTTTGCAAATAAAAAATTAAAAAGTGTAATTATAACTATTTTTGATAGTTTTGCTAAACTTTTTTAAACTAATTTTAAACTTAAAATTACATGACTTGTGCTTGTGAAAATGTGAAGATCGTTCTGAACCAAATCAAAAGGTCCATGTAAGTAGTGGGCACTGGGCCACTGGCCATTGGGCTGTGTGCACTTGGGGCTTGGGCAGTATATAAAAACAAAAGGCTTGGGCCTTTGAATGATACGATGGACCATTTAATTTGGGCTCGGTAACAATCTCTTAAAGATGATATATAAAACAAACTGCTGTCTTTTTAAACCAAGAGTCCAAAATCTAACCCAATGGCATGGGCCGGTTCAACTATAAGCAAGGTATAATTTGAATTTTAATAATTTAAAATATTGTCTATGGGTCGATAATAGTCCATACTATTAATTTGGTCAATAACACTCCAAACTTTAACTTTTATAACCAACAACAGTCCCACTAACATATTTTTCAAATTTTTACGTTTGATTTTTATCTATTTAGTCTCAAAGTAGCTTGTATGTTTCTTCATTTCATTCATAATTATTGTTGTGAATCGAATCGAGTCCAAATCAAACGTAAAAAAATTAAAAATTATGTCACTATGACTGTTGTTGGTAATAAAAGTAAAAGTTTGGAGTGTTACCGTCCAAATTGATAGTATTATCGGCCAATATGTAATAGTTTGGATTATCTAAATCCAATTTTTCATTACCAAATACCAATATCTTCCACTTTTATATGCTTTAGTTCGTTTGAAAATGCTATTATTCATGATTATGTACTTTAGTGTTCTTAGTTGAAATTAGAGAAGGGGAAACGCAATATCCCAAGCTCCCAAGACACAGGGCACAAACACAAATGTAATTACTTATATTAAACATAAAGCATACTGGAAAAAAAAAGGTCTTTGCATACATCTTATAAGAAGGCAAGTTGTACACTAGGGGTAACAATGTGTAGGGCTGGCATGCTAACATGTTTCAAGTTGAATTGATAGCATGACCATACATTTATCATATCACATACATTAGCCCTAGTTCAGACAAAGTTAGTTAAGTGTGACCCGAATAACACTTATGTAATATGTGTATTTAAATTGGTTGATGGTTTTGAAATAGGTTTGCTAGTTTTCAATTGAATTGTAATCAAGTTTTAAGTGGGTCATATTGGTTGCAAACGGGTTGAAAGGCTGACCTTGAATTTATTAATTCTAAGTTTAAAAGGTTTGATTAATAGTTGATTCAATGAAGGGATAAACGGATCAACCCAAAACAAGAACTGTTTTTTTATACAAGTTATAAATGTCAAGTTAGTATCTAACCATTTACGTGTTGTATTCATGACACGAATACAACACACATAATTTATCATATACTAATGGATCAATTAGGTTGTGACATGTTTTCAACAACTAGTAGCAAACAATCACGGGTTATTGTTTTAAGTTTTTAAAGTATCACGGGTTACTATTGATGACAAGAGTAAAAACATCTCAAACAATTTATATATTTATATGGAGTATTGTTAAACATGACCCTTAAGACTATGTGATCACATAGTTTTTAATCCTTAAATATAACAATAAAACTATCTATATCTTAAAGCGAAAACGTTGAAAACTAAGATGGGTTCATTCATTTGAGCTATCAAGTACACACTTATGAATGCTCACTTATTCTGTTAACCACCGACTTCGCATCTTGTTTCATGCTCCAACCTTGACAACAAATATTAGAGATAAAAAGGGACAGTTGCATATTTCTTCATTTAAACTTGTAAAATTATACATTTCCTCAAAGCATGCTTAAATAATCATGTATATTATGCATTGAAAACTTGTGATTGAACAAATATGTAATTTATCAGGTGAAAGGGGAATACATGTAATTCTCCCGGATAAAATTTAACATCACCTATATACATATACAATAGTATATACCTATATATATTTTAATGTAATACAAATTTGAAACATCCAAAAGCAAAATCGCTCTATTTAGGATATATTGATTTTCTCACGTTGACTTGCATGCCAATTGAAGATATTATTTTAATGTTATAACATTCAAAGTTGGGTGGGGGAATTTTGGCATCATATTCCCTCGAATACACATAAAGAAAGTGACATTGAATAGATTGTAGGTATATTCATCGCTCTCATAATCAACTAGAGACGTAAACGATTCTTAGACGAAGTACGAATATACAAAAGTAGAATTACGTATACATATCATTTTCTCAATGTCTCGTGTGCATGTTTTGCGAGTGAGACAACACTTAAGTTTAAAACCCATACGTCTTGCCTAAATATAGCTTAGCACGTTAGTTTTGTTTGTCCATAAATGTAATTATAATATCAAATTAAAATTATATGTTCAGATCTACAGCTAAAACAACAATATATAGGAATAAAAAATGTATTAAAAGTCCAAAATGATGGTAGAGTGATATGTGAAATGTGATTAGTGTGGTGCGATATACGCCGTTAACTTCCTACAAGAAAACGTCAACCTTCACCGGCAATATGAAAGCTTGTGTTAACGAACTTTCTTCGTTTTCCTTTTGTTGGATGAACAACTTTGTCTTTATCGACCTTCCGTTTGAAAATAGAGCATGTGCCTTCATGATTCCATGAATAAGTTAAAACATCGTCATTGGGTTTGCAAAGATGGCATTTTGGTCTCTTTTTATTGTTTTGATCAACATTTTTCTTTTTGGCATGTGGGAGGAACATTGGTCAAAGGAGCAAGCAACCCCTGTTTTCAAGATTCATAGTTGGCCTTTTAAGGAAGGTTAATACTACAGGAGTTGCAAAAATCTGTGTAAAATAGCAATTTATTTTAAAAATTTTAATTAAATTTGCATATACAATCATAACAATTAAATGATCCGACTACGAAAAAAGGCCTAATACAACCTTTTAAAAAGATTTTTCTGAAAAAAGTTGTATTTTCTAATAAGAATGTTGCACTTGCTAACAAAAATATTGAATTATCTAACAAAAGATGTTTAGATCTAATACAACTTTACCTAGTTAAGCAACTTTTGATAAAGTGTTGTTTTAAGCTAATGCAACATTTATAAGGTTTAATTGAGCATTTTCAATGACTAATGCAACATACTACAAGAGTTGTATTAGCTTCATCTTCTTAAAGTGTTTTTTATTGTAATTAGTTACCACACTTTATATCAGGTATGAGTATCTTTTTACCAAGTATCGGTACAGTACCAAACCAGTACCAACCGAACATCGTCGGTACCAATACCAGTATTCGTTTTTTCAGGTTTTCGGTATATTCAGTATTTTCAATGGTAATGTACCGAATCGACAGGATCAGTATAGTGTTTAGTTTACAATTGTACTTATTTTTTATATCATTATTCTTTTAGTATGGTATTAGCTCGGTACCAGTATGTTACCGGTCTCACCCTTACTCTCAATCTCTTATCTTTATTTCAAATAACAAATTTTAAACACATGAATTAATAAGCTAAATATAGTAAACTTAGACGTTTCTAACATGTGCGTACACATAAATTTGCTCCTATCATTTTCAATGACTTTTACAATAATAACTATTTTAATAATCATGTTAGATGAATATACAAATAATGATTTAGATTTGTCACCATGAGTTCTCGTAATATTTGTGATTGTATATATAATAATCATCCCCTATTCTATTTTGTATAGTTCTTTTTTAAAAACTAGATTACTTTCGTTAACAAATGTTGTTTTTCCATCTATTCTAAACGATCTTTCAATGTGGCCAAGAACATGTATACAAAACATGTGTTTGATTACAAGCCTTTGACTTATAATACGACAATAGTTGCTACTTGCTAGATTATTTCATTTATATTACATAAAAATTCATTGCTTTAATCAATTCTATAAACATTGTTTGAAAACATCTATTGCATAAATAAAGACTTGTTTGTAAAGTAGGACTTTAAATGAGATATAGATATCTATATCTCATATAGAATCATGGAATAGAGATACAAGTAGTATTATGAATTGATTCTGCAAAAAAATCCCATTAATTTGGAACGACTTTTATCTATACTATATATAAAGCATATGAGATGAGTATTTTAAGATATCATAAAATTAAGAACACTTATGGAGCGTTTGGTTGGAAGGAATAGAACGGAATGGAATTGAGAAACTAGTATAATTTTCAAATAAATTATGTTTGAGTGGGTAATGAAATGTAAAACCAAGGGAATGTTTCACCTCAAATTCCCTTGGTTGTGGGATTTTAAATCCTTCCACCTAGAGAGAGAATTTGAAATCTCACAATCAAGGTAATTTGAGGTGAAACATTCCCTTGGTTTTATATTTTATTACCCACTCAAATATAATTTACTTGAAAATTATACTAGTTTCTTAATTCCATTCCATTCCATTTCATTCCTGCAACCAAACGTTTCATTTCAATGCATAAGATACAACTAATTTTGAGGGTAAAATAGTATTTATAACATTATTTACACATTACCGCTTATAATTAGTTACATAATAACATTACACTTACTAACATTTATATAAAATTTTATATTATCTACCCATATCTTTTAATCTATCACATTTAAAAACGTTTAGAGACTACAACTTAACCTATGTTTATTTTTAAACGTTTTGATGAAAACTTTTTGCTTAAACAATCTGTATATTGTGAGATACAATAAATTAATGCGTATATACAATTCGTCATGCAGAACTCATTTATTTGGTGTTTTTAGTTTAGAAAAAAATAATAAACTTTTGTAAAACTAATACAAGAATAACAAAATATTAAACACACGTGTTAAATGTTAAATGTCGCTCCGCCGCATTACGCGAACACCTTTCTGTATAAAATAATGGCACCCTTCTATATAAAATAAAAACATTCAATATTGAATATGTAGACACATTCATCCCTTGTGAAATCTCAATTTCCACCAAAACGTAGGTTGAAAATTAAGATTTCCCAATACAAAAATACAAAAGAGTTTTCAAGAAGATTGTCCAAGTAGATGCCGCTACTTCTGACCACGTGTCTCCGTCCGTCCATCGCTTACCAGCCACGAGTCTTCATACTTCTCCCTTACGCGCGTCAATACCATATTTATTTATCGTATTTAACCACTATTAATTATTTTTTTATATTTTAATTTTAATATATAATATAATTCTTACATGTCAGTATCCTCAGCAAAATGAGCATTCAAAATAAAAACGTTATCTCCAACTTCATGTCTATTGTTTAAAGTTCTTTCATTTACCTATTTATTTAAATCTTTATCTATTTTTCTATCTATAAATTTTAGAGTTCTATATATACTGATTTTTTAAACATATGAATCTATTATTCATTAACTTATATATTTTTTGTGAGTGTTTAAAAACAAAAAATAATAATAAAATAAATGTTTACGAGTATAATACAAGTGAAGAATAAGACATGAAAGACTAAACAAAATTTACAAATAAATATAGATAAATATATTTAGTTAAATTATAAAATTAAATAAGATTATTACTGAGATACAAAACAACAAAACATACAACTTACAAATAAACCCCCGCCCTTCACCATTTAGGTAACATGGGCTCGGGCGTAGCATCACAATCACAGACGTTTATCAACACCCCATGCTATACGGCATAAACAATGCAATTACCAGATCAAGCTACTACATTAGTCACAATAACAAAGAACCAAACATGAGGAAATTGTAATGGTATGGGCACAATAAGGCTCGCAACTAATATGTAGTTACGCTTGCACATCACAAAGGGACGCCAATCCAAAGCATCTGACTTAATTTTTGCAAAATTATCATAGCCTTGGAAGTACAAGATGTCACACCCCAACCTTGACGGCGGAAACGTCGAGGTGTGAGGGTTAAGATTGTTCACAGCCACATAACGCTATATTTAAATTGAAAATATTATTATCATAAGCATTAAATTGAAATACAACCATGAGTCACAAAAAGAAATAAGTTCAACATAATTCAAACATAACATAATGTTTTTGTTTATTTAACTAGGTCCAAATCCTAGTTTTATTGCAAGCTTCAAATGTCCACTTTAAACTTGGGGATTTCCTGAAACATGATGAAAATAAAGAGTCAACTAAAAATAGTTGGTGAGTTTCCAAGTTTTCATACATAATAAGATTACATGTAGCAATTCATGTCATAGGTTATAAGCTAGTAAGGTTATAGAACACATATCGTTACAACCAAACCTCGACTTGATTACAAGTATATAAGATTGGCTAAGTGTATTTGGTTCCCTAGTGCACAAGCGTACGGCCCCTAGGAGTCGGCAATACCTCGACTTTAGCACCAAATAGGCTTGTCAGGCCCAAAGATCTAAGACGTCGCCAGGCTAGCAATAGTTAATGATTGTAAACAAACTATGTATCTCATATAAACACTTACCAAAACACAAATAACCATGACCAAAAATAAGTAGAATTGCATGTGCATCACAAGTCTCAAACGTTTAAACGTGTATGTAATATAAGCATCATGTTTCACCCCAAATAAGTGTGAAATTATAAAAAGGGGACAAGGAAAACTCACATGTCAAACAAGTGCAAGAATGATGATAAATAAGAATAATAATAAGCGTCGTTCCAAGATGTATCGTCACAAGATGCCTAAACATATATATTTACAAGACTTAAGTTTATAATAATGTTAACGTTGTAACATGAACTAGGGTTTCAATAAGGTATTTAGGGCTTGTCAAATAATTTTGTTTAACATAATGAAAGCAATTACGTCTAATGAAATCAAAGAAATTTGTTACACATTTTATATAAGGTTTTATAAAACTATAACATTTATAATGATCTTGTATATATAAAGATTAGATAGAGTCTAAAAAAAATGATTTAAAGACAATGCTTGAAATGATCATATTTTTAGAACCAAGTTTGATTTTATCAAAATAACTATTTATTTAGTTTTTTTTAGAATATTGATAAAAGTATAAAAGTATTTCTTTTTTTTTCTTTTTAAAAACTAATTTACAGAAAATAAATAATAGTATTTTAAAATATTCAACTTTTATAAAATGGTTTTTTATAATTTTTAAGAAAATTCGGAATTGGTGTTAAGGGTCAAAAACCTTTAAAAATAAAACATGAGGTTCCCCGGATTCGAACCGGGGACCTCCTGTTTAGAGGGTGTGGTGATTACCAGTGAACCAAGGCTTCCAGCCGCGACATGTTTCTGTTTTTAATTCTTAAATGCAAACCTTAAACAAAACCCCCAAATCCTTAAGAACCCTAGAACACATTCGATCAAATTGATCACCCGTTTGTTGTTCTCAACCAAATCAAACATGGGGCTTTTGTATCCCATGCTTAAACGAATCTAAATTTATAAGTAACCTACCTGATTATGATCGAGCACAACGATGAAGGTGTCGCGACAGTCGTGACCCGCACTTAGATTGATTAGGTAAGAAATTGGTGATGATATTCAAATTAACTTTGCAGAAAGCTCCCACGATAGGTTTTGATGATAAGCCCCCAATCAATTGCAGGTCCAAGTGTGTCGAAGGTAGTACCCAACTAAGGTGTAGTTCGCGATGAAGGTGATGATGGAATTCGTTGATTGAGTTTGTTTCAGGTGTAATTGAAAGTTGTATACGCTTAGTAATGATTAGATGATTGATTAGGTTGAGTTAATTAGATTATTATTATGATTTAATCGCTGAACGGTTAGAAATTTTCGATGCCGACGGTTACCACTCGAACGACCTCCTTAGCCGACTTTACACCCCAATTAATGGGTACTTAAGGTTCGAAACTTAATCCTGATGACATTTGTAACGGTTTGGAACCAGGAAACGACCCATTTTGTCGTTTATAGGGTGGCCGGAGCCGGCCGGTGGCCTCGCCGGCCGGTGGCCGGAAATGCGGGTACAAAGGGGCGGGTGTTTGGGATTTTTATTAATTTACACATTTAGTCCCTTAGGTTTTTAGTTTTATTAATTTATGCATAAAAACTTCCTTTTAAAGTTTTAAAGTTGACAAAACTAACCCCATGACTTTCAAGTTTCAAATCTTTTTAAGTTTTATAATTTTTATAAGTTTTTATTGTTATTATTATTATTACTATTATTATTATTATTATTATTATTATTATTATTATTATTATTATTACTCATTTATTATTATTATAATTATAATTATTGTTGTTATTATTACTATCAATATCATTATTAATGTTATTATATGATTGTTACCATTTTTGTTGTTTACTTAGTTTAAAACTTAAACAAAAATCATACAATAAAAGACCATCAAGTTCCATAACTAGAAATTAACTTTTAATTAACGAAAATACGAGATGTTACAGTCTCCCCAACTTAAAAGAATTTCGTCCCGAAATTAAGAGAAATGAAACTATACAAATAAGAACGGGTATTTCTTCTTCATGTGCTCCTCACGTTCCCAAGTAAATTCAGCGCCACGTTTATTCTCCCAACGAACCTTGACGATTGGGGTTGTTGTGGTTCTAGTCTTCTTCATAATACGATCCATGATTTCAACAGGTTTCTCAACAAAATGTAATGACTCGTCTATCTGAATGTCTTCCAACGGAACATACAGACTTTCGTCGGCCAAACACTTCCTCAAATTTGAGACGTGGAACACAGGATAAACTCCACTAAGGTCGGAAGGTAGTTCCAGTTTATAAGCCACTTTCCCAATCCTTTTCAGGATTTTGAAAGGCCCTACAAATCTTGGAGCCAGTTTGCCCTTCTTTCCAAAGCGAACCACACCTTTCCACGGTGAAACCTTAAGAAGAACTATCTCCCCAACTTGGAATTCCAATGGCTTACGTCGCTTGTCAGCATAGCTCTTTTGTCGACTTCTCGCCACTTCAAGGTTCTTGCGAATGATAGAAACTTTATCGGTCGTCTCTTGTATAAGTTCAGGACCAGTGATGAAATTTTCACCAATGTCGGTCCAACAGATCGGTGAACGACATTTTCGACCATAAAGTGCCTCAAACGGTGCCATCTTGATACTCGAGTGGTAACTATTGTTATACGAAAATTCCGCGAGCGGTAGATGCGTATCCCAATCGCCACCAAAGTCAAGGACACAAAGACGTAACAAATCCTCCAAGGTTTGGATCGTTCGCTCAGTTTGACCATCAGTTTGAGGATGGTAAGCCGTGCTTAGATCTAGTTGTGT
Organism: Flaveria ramosissima; assembly: GCA_025215565.1. NCBI lineage: Eukaryota > Viridiplantae > Streptophyta > Magnoliopsida > Asterales > Asteraceae > Flaveria > Flaveria ramosissima. The sequence continues at coordinate 92,411,292 of CM046035.1, forward strand.
ACCCAAGAGTTCTTGCATAGACGACCAAAAATGTGAAGTGAAGCGAGCATCTCGGTCGGATATGATGTGCAGAGGTACCCCATGACGACTTACAATCTCATCAACGTATATACGAGCTAACTTTGATGTCTTGTAAGTGTCACGTATGGGTATGAAATGTGCCGACTTGGTCAATCGGTCAACGATCACCCATATGCTATCATGTCCTCGAGAGGTTCGAGGTAGCTTAGTTATGAAGTCCATGGATATGTGTTCCCATTTCCACATAGGAATCTCGGGTTGCTCAAGTAATCCACTTGGACGTTGATGTTCGGCTTTAACCTTCGTACACGTGAGACACTTAGCTACATAAGTCGCTATGTCTTTCTTCATTCCAGGCCACCAATATTGACCACGTAGGTCCATATACATCTTATCGGAGCCAGGATGAATAGAATAACGAGTTTGATGAGCTTCGTTCATGATGAAGGTACGGAGGTTATCGCGGTTTGGAACCCAAATTCGATTTGCGAAGTACATCAATCCATTGGGTTTCGTTTCCAATTGCGTTAGAAGATTATGCTCCAACTCATCCTTCATTCTTCCTTCTCGTTGTACCATTTGTTGAGCCTCCAGGATACTAGACTCGATGTCACTATCTATCCTCAGGTTTTGTAGCAATACGGTGGCCTCGTTGACATCAAGTCGGATCTCAGTATCGAACTCACCCAAAGTGTCAAACCATTGACGTCGATCGCGAATTTCTTGGAATGAGATCATCTTGTTGTGAATCTTTCGGCTTAGTGCATCGGCTACAACGTTTGCTTTACCAGGATGGTAACGAATGTCACAATCGTAATCACTAATCAACTCCACCCAACGACGTTGTCTCATATTGAGATCTTTTTGATTGAAAACGTGTTGAAGGCTTTTGTGATCGGTGTAGACTATACATTGCGTACCATACAAGTAGTGTCTCCAAATCTTCAAAGCAAAGACAACAGCACCAAGCTCGAGATCGTGTGTGGTGTAATTCACCTCGTGAACCTTCAATTGTCTCGATGCATAAGCTATAACCTTCCCTCGTTGCATGAGAACACAACCAAGGCCTTGTTTAGATGCATCACAATACACGGTGAAATCGTCGTTTCCATCGGGTAGGGTTAAGATAGGAGCATTGCACAACTTGTGCTTTAACGCTTCAAAAGCTTCTTCTTGCTCGGGACCCCACTCAAATGTTTTATTCTTTTGTGTCAAAGTGGTGAGCGGTTTTGCGATCCTCGAGAAGTTGGCAATGAATCGCCGATAATAACCAGCAAGACCAAGAAAAGAACGAACTTCGGTAGGAGTTGTAGGAACACACCAATTCTTCACAGCTTCCACCTTTGCAGGATCAACGTGAATTCCTTGGCTATTCACCACGTGTCCTAGAAATTGAACTTCCTCGAGCCAGAAATCACACTTCGAGAACTTCGCGTACAATTGCTCCTTCTTCAACAACTCAAGAACCAATCTCAAATGTAGTTCATGATCGGTGTTGGACTTTGAATAGATAAGTATGTCGTCAATGAAAACGATCACAAACTTGTCTAGATACGGCTTGCATACTCGGTTCATGAGATCCATGAAGACAGCAGGAGCATTGGTTAAACCAAAAGGCATCACCATAAACTCGTAGTGCCCATAACGAGTACGAAAAGCGGTCTTTGGGATATCATCATCATGGACTCGTAATTGATGATAGCCAGAACGTAAGTCGATCTTCGAGAAAATAGCAGCTCCTTGAAGTTGGTCAAACAAATCATCGATACGAGGAAGAGGATAACGGTTCTTGATGGTAAGCTTGTTAAGCTCACGATAATCGATGCACATACGAAACGTTCCATCTTTCTTCTTCACGAATAGTACAGGTGCACCCCAAGGCGAAGAACTTGGACGGATGAAGCCCTTCTCGGATAACTCTTGAAGTTGACTAGAGAGTTCTTGCATTTCCGATGGTGCAAGTCGATATGGTGACTTAGCCACGGGGTTTGCTCCCGGTATCAAGTCAATTTTAAACTCGACTTCACGTACGGGAGGTAAACCACTAAGGTCATCGGGAAATACTTCAGGAAAGTCTCGTACGATAGGGACATCCTTAAGTTCTTTCCCTTTGACTTTCGTGTTGACCACGTAAGCCAAGAAGGCCATATACTTCTTGCTTAAGCACTTTCGGGCTTGAGTGCAAGACATGAGTTTAAGCCCTTTGGAAGATTTCTCACCGAACACCTTCAAAGTATCTCCAGAAGGTAACGGTATACGGATGCACTTCTCGAAACAAATGATCTCGGCATGGTGTTTGGCTAACCAATCCATACCAATGATGACGTCAAAACTTCCAAGTTTCATAGGAATAAGGTCGATAAGAAAATCATGTGTGTCAAGACTTAAGATGCAATCACGAATAATGACATCAACGGTGATCGGTTCTCCATCGGCAACTTCAACGGTAAGAGGTCTTCCTAGTTTCGTATGTGGCTTAGCAAGTATAGGTTCAAACTCTAAAGAAACAAAACTCTTATCGGCTCCAGAATCAAATAGGACATGGGCATAAGTTTTATTAATAAGGAACATACCATTCACCACATCGTTGTTTGCTTGTGCTTGATTCGCGTTGATGTTGAACGCACGACCACGGGCTTGTGGAACATTACCCACAAGACGGGGGCATTGTGGGCGGAAATGACCAGGTTCCCCACAGTTGTAGCAAACACGATTTGTGACCACGGCGGCGTTGTTGTTAGGTGCACGGTGACAAGTCGCCACCAAGTGACCATATTTACCGCATAAGGTACAGATACGGCATGGTTGATTTCCCGGGTGGTGGTACCTACAAATGTTGCACATAGGCTGAGGACCAGCATAAGCCCTAGCCCCAGGCACTTGTGCCACAGGTGCAGCCACAGGTACAAGTTGTCTTTGAGGTTGTTTAGGTGCAGCCACAGCATAGTTGCGCGCCGGTGTGAACTTGCGCTTCTTGTTGTTGTTGTTGTTGTTGTTGTAAGACGGTTCAGCTTTGGTTTCTTTAACAGCCTCGGTAGCCGTCTTCTCTACCTTCTTTGCACCCTTCACAGACATGGTGCCCGCTCGTATATGGTTCTCGGTGAGTTGAGCGGTGATAGTAATGGCTTCTTCCAAGGTTGTGGGTCGGCTACCCACCACAGCATCTTGAATTTGGGGTGGTACACCCTTAATGAACTTCTCGATGTTGCGGGGGACAGTGTCGACCATGTGAGGCAGCAATAAACTCAACTCATGATGCCTAGTTGAGTAGGCCAAATGATCACCATCATTTTGCTTCAAGTTCCAGAATTCTTCCTCCAACTTTTGCAACTCACTTCGTGGGCAGAACTTCGCGATAGCGATGTTCTTGAACTCCTCCCAAGTAAGTGCTTGCACAGCTTCGGGTCCACGGTTTCTCTTCTCGCTATTCCACCAGGTAAGTGCCCTTTGTTGGAGCACACTAGTAGCATAACGAACCTTGAGTGCCTCGGGACATTCACAGTTGATGAAGGTATTCTCCATGCTTTCGAACCACTCAAGAAGACCAGTGGCTCCTTCCTTGCCACTAAAACTAGTGGGCTTGCAAGAGCTAAAGTGTTTGAAAGTGCAAGTTCGATTGTTCCCGTTTTGGTTGTTCCCATTTTGGTTGTTGCTGTTCTCTCCATGACCATTACCATTGTTGCTACCATTGGTCAGTAAGGTGCTATTAAGTTCAGCAACCATGGTCGGGATGACATCAGCCATTTGGCGAGCAATCATGGCGGCTAGTTTACGATCGGAACTTCCACGCTTTCCATGATGACGAGACATGCTGGAATATACAAAATGAGTTAGATACGAGATTTGGTATAACAAGGGTCATAGTTCAACAAGGATAAGGCTAAAGTTGTAAGGCACATGGAATGGTTCCATTTGGTAACGCATTACCATTTGGAAACGTTGACACGTCAAGGTAAGTTGACCCACTTGCCTTAGAAATTTGTGTATGTTGACCATAGTTTATCACTCATCCCAGAAATCCCCAGGTAAGCATAACTAGTCCCGTAGGATTTATGCGATATGCTTGCCTTAGCCCGAGGGCCTTTTGCCAGGAAATCCAGAATACAGGTGTCTATGTGTCACACAAATATCTTAGGTTCATGAAATCAAAACCTTGATGAGATTTTACATAGATTAGACATAAGTCTAAGGATTCAAGTCATAAGCATAAGTATACAATTCCACGTGTCGACGAGAATAAGATTAAGAAGTTTCATTTTTCGGGGAGAGTCAAAGTGTCAAAAGGTAAGTTTAGGGAGACGAGTAACTAAGTTTAAACAATTACAAGGCAAACCTATGCTAAGGCATCAAGTTGCACATAAGTAAAGTATAGCATTATGTAGCATGTAACAATATATATATTACCAAGAATATAAATATTATTCTAAGAGGTTCATGCATAAGCTATAGTCTAGGTCACCATTTCTAATAACCTAAATCCCTATAGTTATGGGCTCTGATACCAATCTGTCACACCCCAACCTTGACGGCGGAAACGTCGAGGTGTGAGGGTTAAGATTGTTCACAGCCACATAACGCTATATTTAAATTGAAAATATTATTATCATAAGCATTAAATTGAAATACAACCATGAGTCACAAAAAGAAATAAGTTCAACATAATTCAAACATAACATAATGTTTTTGTTTATTTAACTAGGTCCAAATCCTAGTTTTATTGCAAGCTTCAAATGTCCACTTTAAACTTGGGGATTTCCTGAAACATGATGAAAATAAAGAGTCAACTAAAAATAGTTGGTGAGTTTCCAAGTTTTCATACATAATAAGATTACATGTAGCAATTCATGTCATAGGTTATAAGCTAGTAAGGTTATAGAACACATATCGTTACAACCAAACCTCGACTTGATTACAAGTATATAAGATTGGCTAAGTGTATTTGGTTCCCTAGTGCACAAGCGTACGGCCCCTAGGAGTCGGCAATACCTCGACTTTAGCACCAAATAGGCTTGTCAGGCCCAAAGATCTAAGACGTCGCCAGGCTAGCAATAGTTAATGATTGTAAACAAACTATGTATCTCATATAAACACTTACCAAAACACAAATAACCATGACCAAAAATAAGTAGAATTGCATGTGCATCACAAGTCTCAAACGTTTAAACGTGTATGTAATATAAGCATCATGTTTCACCCCAAATAAGTGTGAAATTATAAAAAGGGGACAAGGAAAACTCACATGTCAAACAAGTGCAAGAATGATGATAAATAAGAATAATAATAAGCGTCGTTCCAAGATGTATCGTCACAAGATGCCTAAACATATATATTTACAAGACTTAAGTTTATAATAATGTTAACGTTGTAACATGAACTAGGGTTTCAATAAGGTATTTAGGGCTTGTCAAATAATTTTGTTTAACATAATGAAAGCAATTACGTCTAATGAAATCAAAGAAATTTGTTACACATTTTATATAAGGTTTTATAAAACTATAACATTTATAATGATCTTGTATATATAAAGATTAGATAGAGTCTAAAAAAAATGATTTAAAGACAATGCTTGAAATGATCATATTTTTAGAACCAAGTTTGATTTTATCAAAATAACTATTTATTTAGTTTTTTTTTAGAATATTGATAAAAGTATAAAAGTATTTCTTTTTTTTTCTTTTTAAAAACTAATTTACAGAAAATAAATAATAGTATTTTAAAATATTCAACTTTTATAAAATGGTTTTTTATAATTTTTAAGAAAATTCGGAATTGGTGTTAAGGGTCAAAAACCTTTAAAAATAAAACATGAGGTTCCCCGGATTCGAACCGGGGACCTCCTGTTTAGAGGGTGTGGTGATTACCAGTGAACCAAGGCTTCCAGCCGCGACATGTTTCTGTTTTTAATTCTTAAATGCAAACCTTAAACAAAACCCCCAAATCCTTAAGAACCCTAGAACACATTCGATCAAATTGATCACCCGTTTGTTGTTCTCAACCAAATCAAACATGGGGCTTTTGTATCCCATGCTTAAACGAATCTAAATTTATAAGTAACCTACCTGATTATGATCGAGCACAACGATGAAGGTGTCGCGACAGTCGTGACCCGCACTTAGATTGATTAGGTAAGAAATTGGTGATGATATTCAAATTAACTTTGCAGAAAGCTCCCACGATAGGTTTTGATGATAAGCCCCCAATCAATTGCAGGTCCAAGTGTGTCGAAGGTAGTACCCAACTAAGGTGTAGTTCGCGATGAAGGTGATGATGGAATTCGTTGATTGAGTTTGTTTCAGGTGTAATTGAAAGTTGTATACGCTTAGTAATGATTAGATGATTGATTAGGTTGAGTTAATTAGATTATTATTATGATTTAATCGCTGAACGGTTAGAAATTTTCGATGCCGACGGTTACCACTCGAACGACCTCCTTAGCCGACTTTACACCCCAATTAATGGGTACTTAAGGTTCGAAACTTAATCCTGATGACATTTGTAACGGTTTGGAACCAGGAAACGACCCATTTTGTCGTTTATAGGGTGGCCGGAGCCGGCCGGTGGCCGGAAATGCGGGTACAAAGGGGCGGGTGTTTGGGATTTTTATTAATTTACACATTTAGTCCCTTAGGTTTTTAGTTTTATTAATTTATGCATAAAAACTTCCTTTTAAAGTTTTAAAGTTGACAAAACTAACCCCATGACTTTCAAGTTTCAAATCTTTTTAAGTTTTATAATTTTTATAAGTTTTTATTGTTATTATTATTATTACTATTATTATTATTATTATTATTATTATTATTATTATTATTATTATTATTACTCATTTATTATTATTATAATTATAATTATTGTTGTTATTATTACTATCAATATCATTATTAATGTTATTATATGATTGTTACCATTTTTGTTGTTTACTTAGTTTAAAACTTAAACAAAAATCATACAATAAAAGACCATCAAGTTCCATAACTAGAAATTAACTTTTAATTAACGAAAATACGAGATGTTACACAAGATGTTTCAATTGAACTCAAGTTCATAATCATTGACACACCAGTTATTGCATGGGCGATATTTGGTTGCGGCTGCATAACGTAAACAACTACCAATCCATAGTAAAGAATGAACAATAATGTACAAGTCGTCAAAGTATTATAGATTTTAACGCTCTGGACACAACACACTGTTAATTTTACTAGTTCATAGTAACGAATTAGTCGTATTGAGATCGTTAAAAAACGTCTTGAAACTGGATATTAAATTTAACTTGCATGACTAGCTAGTAATTCTAAAATCCATGATCTCGTGGTCTAATGATGTTGATAATAACTTCTCATAAATCCAACGAGTTTAAATCCATGAGAAGAACACTTTGATTAGATGATATTTTCGAGTAATTTTTTTTAAAATAAACCTAATAATCAACAATATGATATGAATATACTTTTCGATCATTATCCTTTTCAAATCAAGCTTATTTGATTTTTCTATATGTCATCACTAGGTTAGATATACCCGCGTGTTATACGGGTTGAAATAAAAAGTTGTATAATAAATTATATATATGTATAATACATATCAATAAAATTATTATATATAAGAAACATATCTAAGTTATAAACAACAGTATAAAAAAGTTTTTATTATTCATTACTATATATAAACTTTTTTATATAGATTTATAAAAGTATTTTAGTTTTAACAATGATTAGCTATAAATTAAACTATAGTTTAATAAATTAAGTCTAACTAAAGTATTCTTAATAAAATATTATTTATTTTTAGGAAAAAATTATCTTGATTAGTATGATATTAAATAATAGTTGTTTATTAAATCTTTTTTAAAATCAATACTTTTACCAAAATTGTAATTTATTATAGTGGTTACATATGGACAATCCTAGGTGACGATTACATGAACATGCTAGTGAATAGTCATGTGGATAATAATTATTTTGATTTATTAAAATAGATTATTAGATTGGTGAAATATCATTTACGCATAAACCTAAAAATTTAACATTTCTCTTAACCGTTTGAAACTTAAAACATATACTTACGACATTTATTCTGGTTTCTAAACTTTTCATCAAACAAACTCTAAATATATATCTTGAAGATTCGTGCATTCTCCGGTCTCCACCTTTCACCTCTAGAAGACATTAGAATGTGTCCAGAAGCGCAGGGTAACACCCCTGTTCCGCACACCACTTGCTAACTCCCTGCTTAAAAAAACTCCGACCAATCAAATAAGTTTAAGTTAAAACTAAAACCTTTGACAAAATTCATTGAAAGCGATGTTCACAGATGCTTTCTAATGGTTTTTACCTTAAGGGTGCGTTTGGTTGGAAGGAATGGAATTGAATGGGATGGAATTGAGAAACAGTATAATTTTCAAGTAAATTTGTGTTTGAGTAGTTAATGAAAAGTAAACTCAAGGGAATGTTTCACCTACCTAGAGAGAGAATTTGAAATCTCACAACCAAAGAAATTTGAGATGAAACATTCCATTGGGTTTTACATTTCATTACCCACTCAAACATAATTTACTTGAAAATTATACTAGTTTCTTATTTCATTCCATTTCATTCTTCCTTCCAACCAAACGCACTTTAACAGTACCATGTTAATTCCTACTTTATAAAGTCTAATTTCAGGTGAAAATAAAACTGCCATCACTGTTCTTATGAGACATTTAATTTGTTTCTTTTTCTCAAATTGAATAAAATTAAATACCATGAACTTTATTGAAATCGTTCCTGTAAGATATAAGATAATCATTATTTTATTCTAAATGCCTAAATGGATGGAAACGTGACGAAGAATTCTGCCGGTTAATAATAATGATAATAACACTGCCATTATGTTATCTGATCTATAATCATTATTATAATAATAGAAAAAAACGTCATAGTATTCAGAAAGTCATATTTTCAAGTATATATTCTCTTTCTTTGAGAAATATTTTATTTTCAAGTTGAGTAAATAATAATAATAAAACCTCCTTTTTCAAAAAGACAAATAGTCATTCTATCCGTATCTGTGTGGAGTTATCCAGATTAACAATATTTTAATCTTAATTAGAGCATCCGAAAGTCACAAACCGTCACCTAGAATCCATCGGGTCAAAACCCCGCAAAACCAAAATGAACCTCTCCAGTCTCCACTCTCTTGATCCACTCTCACATAAGTAAAAATATGACGAAAGCCTTTATTTATTTTTATTTTTCAGCTGACTTGAAAGATGCTCTCAGTGTTCCGCTATACGCACCCAGACATTAGACCAAGCAGGAACCGGGGATCAAAGTTCCATTGATTCATCTATCTCAAAAAGGGAAAAAACGGAATCAAGAAGGGGTCAGCTGAGCTCTAACTGGTTAAACCCGCTTTGGTTTGTTTAAGGAGAGTTCGTAGCTAAATAGAATAATTGAATGTTCAATGAATTTATAATCTATACAACTATAATATCATAACCTGTATCATTAAAAAGTTAACAATTAAGTTTTTATAACTTACAAATTTTAGGTTATAAATTCATCAAAACTTATAAACTATAATATTGCTAAATAAATCAACATTGTCATAAAACAACTTATGATTATTTTTCAGTGAATACATACACGTGCTCCTTTACACCTACTATACATTTAAAAACGCCAAATATATACTTCATAAGATGTAAACCCACAAATATGATTGAATACATCATTTTCTCACTAGGTAACTAGGGATAACACGTGACAGCACCATATTTATTTTAATTAATTTTTTTGCTTCTCTTATATTAAATAACTACATTAATTACTAATAATATTATTTAATTATTTTTTAGATTAGAAATAGTTTTTAATAAATTTAAAATATATTTTTTATTAATGCTTTTCCAAAGAAATAAATTTTTACAAAAAGAACTTCTTCTTAAACATAAACTTTTTTTAAACACTTTGAAGTTGGTTTTCTTAAAGTAAAATTTTTATAAATATAAAGTAAAATTTTTATAAATAAAAAATAATTAAAAATGAGAGGTATACTAAGAAAATTATTAAAAATGATACTTTTTAAATTGGTTTGTTTTGAAACAAAATATTTAATTTATTTTATAAAAAATATAAAAAAAATTTAAAAAAGGTGATATTATTGATTTGTTTATTATAGTTATTATTTATACGTAGTTTTGATCCTATCTTATTTTAAAATATTTTTTATACTTAATAAAATTTTTTTATTTTTTTTTAATTAAAACATTGTAAAACTTTTCAATTAATAATGTTATGTCAAGTTACATCAAAATAGAAGGTAGACGGGCAACAAGCTGCGCCGCCCCCCCTTTCTGAATAGCAAATCCTAACCTTCCAAAAACAAATCCTTGCCTCCCCGGGGATGAGCAATGGTTGTCTATGACCCGTTGGACCCTGGTCAAAAAGTTGATAGCGCTTGGCGCTAGGGAGCCAAATGTATCAAAGGCAAAGGGAACAAAAACGTGCTGGTTCTCTGCGCAAGCTTTAGCATGTTTATCCACTTTCTTTGATTCTGCCTTTCTTGCTGCTTGACCAGCTACAAAACCGTTTTCCCGTAAACCAACCAAAGGGGAAACCCCTGTGAGGTCCACACAAGCATGTTTGCCCCCAGCCCAGCCAAAGACGAGCAGATCCGCTGGTCGCAAAGTAGACCTCCCCTCCATAGGGTCCGTGAGGAAATTCACAAGGGTTTCTTTCTTAACAGAAATCCCAGCTCTTCTTAGGATGTCCCCCAAAACATCTCGTACCCAGTCATGCCGATATTTGAACCCAGGTAGCTCTTTACAGTGAAGGGCGTGCTCCCCATATTTATCCATGCAAGCTTTACGACATATCGGACATGTTTCATATTCCGGGTACATAGGGATCATCAACCGGTATTTGAGAATTGCTCTATATTCTACTGGAGACATGCACTGTCCCAACCCTTCAATCGGGATAACGGTCAAAAAGTCCTGAGCATGGGGGCCCTTCAGGCACTCAAACACCGCCTTTTGGCGGGATGACAAAGAAAAAACTTCTCCCAGGCTTTGAGCGATTTTGCTAAACAGAGCATTCGCCAAAGTTGTTTGTGGCTTCGAGGGGGCGGTGTCCTTATTAGAGAAACCGCCAATATCCAAGTCTGGGAGAAGGACATATAAGCGTTCGAGCGCCTGCTGATAGTCCGGGTCAAGCCCGAAGACCCCACTGTTTCGAAGGATATGATCTTGTAGTTCCAAAGACTGAGCTCTAGAGGCCACAAAAGCATAAGCCCCAACATCTCGAGCTGAAAGGAGTCCCAAACCACCGAGACGCATTGGCAAAGATGCCAAACGCCATTGGAGATCACCAAAAAAAGGACCACCACCCACGACTATGTCTTCTATAGCCTCCCTGAGGCCATCATCGAACCGAGATACCGCATCCTCCATCAAATGGGGTTGACAAGTGCGCAACCCAAAAAGTAACTTAGCAACTCCCATGCACGACCTTAGCAAAAGTAGTTCACATTGGGGATTCTTAAGGCAGGGCAAGAGTTTCATGAGGTCAACCGCTCCCGAGGCCCGCCGCCCAGCCAACTCCTCAATAAAGCTAGGATCACGGCTAACAGCTCCGCCAAGGAGCTTAACCCCCCTCTCTGGTCTACCAATCCCTCTTGGGAAAAGTCCGTCCTGAACTTTACGCCCATCGCATGTCGGCCAAAAACCTCTGTTTTCTTAATGTTGAGATAAAGCCCCAGAGATGGCCCTTCCACGTTGATGATGTCTAAGGCCTTAGCAACCTCAGACGCGTTGCCGATAATCGTTCCATCATCCAAATACCAAGCATGAAACAAAATGTTACAACGGTCCTGGACCCGAAGAATAAGGGGGTGTAAGGCAAGGGCAAAGAGAAGGGGCCCTAAGGGATCTCCTTGTTGTACTCCGGTAGTAGCCCCGATACAATCATTACCAACATACAACTTAGCAGGCTGAGCATAAAGAAATTGGACCCACCGATAGATTGACGGGCAATGCTGATGAACCTCTTGAAGGAAGGTTGTGCGGTCGACCGTGTTAAAAGCATTAGAGAAATCCACAGTAAGCAAGGCCAAGGAGCCGTCTTCATGGCAAGAGTTGAGAAACCTGTTTGCACTGTGAAGCACCGCCTCTGCACCATTAGGCATCCCTACCCCAAATTGAAAGTCCCCCAAGTGTTGGGCCATGTCTTTCCCGACCTTCTTCATCACCACCTTAGAAACCAACCTTCGCCAAATACACCCCACAGCAATAGACCGAATTCCTTTATCAGGCTTCAATAAGGGGGTGAGGGGGGCCGACGCAACAAACTCAGCAAGCACTTTAGGGCAAGATCCCTCAAGAAATAAGTTAACAACTTCAGTAATGCTCGTAAGCAAAACTGAGGGAGTCACAGACAACTTTAGTTTATTTAAACTGTGTAATATACGAGTTTACTAATACTAGTTTGTCAATTATAAAGTTATATTAAGGGTCGGTAAAAATCACGTTCAAGTTACCAATTGCAAAAGTTCTTCGAGAAACAAAGATTTTTTAGTTTCCGTTATTTTAGGTAACTGCAAAGGGTAATGCCGTAATTTACCACCCCATTTCTTCGCCTTGCCGCTAAGCAACATATATCTTTTTCTTTTCTTTTTTCCTATATTTTTATTTATTGCGTACAAATAATAAAAATCTTCAATTGAAAACAGGAAAGAGCCCCCTTTCTTCATTCCATTGACCTTCTTCACATCAACAAATTCGTCGATCTCCCTTATTTTTCTTCAATAAATTCGAATGTAAATACTCTAATTCATCTTCAATATTCATCCGCTTTCTCTTGATTTCATTCGTTTGTTCAATCAATTTACCTTTTCTGTGTGTACGATCAAAACCTAGGCTTTAGATTTCACGAAATTGATCGGTTTGTTCAGTCATGGCGGTTCCGACAATGGCACTGTACGCAAGTCCTCCGAGCAGTATGTGTTCAACACCGTATCCATGCCAGATCAATTCTCATGGATCCTGTGATTTTGATCTAAACGGCCGTTCGTCGTCGTCGTCAACGGCGACCGCTTCGTCGTCGCAGAAAACGATCGTCGGTGGCCTGTCATCGCTTTTCTCTTCTTCGTCGAGTTTTTCCTCCGGCGGAGCGGAAGACTTGACGTCGTTGAGAGGTGGTGAAGAGATGAACAATTCATTCTCCTACTCGTCGTTTGGGTCGTGTTTGAAACGGGATCATTTTCATCAGAGTCCTGTTTCCGTGATCCAAGGCCCGCTTTCGTTAAGTAGTACCCCGTCTATGAGATTTTCGCCGGAAAGAGATGGTCCTGTTCGTGTTGGGACCAGACGGTTGTTTAGAGGCATTGTTACACACGCGTTAGGATCGTGTGTTGATTATTCGTATGTTAACTTAGCTGAAGAACTCACATTTGTTATGGATGATAGTAATTTGAAAGAACCAAATCCCGAGCCCTATGCTAAAGATATGCTATTGGCTGCTCAGTTAAAACACGACATATTCAAGGATGAGCTGGTTATCAGAGCTTTTTATGAGGCTGCAAAAGCACATAAAGGCCAGGTATCAAGTTATTAACTAGTAATGTTGTATTGTTTGCTTAAATTTACTAGATCTAATTATTTTTATGTATTAAAGTTATGACATTGATCTTGTAGATGCGAGCTAGTGGGGATCCTTATTTACATCATTGTGTAGAAACGGCTTGTTTGCTAGCGACAATAGGTGCTGATGCTATGGTAGTTTCCGCAGGGCTTCTACATGACACACTTGACGATTCTTTTATGAACTATGATTATATTCTCCAATCTTTCGGTCCTGGGCTCGCGGATCTTGTTAAAGGGGTAGGACCATAAGAGTCTACAAATGAGAAGTCTTATCTCTACATATTGACATGCATTGTATATGAAATTGAAATCTTTATTGTGCATTTTATGACTTGATCATTTGTAGGGATTACGTTACAAATATATAAATTCTCAATTATATGGTTGCATATTACAGGTGTCCAAGTTGAGTCAAATGAGTAAGCTTGCTCGTGAAAGCAATACAGCAACTAGAACCATTGAGGCAGATCGTATGCACACCATGTTTCTTGCAATGGCTGATGCTAGAGCTGTACTTATAAAATTGGCTGACAGGTTGCACAATATGATGACACTGGATGCTTTACCCGTGTGTAAACGATATAGGTTTGCAAAGGAGACTATGGAGATATTCGCTCCTTTAGCAAATCGTTTGGGAATTGTTAGTTGGAAGGAACAGTTAGAAAATCTTTGTTTCAAACATATCAACCCAAATCAGTACAAAGATTTATCTTCCCAACTTATGAAGTCTTTTAATGATACAATGGTCACCTCTGCTGCTGAAGAGTTGAGGCAAGCCCTTAAGGATGGATCTATCTCTTATCATGTTCTATATGGACGACATAAAAGCTTGTATAGCATTCATTGCAAGATGCTAAAGTACGTCTCTTTCTCCAACAACATCATATTCTTCACGCGCACTTTTTTGTTGCAAAATGTACGTTGTTTGTTGTATGACATGTTGTTCGTATCTTTGAGAACCACATTGTTTCCAAATTGCCCTAAGCTGCAGAAATCTACTAGCAGTGAACTTTATACCTGATTATGCAATTATCATCCAGAAATGCATTCTCTTTAATTCTTGGGTAAACTGCATGAAATACAAAAAATGTTTCTATGAAAAAAAGTATTTATAAATTTATTTTTTTTGAAAATTTATAGTAACTAGTAATTATATAATGTCAAACCAGACGCCACATGCTATTTACGTATATATCAATATGGTAAATAAAATGGCATGTTAGTATTTTTTGAGAAATCAGAAAAAAATGGTGACTTGGTAACGGTTGAATAAGTCATTCATTGTTCCAAACAAAAATAATTGATTACTAAATAGGTAGTATAGTGCAAGTAAGTATTTATAAATTTGGTTGCTTAACTGTTGAGATAGTGTGAAGTTATTTTCTATTTAGTGGGGATTTTCTCTGTATGCTAAGCTTGGGCTGACAAGTCCTGATTTTGGAGAACTATGAAAACTTCATTTAGAATTCACTTATTTGAAACATATCAATATCACATTGTTTTGTGGTAAAGGTTGTACTACTGTCATTATTGAAATTGCATATTTTTTGGTGTAGGAAAAAGTTAAGTATGGATGAAATTCATGACATCCATGGGCTACGGCTGATTGTGGAAAATGTAGAGGACTGTTATAAAGCATTGCAGCTTGTTCATGGGTTATGGCCTGTAGTACCTGGAAAATATAAGGACTACATAAGTCACCCCAAGTGTAATGGGTATGTTGGCATAGTATCCTCCTGTATGATTTAATTTAGTTTTATATAAACACCAAGTTTATTGATTGTTTATTCTTTATTGCGTAGTTATCGATCTCTGCACACGGTGGTATTGGGAAAGGGATCAGTCCCACTTGAAGTTCAAATCAGAACAAAAGAAATGCACTCACAAGCAGAGTTTGGATTTGCAGCTCACTGGAGATACAAAGAAGGCGATTGCATGCATTCTTCATTTGTGCTGCAAATGGTTGAATGGGCACGCTGGGTGGTGACTTGGCAGTGTGAGACAATGATGAAAGATCAATCATCCATTGGCTACACGGATGCCATGAAACCACCCTGCAAATTCCCTTTTCATTCTGAAGATTGCCCACATTCTTATAAACCTTCTTGTGGATCCGACGGACCCATTTTTGTCATCGTGATCGAGAATGACAAGGTTGGTAATTCACAAGCTCAACGATTTTGTCAGATACTTGATTTATTAACTGATAGATAAATTACAGCGGCCAATTTTCATTCATTTATGTATAATGGGTTGATTACGGTTGTGTTATATCTATGATGGAGCAAATGGGTAAAATGAGAAAAGGTAACCTAATAGAAAACGGGTCGAAATTCATTCAAGTTTTATTTTAAATGCATAAAGCGTACTAAGCATTTTATTCACTTTTTTTTCATTGAAGTACTTTACTATCTGTAACTATATTTGACATAATAATTATTCATGAAGTTCTCAATAAATTTAGACAAAAAGTGGTAATGAACCGTACAAATACTTGCCTGGTTTGACCCGTAATTCGACCAACCCATGTGTGCTACCAGTATTTAATAGTTTGTTTTGGAAAAAAATTGTTCATCTCTAATTGGTGAAAAGGGTAAAAAGAATGTATATCTTAAAACTCAAAGAAACTTGTCTTCAAAGTCAGCTGAGTGTCCTTTAAATTTTAAAGCATAAAACCTCAAGTCATATCATCACCCTTTCAGATGCTCCGGTTATTTTTGGACCATAAGTATTTTCAGGCTGATCCCAAACCCATTTTTGACCCGCTCCGAAATGTATGCCTGTTACCTAACCCGCATATTTTGTCACATCTGCTGGTTTTGTCTTTAAACAAAATTTTTATCTGTTTAATGCATAAATGTAATCGGGAAACATTGTTGGCAGATGTCGGTGCAAGAATTCCCTGCAAATTCAACTGTGAAGGATCTTGTAGCTGTAGCTGGTCAGGGAAGCTGTAGGTTGACCCCGTATGGGTTTTCAGTGAAGCAAGAGATAATGCCAAAAGTAAATCATGAAGCTGTGAATGATTTTAACTACAAGTTGAAAATGGGGGATGTAGTGGAACTAAGCCCAAAAATGCCTGATAAATCGTTAACTGAATACAGGGAAGAAATTCAACGAATGTATGAGATTGGGCTGCCTGTAACAAGTAGGCAAAAAACTGTTGGTAACAGGGTTGCTTGGAGAAGATGAAGATGAAGATGAAGATGATGATAGGATTATGATAACAAGTTTAATTTCCGAAATGGGGAAATGGTTTAGTTATTTACTTGTAAATATTTGGTCCAATCTTTGTACAGAATTATGCTGCAAGAGAAGTAGGTTATTCCAAAGGAAGGTGTAGGTAAGGATGCAGGAAACAATTATTCTGATATTTAGATGGTTTAATAGTTGTTATATGCAATTGTATAAGGACGTTACTTTTCCTTTTTAAATTCTTATCATCTTATTCCAGCAAAGGACAACTGAGTGAGTCCATTCCGGGTGGTGGTCGAGTTTATGACACGAATGTAAAATGAAATTTTTTGGTTTAGGTTCTTGGTATCACATGGTTTGGGAGGAAGAGCCAGACATTATTAGCTAAACACTCTGTTAAGGTCATGCCGGGTTAAATATTGCGTCAAAGTCATGCAAGATTTGAGTTCATTTTCAAGTTGATTTTTATTTTAGAATGTGTTGTGTTATAGATTATACTGATAGGGTATTCTATGCCTAACATCAAGAGTTAAAAAAAAAAGTTGAATTGAGATTTTATATTCACAGTACATTGTTTTATATACATTTTAAAAGTACAAATATGAATTAAATAAATAAACTTTTTCTGAGACTCATGAATATATATTCGTGTTCGAGGTCGTATGTTTAACATGATATTTGAGCTCATGTATTGCTCGAGTTGGTGAGAAATTTTCTAAGTTCGTTTATGATTGGACGGACACCCAACGAAGTAATCCAGTATAGACACCCCTAGGCCCTGGCCATATTTGATCAAAGGCCCAAATACATTATGTTTTAAATTTGCACCGTCCAGCAATGCTGAACGCATTGTTGAGTTTTGACATTAGTTATTAGTTGAGGCCCAACCAACCCCATCTTTTTTGGATGAGTCGTTAGTGACTAAAAAACGTTATGCGGAAAAGTGTTTTCGAACCATCTTCAACTCAATCATAAAACATCCATAATTAGATTAAAAAGAAATAATTATCTAATATTTATTATCACCTCCCTCAAAATCTTGAAAACATTTATTATATAACTTATAAGATACTATGGAGTCGATCACCCATGCGGTACGGCAGATTAGTATGTGTGCTTTTGCAGTCTGATCTGAGTTGTTTGTAGTTATATTAGATTCATACTTACACAAAAGGTGTCTTGTAATTAAAAGATAAGGCATATCTATTAGTTTTGTTATAATAATTATTACTAGCGTTATTATAATTATCAATACGTCTGTGTTTATGTTAATAAATTTTTATTTAATAAACATATAAGGCATATCTATTTTAGTCGTATATTTTATGGTAAGCTTTCACCATCTTAATAGACCTCTCGGTGTGATAATCAAGAGGCATCACCATTGATAAGCCATGAAACACCATCGTCTTCTTCAACTATCTTAATAACCGCAAAAACTAATATCAAGTTCATATTATTTTTTTATAAAAAACTTATACCTTTTATATACACTTTTGTATGTTTATGTACATTAAAACCATATAAGTAACATACAAGCTATCAAAGTAATGCTATAACATAATTTTAATATTTGAAATTTTATTTAGCTACACATGTGTATATAATATAACCTATATATGAGTTACACATGTGTGTCTACATAAATGAAATTCGTTCATTATTGTTTTTTTTTGAATTTAAAGAGAGACAAATAAACATTATATTCAATCAAGAATAATACAAAAAATAAAAAAATGTGTTGATATGAATTCTCGTAGTTCTAAAAACATTTGCGAGTTTGCAAATAATCCTAAACCTGCACCCCTGTACAAACCAAATATATAATTATATTATACAATCTTGTAAAATGGAAGGCATGGTTCAATAGAATTTAATACAAACCTCCATACATAAATCTTGTAAGGAGCAATTACATATATCACCTATAAACTAGAGTTTGTTTGGTATGGGGTAATATAATGGACGAAAGAATGAAATGAATGAGAGCATGGAATGGATGAGAGAATAAAATGTATCATTATATTTCATTGTTCTGTTTGGTTGTCTTTTATAAATAAATTAGTCATTACTTTGTGTTGTTTGTTAGGTATGAAAAAACGAATCAATGAAATGTAAAAAT
The DNA here is from genome assembly GCA_025215565.1 of Flaveria ramosissima. Classification (NCBI taxonomy): domain Eukaryota; kingdom Viridiplantae; phylum Streptophyta; class Magnoliopsida; order Asterales; family Asteraceae; genus Flaveria; species Flaveria ramosissima. The sequence goes on from CM046035.1 coordinate 92,430,251, forward strand.
GGTTATGATGGTGATGGCGAGCGGTGGTGGTGACTAGTGGTGGTTTCCGGCGGCGGCCGGCGGTAGTTTCCGATGGCCATGGTTTCCGGCGATGGAAGTGGCCGGTGGTGGTTCAAGTGGTGGCGGTGGCCTTCAGTGGTTTCCGGAGGCGGCGGACTCCGGCGGCGGTGTTCCCGGGGCGGTGGTGTCCGGCGGCGGCGGCGGTTGTTGTGGTGGGTGAGTGAGTGGTGTGGTGACTAATGATGGAAAAATGATGGAATGAAAAAAAAAGAAGGGGGGTTGGATGGAATGAATTTAAAGGAATGGAATCAACTATGTAATGGTTCATTTCATTACTTTCACCAACCAAACATGTCTTTATTCATTTACCCTCAATGGTTCATTCCATTCTGTTTATCATTCCTGCATACCAAACGCTACCTAAACTTGTAAAATTATATATTTTCCAAATCATGCTTAAAGAGTATTGTATTTGTGTATTAAAAACTTGTGTTTTGGGGAAAGATATAATTCTAGGGGTGGAGAGCGAAATATGTAATATCATTAAATTATCAAAAAAAATATAAGTTTAATGTTATATTTATTATACAATTTTGTAAAATGTAAGGAATGGTCGAATAGTATTTGATACAAACCTCTATACATATAATCTTGTAATATCATTAAATTATCACAAAAGATAAGTTTAATGTTATATTTTATTGTAATACTATATATTTAAATTTTATAAAAGCATACTTATGATGATACACACAACAGTTAATCACTATCGTTCAAAAAATAGTTCTCTACGGTTTAACATATACGCGGCATTAAAGTGAAGCATTTTCTACGGATTTGACAAAGACTCGACATAATACACCGGAAATTATGAACCAACCAAAAGCAGTTGGTCGTGAATTAAGTTGAAAAGTTGACCTTTCAACTCATCCTATAAAATTTATTAAATATGTCAACTTTCAACTCATTTGACACCAACCGCTAACGATCTAATTGTAACTCTCATATACGTCCAATTTTCGGTTCTTTTACTTATAGAAACGATTTATCTTTCTCTATTGTTTAACCTAATTACGACATTTGATATTTTTCAAAAAATCCCAAATAAGCATGATGTCATCCTCTCGACAAGTAGACGCTTTTGGGATTGCCAACCAATGTCCTTTCACAAGTTGTACTTGATGACAAGTATCTCGGATTGGGGCTAGCACACAGGTCCCTCACACATAAATAAAGCAGAGATGGTCGAATGAAAAGTACGGGTTTAGCATGTGTTATACTTCGTTTGATGACTTATTATATACATTAATTAATACCATACACACTATTTTTAATAGTGATCAAAATAAGAATATGTGCTGAAAATGTTATTCAGGATTAATCATATGTTTAAAACCTATCATCCCGATATCATAACCTTCAAACCATATAAAAATAACAAGATTGGTAGATCATTTAACTCAAGTCCATAGTCGATACCACGATCATACATAGTATCAACCATCCAGGATGCATAATCAGATAGCTCAAAAGAAGATTTCGTGAAATTACACTAAACTCAACAGTTGATCATAGGTGGACCGGTTGTAAAGTTTATGTCCCAACTCTTTTAACAATATGCATAAAATATGACCAGAAGGCTTCATGATGTATGCTTTAGCTGAGTGGCGAATCAACCATAAGCTATATAAATTAACACACAAGGTATTGAAATTTATACATATTTGCTTACAAAAAACCACTACTCGTCAAAAGAATGGTCTACACGGAGTTTCATCATATATGATAAGATAATCACATGCCTTCATATTTGTGACGATTACTGTTGGCCCTTCGAACTAAAGATAATAATAGTAATTTTTGCTGACAATTTGCAACGGCCAAATCAATTGGAAAGACTCCACAGTTAAAATTTTAGTTTTCTAATAGTGTGATATTATTCTATTTTTTATTTAGTAGTGTGATATTATCTTTTTTTTTTTTTATTGACTAAATAAATTTACACAATAACAGCAACTTGTCATAGACGTCAAGATACGAATTAAGGGGAGCTTCACCACAACCCAACTCATTGTTTATCTATTATCATACTATTTATAGAACAAATGTCACGTAACATTTAAAAATTAAATTAAAAAAACATGTTGCTCAAGTTAATGAACTTATATATATAATGGTTTAAAAGACGTATTCAATTCAGATAACTAAAATAATAATTATATGGTTGGCCATAACATTGGTTCATATCATAAAATGAAACCCATGATAATCGCTAAGCGAGCTCGACAAGAAACGTAACATAGTGGCCCACCAATTAAATTTGGGCGTCGGTTTTATTTATTAGTTAATAGCCTAGATACCATTGTATTGCACAAACTAATTGGGCCATGATAGTTTAGTTTAAAATATGGTCTTATAGTTAATAACCTTTTATTATATATAATATTTTATTTATTATGCTTATCTAATATATGAGTTTATTAAAATTAGTTTATTATATATAGATGTAATTTAGAATCGCATTGCACTTGTTTTTATCTTTAATATTGCAAAACTTCGATGAATAATGGCACCCAACTTGCCACATGACACGCATAAAATTGTTTTTTTCTTTAAATAAAAAAATGATTTATTGTGTATATAAATATATCGATTATCCATATAATAACAATCAAGCTGCCCCGGAGCCCACCGGTAAAGACTAGTTTATGATATAATTTAGAAGGAACTTAAGTTTGATATGAAAAAGAAAAAAAGGAAAAATTAGATCGTCAGTCGTGATGCTTAAATAAGATATAAATACGTTGAGACTTGAGAATGCCAATTACCAACCAACCAACCAACATGTTACTTTCTCAAACTTGTTATTATTCCTTCTCTCCTTCGATTCAAAATTAAAACTTTCACAAATTCTTGCAGTTTTCCTCGGCGATGTTCTCGACGCTTGGAGATAATCTCCGGCCTCGCCGCTGTCTTCACTCCCTCTACGTCGGGATCAAACGTCTCCCGATACACATCGCCGAAGGTCTCTTATGGCTTTACTTTTGTTACTGCAACCTCATCCCATGCACCGTGGACCTCGACGACCACCAGACCTCAATGCACTTATGGCTCCCTTACCACCGCCGCTCCAACAAACCTAACCTCGTTCTCGTCCATGGCTTCGGCGGAAACTCCAAGTGGCAGTTCGCCCTTCAGCTGCCTCAATTGGCTCCTCATTTCAACGTCTACATTCCAGATCTGGTGTTTTTCGGGAAATCCTACTCCTCAAGGACCGAGCGTACGGACACGTTCCAGGCGAAGTGCGTGTGTGACGTTATGAAGAAGGTAGGTGTGGAGAAATTCTCGGTGTATGGACTCAGTTACGGGGGATATGTTGCGTATCGGATGGCGGAGGTGGAGGTGGAGATGGTGGAGAAGGTGGTGATCGTGAGCAGTGGAATAGTGTACACGGAGAATCAGAAGTCGGAGATGTTGAAGAGAGTTGGTAGGAATGTGACGGACGTGTTGGTACCGGAGAAACCTGAGGCAATACGGACGCTGTGCGGGATGTCTATGTACAAATTCAATGTTGGCAAGATGATTCCTGATTTCTTTCTCAGGGAATACATTGCTGTAAGTGTTCAGATATTCCATTGATAGATCATGGATTTGGAGTTTTGAATTGTGGAATTTTGGGTTCTGAATTTGCAGGCGGATGGTTACAAGAAGGAGAAGCGACAACTGGTGGAGTATTTGCTTTCAGAAAAACCTTATCCACATCCTCCTATTCCTATTCTTACGCAGGTGATAATTGATAATTTCAATTCCTACACGGACCCAAAACACAAAACAAGACAAAATAATTCTAGTCTTTTAGCTTCTCATATCTTACACGTTAGTTAAAAGGTTGCTTTTGACCTGAATAACAAATTTTCGTCTGTGTTCAACTATTTGTTTTAAACAATTTAACCCTTCAATAGTTAGCTAACACCATCTAATCTTTTATACCGTATCTAAAAATTCATTAGAAAGTAAACTAAAAGCGTACTTGTAGCCGCTAGGGGAGGTAAGATGGTTCTGAGCTCACGTGTGGTGGAGCAAAGAACACTGCCTCACCCTTGATACAACATCGGGATGACAGATGTTCTCACCAGCCGGGTCACTCACGTGATAGAAAATGAGGGGAGGAGAGAAAGTATGTGGCTTGTACATTCTGATTTAAAAATTATAGTATGATGGCTTGTACATTTTGATTTAAAAATACATGGAGAGAGATAAACATAATAGGGTGTCTAGATAACATAAAAAAAGTGTTTGTATAACACAACCCATTAAAAATTATACTTTTAATAGATATTTTCAACTTTAAATAAGAGTTATTACTAAGAGAGAGCAAATTTGATGTGATGATTATATAGATTGAATAAGTGAAATCATGAAGACTTCCCCCTCTCTTAAACGCTTACTTCAATTCAATTTGATATTTTTTCTTTTATTTATATATTAATACATAAAAAGGTAAAAAAATTCCTTCTATTTAATGACAACTTATACACCTATTTAATTTACTTATAATTGTACATCATAATAAAATTACTTATGATAAGACTTGAACCTTTAATCTCAAAAAGAGTTTTAGTAACCCCATTTTCCTCGGGACATTATATAATTTTCAGAGCACTTAAGTTGAAGCGTGATCGTATTTGATTTGATTTTGATTGTTAATGGTAAAAGGAAACACTTCTTATATGGGGAGATAAGGACGATATTTTCCCAGTTGAATTGGCACATCAGCTGCATAGGTGATGTTTTAATTTTATTTTGGATAAATGTACTTGTATTTGTATAATTATTTTAATTTAATAAGAGGCGAAAACTGTAAATACAACAGTCATTTGGGATCGAAGTCCAAGCTTGAGATACTCAAGAACGTAGGACATGCTGCAAACATTGAAGCTCCAAATTCAATCAACAAACTAGTTACGTTGTTTCTATCTCCTTGATTATTTATATATTGTTTTTTTTCTATATTCAGTTATTAATTATTGTATATGTAAAAACTGTAATATTAGTTAAAAGACAACGTACTCTGCTCATATATTATGACTCTCGTATCATAATTCATGCTTTATTTTCTTATCTGTTGCATGATAGTTTTTTTTTGTAAGTTAAGACAAGATGTCTACGAATACAAGAACACATGGTGTTTATATCAATTTCATGGATGTGAAATATTAGAAAAAAGTTGTAATACGCGCCACTACGGTCCCATCTTTGAGCTCAAGTCCAACTCAAGTAGCTTGATTCGTTTGCACTCATACTAAGACATCTAATACAATTCCGTTCCCTCCCCATCCCATTACGCGCACAAGGTTTAAGCATATGAAAAACTATCTTCTTTCACTTTTTAAGCTAGAATTGATATCATGCTAACCTTAAAACTTAACTGGACTCGTGAGCTAATACTAATAACTCTAATAATATTGTCTACTACTCCCCCGCAGTCGTAGTAGAAGTAACCTACCGCTATGACTGGGAAACAAAAAAAAAAATAAAACAACAATAATAAAATAAACATGCTTCGATCAACTTGACTATCCAAACTATTGCCAACAAACAATATTATGTTTGATGTGGTCATTCATATTTTGGTTGATTGTGCTCTCCATTGTTTGCTTAATAGTTTATTGGTTCTTGATTTCTGAAATGTTAATCTGATGACCAACGACCGTAGACATTGGCGTGTCGTGAGGCTAGCAAGTGGTAGTCTCTTGGATCCGTAGATCAAGAGATGACATATGTAGATATAAAAAAAGCAAAAGAAAGCAAGACCGGTAACCGTGATCAATTGACAGTCTCTTGAATCCATAGATCTAGAAAAAGAAAAATGAAACATAGTGACCACTGCAAGTTAGCAGCCATAATCCAAAAACGAACCAAGAGAATGTGTATGAACAAACCAAGATAATGGATATAGGTAATAGATTTGAATCTTCAATCGATAACGAAACTTTATTCAACAGAAACTACAAAAAAAGAGAATAAACGAAACAGAAAGCAAAGGTTGGACAGTGCGGCGGCGGTAGCGGCACACCGCCCTGTCTAGGGTTACTCAGTGACGACGGCTAGGGTTTGTATTTTTTTTTTGTGGTGGTGCAGAGGAGAAGAAGGTAGAGAGCCATGGGTCTGAGACTATGAAGATTGTAAAAGATTGAATAAATATTATTGATAAGTTTGATTACAATATATAAATAATATAATGCAAACCATAAAACCTAATTGAACCCATAAGCTCATACTAATTACCCTAATAATATTATCTAATAGATTCTCGTATCATAATTCATGCTTTACAAAATGCTAAAAATTCAAACTTATGTTAATGGATATTAATGTAAAATCACACAGTTTTATGAAATATAACCTACTCGTTTGAACGAAAATTTGGGTTTGTGTGTGTTAATTTTTACAATAAATCAAATCAAAGAATAACTACTCTCTATTCTCTAATCTACCAAAAATGATGACTTGTAAAATACTTGTAACAGTTAGTTATATAAAATTGTTTTAACCAAATATCAATTGACGTACAAATAAATATTTATCATATGAAAGATAATTGAGAAAACATTTGTAAAAGTTAGGTCTTTGATGAAATGCCTAAACGAGTTTGTAGGGAATAGTTTTGATGGGTATGGGTCAAGTCGGATCAAGTTAGTTCACGGGTTCGAATTGGTCAAAGTCAGTTTAATTAGCTCCATATTGTTTGCAGAATTTTAGTTATTTGGTTGTGTTTTAGTGGTGTGAACGTGGGTTATTCTCCTGTTTGAGCACGTTTACAAGATTTTGCATGTTTATGTATGTTAGTTTTTTTTAGTGAATGCACTAGATTGAAATATTGAATTGCAAAGAGAACCTATTTTGTGAGTGTGCAGGGGCGTGAACCAACAGAGTTATTCATTTCAAACCACAAAATCAACAATTGTCATAAGTACCGACCAATCCTACGCCTAGTAAAACATAATGGTAATTGGCAAGTCAATTTGCAAATCTAGTTCAAGAGAGTCAGACATTTGAGTAACCTTGAATATATTAATGCAGAGTAACTAATGGAAATTTAGCATCCTTATTTGTTTGTTGATGGTTCTAAGCAATTGTGTCACTACTAGCGTTTGCATGTATTTTCCATAGAGAGCAAAATGAAACAGGTTGACCTTTCCACCATAAACCCACACACTTATCTCTTTCGTCAACTCTCAGGTCCCAATTGCTGTCATACTTCCTCAACAACGCCCGAGCTCCGTCCATCACATCTTCCCGGAAAACATCTCCGGCGAACCCAACTCCTATCATCCTTTCCACCCACTTCTCTTTCCGTTCATTCATATTACACGTGTTGATCAACGCCTTTGAAGCCTCACCTTCCATCATCTTTCTTTCGTCCATATCTCTCCCTTTAAACGCCACACTTGTTGAATCCAAAAAGCTCCATAAGTTATCCACCCTCCTCGCGAACCCCACCTCGAAGCTACTACAGCTGTTACAACTGCACTCCATGTTGTTGTCGTTCAAAATCACCCCTTTTGGTTCAAGACTTCGCATTGCCTTCAACAACTCTGTTCTGTTATCTGGATTGCTGTGGTTTAGATTGTGAAGTCTAAACTGAGCACACACAATTAGGATTTCGTCCGGAGATGATTTGATGATTTGGGAATTTAGATTTTGTAGTGGACAGTTGTCAAGTCTGTTGATATGTAGGTTGATATTGTATTGATTTGCAGACCTGAGAATGTGTGAGGTGAAATCGTAATCGGGTGGGCTGTTTGCAAACGGAATTTGGGTGTTGTCGAGTGTTGGGGTTACCACCGTCAGTCGAACCAGTGGTGGTGGTCGGCGACTCAATGCCTCTAGAAGCGTGGGCCATTGAGCCCCATGAGAGACCCCGATATCAAGTATGTGAAGGTTAACACTGGACCCTGCACGGTCATGGTCCGACAACACCTGGAGGATGGAGCTGTTGGCGATAAGGTTCGGGATGGTAAACCATGGATTGATATCATTGAAATAGATGAGAGATTTTTGGAAGAATTTCGGATTCACATTGGAGAAATTGTGGGCCGCCGGAGCCACCTCCGGCGCTCTGACAGGGTGGTGTTTGGTGGCGGAGAGATGGTGGGTCAACGCCTGTAACCCATAAGCCGCCAGTCTGTAATTTGCGTCTCCGGTCGGCGACGCCAGTTCACGGAGGACAACCAGCAGGTGCCGGACACGTGACACGTTTCCAGCGGCGATAGCGGCGGCGCACGGGTTCAGCAACTGCTCAGCCCACCTACCGCTTTTGCTGTCGTTGTTACAGGTTGACTTTCCTTGACCCCTTTTGGTTACAGGTTTCTTAACTTGTAGGGTTGATGGTGCTTTTCGTTTCTTGGAAAAGTCGGTCATGGGGTGTTTGGACTGATCGGAAAACATGAGAACATCAGAAGGTGCGGCGGTGGTTAACGTTGTGTTTGTGCTGGTGACAGTGCTAGTGGTCGCAGCACTGAAGATATCATGGTCAAGATCTTGAGGCTGAGCCCACCAACGATCATCAATAATATTATTGGATGCAAAGGGGTCATCGAGAAAAGATGGTATGTAGGATGCTGAATCTTGCAACCAATCGGAGATCGGATCGGAGGTCGGGTGGTTCGGTACCGAGTCTCCGAACATGGTTTCTTGATTAGGGTCTGTGTTGGGAGGGAAATAAGGTAGGAACAAAGTGTCTTGCTTGATCATTGAACCTCGAACAAGAAAGAACAAGGTGTTGTTTGTTGTTCTTAGGTGAGAGGAAAAGTGTGACCTTGTATGTGATTAGGAGGTGGTTAGGGAATAGATAAATAATAATTTGGGGGGTTGGTGTTCATTAAGATGTGGTGGATGTGCTGTTTTTTGGAAGATATGGTGTTTTTGTTTTGGATAATTGCTATCTAAATTAATAGGTTGTATTTGGATTTACATTAGCAAAATGAGAAAGTGCAGAGAAATTTTGGATGGATCTTGGTTGGTGTATGTGGGTTTGATTTGGTATCTAGACGGCAGATTTGTTGTTTAGTGGGATTAACTAATATTAAATAATCTTGGATTAATTAAGGTGTTTCTTTAAGCCTGGTTTCTTGGACTCTCAAACGTGGTTGTCGCTTTTGTATAACGTTAAAGATTCTATTAAGATTGATTATGGGATGTCATGTCATGTGAAAAAACATCTACAATTGACATTTTCGTTGCAGGTAGTTTGGATTTCACAAATTTATGAGAGTAAAAGGGGTTGGCTAATATAAGGTTATCTTAAATCTGTCCCTATCCATTTTTACGTACTTTTATCATTTTTCAACTTGTGCTGTTAAATAAAAATAAAAATAAAAAAATCTTCAACTTGTGACATACTAGCATTCTTTTTATTTCACGTCAAAAGACAACTAAACTACCCTTGTTGCTGTTATAAAAAAAATACCCTTGTTTTAAAAGAGGTACAAGATACATTTAACCCACCCTCTAATATTAACCTTTCTAAACTTTTATCGTACTCATCTAGAACACCTCAAATAATAAATATTCTTTTTTGTGTTCTGGTATGAAAAGAAATGGATTTTACTGATACAAGAAGTTAAATAGAAAAATACAAATAATAGCTTAGGTGGCGGTTTACAACATGGAGTATCAACATAGGACCAACTATTATACTACAACTCATTTGGTAAAGTCGGTGGGTTTTTTCCTTTTTATTGGCCCCCGTCATGTTAATCTTTTATAAATTTTTGGTGACTTTCTTAACAGTTGTGTCCTAGAGGGGATGGTCTATGGGGGTGATTTTGTTTCAACTGATGGGTGCCGGTGCGTGTTCGAATCATGGCGCCCCCTTTATTTTTTTTTCCTTTTTCCCTTTTGTCTCTCGGCCCCAAACACGTGTCCGCAAACGTGTCCTTAAACCCTTGCCTCTCCATTTCCTAATTGCTCCCCTGTTGTTCCTCTCCTTTTACGAATTCCTGCTGCGATTTCAAGAGTATTACATCAACTTTGCGAATCACTGTTGCCATTTCAGGAGCATTACATCAGGTGGTTATACTCTATTCTTACATGTGATTTCAGATGCTGTGTTTCTTCTTAAATTTTGCGTCTCCGTTCCTGATTTATTCCTGATTAGTGGTGGTTTACCTTGACCTGCATCAGTGATTGGCTATACAATATCTATTGATCCCATGGCCTGCCCATGAATGCACAGACCATGTTCCTTCACGTACCACTTTATTTAAATATAAATCCGCTGTTGTGAATTACATGGTTATTGCACCAGCTCTGTTTTTTGAATTTCTTTTTCCTCTGCAGTATTACAACTTGAAAAAACCTCTTCTAAATTGTGTTTTGTGCATTCTTTCTTCCATAACCTCTCTGCAGCTACAATTTTTAGGCACTCTGCTGAAAAGGGGTCTTTTTTATTGTAATTTGTTTTTATATTGTGGATTGTTATTTTCATCACCAATGGTGTTGTTACTATGTACCTAGCGTAGGGTCACTGTTACTATAGGTAAAAAAGGTTGTGGAGAACTCATTCAATAAGATTACTTTTGTCTGCGTCAGTGATATTACGATTTAAAGTTAGGTTTAGATATCAATATAAGACTTCATTTTCGTAATGAGGTATTCTTTTACTTCCTACATTTAGGTTATTTTGATTCTACCCTAACTATTTAAGTAAATACATGGCATTAAGAACACCTATGGTATTTGTCTATTATGTTTGTATTATGTGTCTTTAAGGTTGTAATAAGGCCTAATCAATCAACACTTTAGTCACGTCTTCATTTACCGATATCTACCGAAAAAAATACTATATATTTACTCATTCTTTTTGTGGCTGTTGCTTACATAGTATATATGTGTATCTGTGCACTCATTTAATATTTCATATGATGATGTTATGCAGGCTTGATTTGGTAGTTGTTGCCTTTCTTATGTGATTCGTTAGCGTTAAAGTCTTTTAGTGTATATCATCATGTGATGCTTTATGTATTCATTTTCTGTAACACCCGGATATTTCTTATTTTGAAGCCGGCGAGGAAAGAAAAGAAAATAAAGTTCAAAGTCGAGGGACCAAACTCACCAACGAAGAAAAGTCGGGAAATAAGGTGATATTAGTGGGGAGAGGGCAGCCAACTCTCCCCATTTCCCCCAAATTTCAGCCAACCTAGAGAGAGGAAGAGAGAAAGGAGAAGAAAAAAAGAAAAAGAGGTGTTTCGGGTGATTCGGGTGTCCAAACTCGTTAAGCTCAATTTATAAATATGAGCAATTGAGCACAACTTGTATTAATCTTCAAATATCTTCTTTATATGCTTGAATCTAATTGGTTCTAATGTTGTTTAGGCTTTAAATGTAATATCATTATTGGAAGGTGTACCTAAGCCACAAGAAAAAATAATCAAACAAACAATAATATTAACAATAAATTATATGCCAAAATCCTTCGGGTTTAGTGGCATGAGGTAATAGATTAGACTAGAAGTATTTAAGTTTTTAGATTCAAACCTGATTTATTCGAGTTTTCCTCGTAGTGATAGGTTTTTTTCTTGATAGTGCTTGTGGGAGAGTTAGATGTGGAGGGTCAAGTTAATATGGATAGATGACATCATGTCCGAGAAATATTCAATCGAGTATTAAAAATAGTTCTGAACGCTGTTAAAGAACAAACTATAAATTATATGATATATTTCAAATTTCATTTTACTTTTGTTTTCAGCTTTTGTCAGATTAATAACATCACATATATTAATTCTTTAAGGGATTTTTACGTATTTCTCTTTCCTAATACCATAAATTACATATTTTCCCAAACTAAAAAATTAATTACATATATCCCCTTTCTAAAACATATATATTACATATTTATCCATTTCATTAAACTTAACATATTAAATAATTATTTTACCTTGTTTTGACTAAGTGATTTTTACATATTGATGTTTTATTATTATAATCGTTTAAAATCTTTGACAATTATATTTTGTATTTAAAAATATAAGTTTGATTATCGGTTATTGTTGTTTTGAAATAAAGTTTAAAACATGATGAAATTTTATTGTTTTTATGTATATAGAAGACTCGAATTTAGGTAACTATGTAATTGATAGTCTTTGGAAGTGAAATGAATAAAAATAATTTAGTGAAAATACGAGTTTTATAATTATTCAATAAATAATTTTAATATAACGAGTAAATATGTAATATATATGTTTTAGAGAGGGGAAAATGTAATTGATTTTTAGAATTGGGTAAATATGTAATTAGTGACTTTAGGAAGGAGAAATATGTAAATTCCCATTTTTTAAAACACTATTTTAATTTTTCTGCTCACTTTAAATATAATTATTAATATAATTTTGATATTGATTTTAGCTTAATATGTTGGCAAGAATCTCTGTTTAAAACAATATCAAGTTACCAACGTGGCAACGTGACCCTTTATCATAATGGGCCTGCTTGAAGATCACGAGCCGGTCCTGGAACCAATTTTGCATCTCTGCCTAGACTTTTATAATAATATTGGTTTGAAAAAAAAAACTAGTAAAAAAACCGAATCGGTTTAAAATAAAAAGACCTGAACAAGTGGTTTGTATACAGGTTTGTAACCTGGCAGAAAAACTGGTTAAACTGGGATATAAACCGGTTTTTCTAAAAAATTCGGTCCAAACCGATTTGAGTGGTTTGAGGATTCTTGATGAAAACTGATTTGAAACCGAACCGAATTGAAAAAAAAAACGGTTTGTACATATAAAAAAACGGTTTGTACACCTCTAATCTCGACATGGTTAAGAGGTAACATTAAGTCTGAATAGTTAAAATGTGACATCTTACTAGTTACCTCTTAATTATTCAGACCTAAGGTTACCTATTAACAATTAAAAGGATGAAACTTTAATCGGGGTGGGGGGGGGGGGGGGGCTTTTAAAGAAAACTAAGCATAAAAATGTTGAACCATACATGCATGCTGCGACATGTTAACTCGAAAATTTAGACTGAAACGTAAAATAAAATATATATAAAATATGAAAAGTGTAGGGACCAGAGTTGAAAGTAAAAAAAAATTAGGACTAAATTGTAAAAGATGTAAAAGTTTTCGGTTAAAATAAAAATAGCTAAAGTAAAAAATAGACAAAAGGTGGGTACAACCCGCTAAGCACATAGTACAACACATGATGCAAAATATTGAACTACGTAGGCAAAACGTAAGACATTTGAAACAATAAGTAAGTCGATTTAAAACCAACGCGTTGCGACATGATCATTAAATGGGGAAAATAATAGTAAAAACATTGAACCACACACACGCGCTGTAGTATGTTAACTCGTTAAATTTAAACCTACATGTAAAACAAAATTTTTTTTGTAAAATATGAAAGAATATAGACCAAAGTTGAAATTAAAAATATTATGGTAAAAATCTAAAAGATGTAAAAGTATTGGGTTTAAGTAAGAAAAGCTAAAGATTTAAAAAAAGATAAAGATGGGTACAACCCACTAAGCACATGATACAACCTACTAAGCATATAAAACCGTACGAAAAGTATACGTATAAATGTTGAACCACGTAGGCGATACGTAAAACATATAAAATAATAAGTCGATCTAGGAACAACGCATTGTGTTAGAACCGTTAAACTGGGAAACATAAACGTAAAAATGTTGAACCACACATGCACGCTGTAACGTGTTAACTCGCAAAAAACAGAACAAAATGTAAAATAAAAATATTGTAATATATGGAAAGTATAAGGATCAAAGTTAAAAGTAAAAAAATATCAAGGTTAAATTATAAAATATATAAAATTATTGTATTAAAATACAAAAAAGTTAAAAATTATAAAAAAAGACAAATGTGGGTAAAACCCACTAAACACATGGTACCACCACTAAGCATATCAAAGCTGGTAATTAATAAACTAAGATCAAAACATAGTCGCAAACCCGCGTGTTGAAGGGGTGTAAAACGAAAAAAAAATAACATCAAAATGTTGTTGGGAATTTACGTGTTGAAGAGGACATTGAAACTGTTGATAACATACATAATTTCATATAAAAACGAGTGTTTTCGAAAATTTGCTCGTTGAAGACATTGATAACTTATGATTATTTTCTGAAATGAGGGGGCGTTATGGGGTGGGCGTGAGGGGGCTCCTGGAGGGAAGGAGCAATTAGAGAAGAAAAACATTAAGATGAAAGAAAAAGAGTGAAACTGTGAGCATAGTCGGTTAGAGGAGAAAAAACATTGAGATGACTGGAATTTTCGGAAATACTGAAATCTATTTATAACATATGAAATCACATATAGTCATTCATTATAAGTATGACTTGAAAAGTTGCTAAAATCTTATTGGGCCTGTTTCAAGACCACCAGCTTTGAGAAGGCGCTTTTTATAGTGGGCCTCGTCGAACCATTTGCACATCTCCAATTCTCCTTGTCAGTTGTCACTATGACACTATGGTCTATGTGTAGAGACGTATGGTCATAGATCAGGATGTTCTAATACCTGTTTGTGTGAGTCAAAACCAGTTTGAAGATGAAAACTGGTCGGGTCTAAATTAGTTTTTGAACAATGAAAGAACCAAACCCTATACGAATTGGTTTGGATAGAGTTGAACCAGATCGGGTCCAAATCCATATGCAGAGGGGGTTTTAATAAAAATTAAATCTTTATTTTCATTAACTAATTATTTAATAAATTACAAATTAAACAAACTAAGTTCAACCTTTTTCTTAATGTGTAAATAAAAACGTAAATTGCAATACATTACAAAAACAATATAGAAGTGGTAATACATATTATTTTTTGGAATACTTGGCCTCTAGTCCTTGTTGTAACCCCAGCTATTGTGTACTTGTGTATGTATTCGTCGTAAACAACTTTTTTATTGGTAAGTTGAGTCGTCAATCTTACTTTAATCTCGTCCTTATATATCAACTTTTATAAGTTTGGGTCGGGTTTGAAATCAGTTTCAATTCCCAAACCGGCTTCTTTTACATATCTAACTATATGTTGACTCATGAGGGACAGAGGAAGAAATGATTGAACTTGAATTGGAGCCTTGTGTAAAGCAATTATAACCACAAGGTTGGTGGGGTGTTTCAAATTTTCTTAGTTCTTATTACAACTTTTTGTCTTTCTATCACTATTACAAAAAATATATATATAGTTTTTAGATATGCATCTTGTGAGTATTGAACTATCCACTTCTTAAATAAAGTGGAATCACTGTTGTTGATGTCTCTTAAGCAAAACTATTTGTGTGAGTTATTATTTAAGCAAAGTAATGATTTTTAATGTAATCTTATCTTATCTTATATTACTACTTTAAGAGTAACTTGAGGTGTCACGTGGCAACACCACAATCATTCTCACCAAAATTTTCCCGCCTCTTTCTCATTTTAAATAATTACCTTAATTACTAATAATATAATTTAACATCTTTTACATTTAATAAATTTAAAAAAAGATCTATTTATTAATATTATTTCCAAATAAACAATTTTTTTATAAAATAATAAATTTTCTAAAGCATAAAATTTTTTTAATAATACATAATATTTTAAAAAGTGGTAATTTTAAAAATTCAGTTTTTAAAATATAAAATAATTAATTTGGGAGTTATAATAAGAAAATTTTAAAAATAACATTTTTATACAGTTTGTTATAGAATAAATTGTTTATTTTTTTTGGAAAAAATTTAAAACAAAATTTTAAAAAGTTGATATCACTGTTTTATTAGTTATAATCATTACTTATATGTAATTTCAGTCATATAATATCTTAGAATATCATTTTATAATTTAATAAATTTTATTATATTAATATTTATCTAATTCTATTTCATTGATGGTCCCTAAGTCAGTTAACTAACAATTAATTGCGTTAAAGTTGTCTAAAATAACCATTTTACCCTAGGGACCATAAATATAACTTACTTGTTAAATTATATACGTACCCACACAAATATATGAACACATATATTAAATTAACATTTATATAATTGGTTTTCAAAGTTTTTTATTTTAGTTTTGTTTTTTTCTTATTTCAATGTTATTATGTATAATATTAAAAAATATACAGTTTAAACACCCAATAATTTGTCTAAAAACATCCTTTTTAAAAATATTTATTTTCTCAACCCTTTTTCTTAAACAATTTGAGTTTTTTAAATAACTTTATTAAAAACGCTGCACTTAATTTTTAAAGCTTCATATTTCTTAAACGTTTTTAATAAGATTGTTTAACCTTATTTCAAAATAGTTTATTTTTCAAAGTTCTTTGTAGTTTCTAAAAGTTTTAATAAACTCATTTCTTTTAAATGACTTTTGACTGTGTTTTAAACATTTATTAAATGTTCTTTCAAAAGTCTTTTAAAATGACTTTCAAATGTTGTAAAATATTTTTTTAAACCGTGCGTTTTTAACGTCTATGTTATTATGTTGGACTTTTCAAACGTCTATTTTAAAATGTTTGGTTTTCTACAACTTTTTATTTTAAATTTCGATTTTTGAATTTTTTTTAAATGTTTGGTTTTAAGAAAGACGTTTAAGAAATAATAAACGATTTGAAGAAAAAGAAAACTAAAAGCTTTTAAGAAATACGCGCCGAATGGTTTTATAAATAACATTTAAGACCAAATAGTTGAAAAAAAGGTTTAAAAAATGAATGGTTAAAAAATACAATTAAAAACTGACTGGTTTAAAATAACTTCAAAAAAATGAACATTTTTAAAGTAACATTTAAAAGAGTTGAACAGGTTTAATAAATATGTTTAAAATTGCTAATAGTGTTAAAAAGATGTTTAAAATAATTAAACGTTTTAAGAAAATGGTTAATAAATGAACATTTTCAAAAAGACGTTCTAAAAAATATTTTTATTTTGAACTTTAAGTGTATTTTGTTAAATAATAAACATAACAATAATGAAATATAGATTAGAATCAAAATTAAAAAATATAGAAAATATATAAATGTAATTTCATATATTAAAAGTCAA
Organism: Flaveria ramosissima; assembly: GCA_025215565.1. Classification (NCBI taxonomy): domain Eukaryota; kingdom Viridiplantae; phylum Streptophyta; class Magnoliopsida; order Asterales; family Asteraceae; genus Flaveria; species Flaveria ramosissima. The sequence continues at coordinate 92,447,285 of CM046035.1, forward strand.
TTACATGGATGTTCATTGGGGTAAAATTGTCTATTTCACATATTTAACACCATTAACTATTAACTAACAATCTTAGGGACTATGGATGAAAGAGAAACAAATTGTTAAGGACTATATCTAAAATTTTAAAAACTAAAGGATCAAATCCAAAATTTTGAGTAGACCACGGGGACCATCAATGTAATTTACTCTAAAAAAAAAAAAAAAAAAAAAAGCTAATGTGAATGCTCTTAATTGTACAAAGGCCTATAATTAGTGATGCTATCATCATGTCTCGGTTTAGATGGTTGAGGAAAAACATAACAATTTTCTCTATCTGAAAATGTGGGACGTTAATGTACATTTGTTATAATTCAACGGAATCATCTGAAGCGCATGAGGAGATGCGCATTAATTTGTTATAGAAATAAGAAGAGCGGGAAAAGTTTTAATAGTTTTAGGATTGCATTGCATTTATAAATAAAGAAGTGGAAAAAGAGCAGTAGAAGAGATATAATATAAGTTAATTAGGTAGGGTGGTGGAATACAGGCATACAGGTGGTGGTGTTATGTTTTCTTTCTGTTTCTGTTTATGGTGTGGTGGGCTGACACTGGCCATGATTTAAATTGATTTGACCTGAGACAGAAACAGAAAGAGAAAGAGAAAGAGGCCAAGAGGGAGGTATCTTTGGCAGTCAACTCTGCAGGAGGAGGAGGTGCTGCTGCTGCTGCTGCTGCTGGTGGTGGTGGTGTTAGCTATATAGCTATAGCTATAGCTAGGGACCAGTCAGTACGTGTTTTGTTTTAAATCCCCAACAAACTGCCAAACAGGGATCCCATTCATAAACTCCTTTCCCTCAACGCTGTCAATCACAACCTTAATCCAACTAATTAAACTAAATTACCCATGACATTGTAAACAAAAGAATATCATGGATTCAAATATCAATTTGAGTAAAATGATTAAAGTTTAGCCATGAGGTTTCTCAACAATAAGTTTTCTTTTGAGGGGGTTGAGAGTGCGGTCCTGATTGAAATACAAATGGATGACCCGAATAAGATAGGTCGTACATTTGCAGTTAAAAAAAAACTTAACAATTCAAAATAAAAACCCTTTTTAATAAATAAATAATAAATAGATAAATAAAAGATATGCTGCTTCTTCAAAATCATGCAACTTATCTCATGACAAGCAAGTAATTATTTCCCCTCTGGACAATTTGCATATAAACATAGATTGCTTTAATCAATTTCTGTTTTTCAAGTTACATACTTCAACGGTGTAAGTTAACAAAAACATAGGTACATTTTGAGTTGTGACAAAACAAAACGTACACCGGTTTACACATAAACGAATTTGGTAAATAATTTAATTAATAAATAGTTGCTTGATCATGTACATCATCATTCACTTGATCAAACCACTTCTATATATTTTTCATTAGACCAAAAATGTGTGTTTAAAAAAAAATTAATCTTAAATAAATATGTTACGTTTAAGAACAAAGTTTTGACCTAAATTAAGTAACATATCTAATTTGTATATATATATACAGCTAGTTTACCCTTCTCCCCACTAGCAAAGCTTGTGAGTATTTTGGGTTCGCATGTGACGTTGTGCAGGGTTTGAACAGTCCCCTCAAAACTCCTAAAATATGCACAAATCCATCTCTTCAGTCTTGCTTTTGACAATGGAGGTAATCATCCCTGGCCTCTATCGTGTATCAGAATAATTTGTTATTGGATTTGTACATTAAACGTACATCCACCTCACCGTTTTTACTTTTTCAACCCTATGTTTTAACTTATTATATCAATAATATTAACACTAAAACTTTAAAGTCATGTGCGTCTATATTTCACCTCCTCTGTGAAGGGTAAAATGACAATCCCTTGGATGGTAAAAATGAAGTATTTCAATGCTCTTTGGACATGATGATACTAAACAAATCTCTCTTTATCTCTTTCTCTTCCATAATAAGAAATGAGCCAAAAGATTGGGTAAAAATGCATGTATGTTTGGTTTTAGGATAGTTTCATTACATACTAATCACAAGTAAAGTAACCATAAAATTATTATTAACTATGCATATAATGCATTTTATATAGGTAATGTATAATTTACGAATCAATAATTCTTACATCTATATGGCCTAGGCACACACATATATAAATAGAACATGCTATTTTGTACCGGCCTGTATCTAACATTTACAAATATCTTTTCTCTGTATATGTTCAGCTCTAGACTAATAACACAAGGGTCATGGAAGTTGTAACATGTAAATCACAAAAGAAATACTCACATAATTAACTACGTACGTACCCTAGTAGTACATAACTAATTGAAAAGGGAAGCTTTTATCTTGGTGTATATTCAAAAAGTTGTCGTATGTAGTTATTAGACTACTGAAGAATCAATAAATCTTGAGTCGGTGTATGTATGATAAATTCAACAGCATATATAATATATATGTGTTATATATTATATTGTGTGTGTGTGTGAGTGTGTTTGTACATGTGTTATATGGATTTCCGTAAAGGTGGCAGAAATATAGAGATGTAAGGCAAGCAAACAACGACAGGCCTGTAGAGGTAGCTAGTGTTGTGTAGTGCACTGTACACCCCCTCAGCAACACAACAAATTTACCCACTTCACTGCAGTAGACTCATTTCATCATCATCTCTCTCTCTCTCTCTTTCTGTATGTATAGCTAGTATGCCTCTCTGTGTGTGTAAGAGAGAGAGAGTTCTCTAGAGTCATTCTATACCCTATAAACATATATATCTCCTCCCCTAGCTAACAATAACAACAAGAAGAATAATATAGCTTTGGTTATTTCAAAGAGACAGAGATCAAGATGATGATGGGTACAAGCAGTCATCCAAATACAAATGGGTTCACAGCAGCACAATGGGAAGAACTGGAACAACAAGCTTTAATCTACAAATACATGGTTTCAGGTGTTCCAGTGCCTCCTGATCTCATCTCTTCTGTCAGAAGAAGTTTGTATAACTCCTCATCCTCCACATCTTCATCACTCTCTAACCAACACACCTCTAACTGTAAGCTACTATATATATATATATATATATCATCAATCTATCAATCTAACCGCTTTGATTTCTTTTCTGCTAATTAATTTTAATTTGGTTAATTACTTGTTGCAGTAGGAGTATGGGAAGGAGGCTTTCCGTACAATCATCAGTTGTATCAGATTGGTGGGTATGGCAGAAAGATAGATTTAGAACCAGGGAGGTGCAGAAGAACAGATGGAAAGAAGTGGAGGTGTTCTAAAGAAGCTTACCCTGACTCAAAATACTGTGAGAGACACATGCACAGAGGTCGAAATCGTTCAAGAAAGCCTGTGGAATTCTCTACTTCATCTTCAGTTACTGCCACTGCTCTGATTAATGTTTCTTCATCTCCCTCAACAGCAATCGCCAAATCAATCTCTCATACTGATGCCTACCCTCCACTTCAGAGCAGTTTTATGGAGTCTTCATCCTATTCTCATCAGGCCTTAAAAGATTACAGGTGTTTCTTTCTTTCTAGTTTTGTTCTTTTGTTTTTTTTTTTTTTTTTTTTTTTTTTTGTGTTTAATCAGTTGTAGACATGATGCCATGGAAATAGGCACTTGCAAGGAATGAAGGATTTAGGGGAGGATGAAAGATCAGCTTACTTCCAACTAAATGATCCTTACACCACAGCACAAAAGCTGTCATCTGATCATACTCATCATCATAACTACTCTCATTTCAACTTTCAAAACCTCAAAGATCAGCAAAACAGAGAGGAAGAGACACACGGGCAGCATTGCTTTGTTATGGGCACTGATTTCATAAAGCCATCAGAAGAAGCCACCAAATCCAGCACTCAAATCCACACAAAAGTTGATGAAACAGCCAGTAAACAACCATTCCACCACTTCTTTTCACAACAAAAAACCACCCTTAATCCTAACCATGACCCCAATTGGGTTGAGGTTGATCAGCAACAGCAACAGCAACTCATTGACCCACCAAAATCCCCTTTGTCCACCCAAGATCTTTTTCAATCCAAACCAAGACCTTACTGGTAGAGGTGGTAGTAGTAGCATGCAATAACTAATAATTGCATGAAGGAAGGAAGTAATAATATATTAGTAGGTTTTGTTTTCAAGAATGTTTGTTTAATGTCATTGTTAACAGAACCATGCAAGTGCTTTTTAGGTTAGAGTGGTAGGGCAACAAACGGAAGAATTAGATGTTGGGGCCTGGGGGGTAAAAGTGTATGGAATTCACTTGTCATTGTCAAGAAAGAAATTGTAACATGCCCCCACTGTTTCCACTTTCATATGTCTGAATCTGAATCTGAATCTGAATAGTATTACTACCATCCAATCCCACTGCTTTTCTTTTAAGTTGTTTCAGTATCTATCTACCTTGTGATGAATCAATTCAACTGTACACCCAGTCAAAGCTGATGGTTGACTTAATCAATGCAATCTAATTTGAAAAATTGTAGTTTGAATTTAACTGAAGAATATGCCAATGCACTCAGCTTCAAAGTTGTGTTTAATATTGAATGTGCTGAATAGAGTTGGCAGGTGGATGCTTCAAAAGTACAGTCCTTTGTAGAGGGACACTCAGACAAGAACTGTCTCCTTAGTGTCTATATCCCGCAAACATTTGTTAACTTGATCTATTATCACTATCTAAATTATTCCCCACATGTTAGAATTTCTAAAAATCCCAAAACAATATTACAATAATGACTTATGCATTAGGTACTGCATTTTGAATCTTGATTCTTGTTTTTTAAATCTTAACTCCTGATATTCGGGTTCATCCAAACACACAATAGGCAACCAGTATGGATATGATTATTGATTAGTAATACAGGCATCATAAACAGTTAAATTATACTTCCCATCACAGCAATGCTATCAACTTTACCAACATATTCAAAATAACCCAAAGGGATACACATAACACGTACGGGGACCATAGAGATGACCAAAAGTTAAAAAATAACAACCAAGTGAACCAACCTAAGATTTCAATCCTAATTTATTCCAACGGCTGTATGAAGATTTGTATATGCTTCAAAGTAATCACCAAATAGTGTCATATTTAGTGTGGTTGTGAATAAATGTGTGAAGGTCGCATAGAATTGAAACAATGAAGTACAAGATCATTTCTAGTGGTGTGATTGATGTGATTCTAAACAATTAAATAACAAGAATTACACAATTTACAGTCACCAAATGTGGAAAGTATAACAATGATCTGATCTTCAAAATCGGTATTGAGTGAAGGAAATTGACAAATAAATAAAAAGAAAAGTCAGTAAATCAATTAGGGGAAATTAAAGGGATTATAAAAGTAGAAAATATTCCCCTAATGTCTGTCATGTGACTTGATCAATTTCCTTCTCTGAATTAACAAGAAAGACACCACAAACAACTGCAAGATCCCAGCCACCCCGACGAACACCAATCCAATTTTCTTTCCCATACTGGGCTTCCTCGGAGGAGGCAGTGGGTGGTGTCTTTTATGATACGATGATGATATTGAGGTGTTTGTTGAACCTAGAGAATGTTGTGGCCTTTTTGGAGGTGGTGGTGACTGGAGTGAAGGAGGTGAGGGTGGTGGAGGAGACCCCTGAAAATCATCTTGTTGTTGGGAGGGAGAAAATAGGATAAGAGCAGAGAAGAAGAAAAGTAAAGTGATTCCCATGGCTTTTTAGATAGAAAAAGTTGAAAGAAACTTAATTTTATGGGACTTGATTGAATCAAAGAAAATGGGTCCAGAGACTAAATCAATCAATCCATCTCTCTGATATTTAGTAAAACAGAGACACTTTCATCATCCCTTTCTTTCCAGGAGAGTACAGCCTGGCAATCAATTGATAATGGATGGATTTTGAATTTGTGTTTCTTGAATTTGATTGTTGTGTAATCTGTTCGTTAAAGATAACCATTTTAAATATCCCATTTTATCCTTTCAACTTAAAGCTATTAATTAGATATATTCAAATTCATACATTATAATCATAATAATTTTAAAACTTTTTAAATATCCCAATTTATCCTTTCAACTTAAAGCTATTAATTTGATATATTCAAATTCATACATGAATCTATGTATATCAGTTTTATGTTAACCCCATTAAAACCAAGTCACAAAATCGATTAAATGTCTTGATCCCCAACTCACCCTTGTCGTCAACACCATAGCCTAACCGGCTTCTCTCAACTTCACCACCATCATTCATTGACAAAACGAAAGCTAACTTACTGTTTGTGCCAAAAAGACAATTTGTGTATCTGTGTTCTGATTAAACCTCTTTCCCCAAACTCTATTTCCAAGTTCTTTACATCTTTATCTATTAGGATTGTGACAACCATCTTTGCTTGAAATCATCAATTTCCAAATCTACTTCACAATAAATATCAAATGAAGTTAAATTTACAAACCTAAACTTACAAAAAAAAGGTGTATATCAATTATCATGGAAACAATACATGTACATGACAAACCCCGAGAAAATGATATTTATTTTCAGTTTCTCCCATCTATGGTATCAAAAAATTCCATTTGGCTTGGTGCCAGGCCTTTCGTGAAGACGACTGTTCCAACCGATCCACTGCTCCGGCCCATATCCAATGACCTTACCATTAAATCCGTCAAGATTAACCCTACATTCTAAACCAATATAGCACCAGTCCAGGCCTAGATTTTAACTTCAATTACGGTATTCAACTGTTGTACGCCCCTAAAAGGCTGAGTCGCTAAAAGGCTGACTAGAAACCCAATTGTACGCAACATTATGTAAACCATTCAGTTATGTTCATAATGGTAGTTTCAGTTCATTGTTCACCCCTAAGACCTAAGTCTTGCATATTTTTAACCAACTGAAACCTTCACCAATAATATTTTTTACCTCCACGAAAATGATGGTCATTCGATAAGTAGCCTAAATATATCCCCTCTACCAGATTAATTTCCCTACTTAACTATGAAAATATTTACCTACTTCACTCAGTAAAGAAACTAATACCAACCGCTTCTTCTATTCTTGATCATTATTTAACAGGAGATGACATCAAATTAGAAGAGAGGAAAAGGCTATAAAAAAAGTCAGCAATAACCTGAGAGACAAGGATGTAGCAACCACAGATGGAGCTCGTGTCGAGTGCTCAAAGGTTAACTTGAATGTGGATGACTTCTTAATTTGGGAATGGATCAAAGGGTCCATGGTAGGCTTTGGAGTCGACTTCTGGGGTGAACCTCGTTCAACATCTACTTCTTAATTTGGATGACTATCTCCCAATTCCTAGGTTATCCAAATGAAACTTTAAAGTACTCAAATTTAACCAAACTGGCTCTGTTTGACAGTACTTTTCTCCCCATGTGATATGCAGCAGTTTGCTTGATAAAGATTGTGCAACCCTCTGTTATGTAGCCACCCTCATTCAGTACTCAGTTACAAGACGCAAGGCTGTGCAATGGTTAGACCCAAATGAAATATAACAAAAGGTGTGAGCAAATGAAACATAACAAGAAGTATGAGCACAAGCTTCAGAACTATATCATGTAAAGATAAGGGCTGAAAAAGCATCAGAAAATCCTTCTGAATGATAAACCAACTCCATTAGGAAGAAGATACAACTATCTAATGCAAAGCCATCCACAGCTAAAGAGCTGGTCAAATGAGATAGTCAAACCAACTTTGAATATAAGCAAATGAGATTAACCAAATTAACAAAATGAAATTCCACTATAACGAGATCTGCAGCTGTACAAGTTTTATTAAATTATCCAAGTTAGCCCCAAGCCATAGAACATGCATAGTTAACCACCAATTTCCCATCAAATCCAAAATTCTGCAGCACCAAAGTATGAGCAGTTACATGAAAGAATAACATATGATTCTATCTCCTTAAGAGTTTAGGTCACATTAACTATCCAATAAAAACACCACTTATTTCCATTGATGTGTGCTAATCATAACAAATGTATTATATTTGTTGTAGCAGATTAAATTATCAGTCAACCTTATCTTTGTCTACTAAAAAAAATGTCACATGAATCAAAACTACCATTTAGATTCATATAAAGAAACTTACATCATACAGGTCATTTACTATTTGATCTGGACTCAGAGAGAAGGAACTGTTCACGTAAACAAACTGCGAAAGGATAAAGAGGGTGGCGTTTAATCATGTAATTAAAGATTATTGCAATTGGAAGTGGATACAATAAAGGACTACTTACCAGTGTCTCCTTGTGAAGTTGGCGACGAAGAAAATCAATCACCTTAGAAAATTTATCAGTTCCAGCAATCTGAAAATCTAAGAAGTCCTTTTACCTAGCTAGAAATGATCTGAACTATGTGCTTGTAGCTTGATTATAATAAGCAAAGATTGGTATATTAAAAATACTAGTGCAACAGCAATTATATGAGGAGTTAATTGACCTATTATCATTTGAACCAAAACAATTTTCAGCAAAAATCAAGTTCTTGATCATCTAAGCACAAACTAAAAATCAAAAGTTGTTGAAATTTAACTATGAATATCCTCCTGTGGTGTTAAAATTCAAGAAATTATTTCATACAAGCAAAAAACTAAACATGACGATGTTATTAGGCAAATTTAAACAATCCATTCCATCATTCTTGACTCTAATTACATTATACATACACAAGTGACTATATGACGGTACCATTACGAAATTACGCATAGGGTTTTCAAAAACCTTTACCTAGACTTCAAACACGAAGTGCGAACACACTTAACATACGAGTTATTATCAAGATCCCAATCAATTTAGGTGAAGAGTACCTTAAATTTTGCTTGTTTGAGAATCGGAGCATCACCGGTAGCCCTCAAATGCACAACAACTGCAGATCAAAGGCAACAAATAAGATTGCAAAAGCTAACCAGTCGTATTTGATGAACAGTAAGAGAGAATGAAACAAAAATTGGAATCACTAAATGCTAAAATCTGTCCTTGGAGTAATTGATTTTGATCTGACCTTTACGAGAAGCAATCGGATGGTCCGAAGACATAGAAGCGGTTTCCTGCTCGAGAGTCGTAGAGATTTTGGGTATGCATGACATTGCTTTTAAAAACAACTTTTTTAAGGGGTGAAAAATTAAAAATACCTCTCCGAAAGTCATAAAAAGTTAAAAATTTTAATTTTTGGTGATTTTTGGGGGGTATTTTTTTATTTTTACCCTTCCAAAAAATCAAAAATTGTTTTTAAAAGCAATGCCAAACATGCCCTTTACACACTATAAAGAGAGCGTGTCAGGTCATCTTACTGGTCGGACAGAGTCGATAGTTAGAACCAGATCCAAGAAACAGAATGACTTTTAACTTATACATGTTTGGGATTGCTTGTTTTTAGTTAAAATGACTTCCGATAAAAATTCCTTTTTTTTTGAAAGGCAGAAATTTTATTAATAGCCTGACTATAAAGAGCATAGAACATGCAACAAGAAAACACCAGAAGAAAGGAAACAGCAAAGCATACAAGCTAGAGAAAGGAAGACAACAATCTTAAATATTAAATCTACACCATTCCGACCACTCCAGGTTGCATCCTTTTGACCTGTTTTTGATCCATAAAAAGCTTGTGCATTTGATATCGATAAGCAGATTGTTGAGAGATGGAGAATGCCCATTGAAGACGACCCCATTCCTAGTCTTCCAAATGCACCAAAGGGCAGTGAGAACTATAGCGTGGATGAATGACTGCTTGGGTAATGATTCCGGGACGGATTTGTAGAGTTGGAGCATCCCGAATAGAAAAGACGAAAATGGATGTAATATGGCACCATGTGGAAATGGAGGACCACAACATATTAGCAAAATAGCATGAAATGAAGAGGTGTTCACCGGTTTAACACACTGTAAACATAGCTGGCATAAAATGGAAGGAAGGTTGACATTCCTCACGGCAAGAGCTTGAAAAGTGGGGATCCGATCAAGATCAGCTCTCCAAGCGAGGATGTTAATCTTGATAGGAACCCACTTACACCAGTTGTAAATGAAAGGAACATCTGTACCCTTAGCCACCAACATATTCCTCGTGGATTTTACCGAGAAACTTCCGTTTTTACCACCTTGCCAGACCCAATTATCACCTTCCCGAGTGATGAGCTCGAGCATGTTGATATTCCTTTTAAGAAGACAAGAATCAATTCTAGCTATATGGTTCCATACCCCAGTTTGTGCCTTTTCCTGGGAACGAAGGGTTGCTGCCTACTATTATGATGAATGCAAGATATGACCTTCCTCCATAACCCTTCATTATTTGATTTGAACCTCCACCACCATTTTGAAATTAAACTTAGGTTTAAACTTTTTAAAGATCCAAAACTGAGGCCCCCAGCTTCTTTCGGGGCACAAACTCTATCCCAGCTTACCCAATTAATCTTCTTTTTACTATCATCATTTCCCCAAAGAAAGCCCCTCCTCCAATTGAAGATAAAAATTACTTATTAACTTATAATTTTTTAAAATTAATTTTTAGAAAAAATATTTGTATTAGCTTATAAATTAATATGTTGTAAAATGATTAAAAAAACATATTTTTAATAACGATTGAAGTTAATAGGAGGTAGTAGAAGGTATAATAGAAAATTAGATCAAAATGAGTTTTCTAAAGCCAATAAGTAATCCCCTCCTTATTTTTCAAAACCTCATTTTTACCCTATATGAAAAGTCAGTTTGAAAAATATTTTTGGGTTTGACAAACATTTTTTTTGACTTATTAATTTTTCAGAAGTTAATAAGTCAAAAGTTAAAAGGAAAATAAGCAATCCCAAAAATGCATACATATATCAATTACAAACAAAGTATAATTAGGTTTTAACTAATGAGTTTTAATCTAACTGGTTAAGATAAGGTATCCATCACATGTAAACAAGAGGAGGTTATAGGTTCAAATCTCATTCTAAACAAAATGCAAAGAGTTAGAGCCAAAGAGTTTTTTTAACAATAAGTTTTTTTCTTGAAGGGGCTGAAGATTCGGTCCCATAGAAAAACTGATAAGTGAACCCGATTAATATAACATTTATCATTCTATTATCTCATACTCGCCTGTTAGATACTATACGTAAAGAGATGTCAGCAGTGAAGATCGTGGTCAAAAGTTTTTGTAAGGCTTCATGAATGGCGGTAGAAGAGGTTTGACTAGAGGTCTACACAACCCATAATCATTACCAGATCGCCAACTGATAAGGTTATTTCGACTCCATTTTTTTCATTTTCCTGCTCATATACCAATAACAAAATTGCTAAACAACAAAGAAAAAACCACTTAGATCAATTATAAACTAAAACCAACAAGAAACAACCAAACGTTGGTTCCCTTATAAACACAAGGTTGTTTACAACACAACTTCAATTTCTCCACAGCTCTTTAACGATGTATCTTCTTTCTCAAGTTCCCGAATCAGTTTCTCAATTTGTCTTCTATAAACCGGCATGAAATGATCAGTTATCATACTATGTGATAATCTGATTTTACTGTATAATGACCGCGGGGTTAAAAATAATCCTACTTTGTCTTCCACAGCACGATCCTGTTCGTCATTATCGCTTTCACTTGAAGACGCCTCGTCATCAGTTCCACTCTCCACGACTTGAGGAATTGTGACGATATGCATAATCTTACCAGCTGGGAAAAACCTATGTGCTTCTTTTGTCTCGGGTGATGGATTCTTCCGACCCTCTGCAATAGCTGCTTCCTCTTCTTCCCGCATTTCTTTTGCCACATCAGCCTCCTCATGGCCTTCGCTTTGGTCATACAGCTCGTGCTCAAGTTGTTCCCACAATTCAAATTCCGTCATTCTTTCTTCATGAGTACTTCTTCCCGCGTCAACATTGGCCCCTTCATCATGAAAATCATCAGAATGCCATTCGGTTGTAGCTTCATCTGATGAAGATACAGGGAATTCAAGAGCTGTTGAGATGCTTTCGGTTGCAGTGTTAGAAGATGATGATTCTGGAGAATTTGAACTCGCAACAGTGGGTCGGCGGCGGGGCCCAATACACGACCACGATGATATGTCGATAGATGGGCGAGACCATGCAGCTTGAGCCATGCTTTGGGCTCTCCTCATCACAACCTGAAAAATAATTATAAGCAGCTTTCACTTTACCAAGTTTCACGTGTCCACAAGAGTGGTAATGTCAATTCTTTTACTTACAAAAGGATCAGTTTGGGTTAAATTTCATCTAAGTAGATCAGACACGATAGCTAAGAAACCGGTAGAAAAGAGTTGAAACTTCCTCAAAGTGTGCTTTTGATGATGCATACAACATTACAACCTCGTAAATTGTTATAGTCAGAAGAAGACGTATAATGTTTAAACCATAATTGGAATCATTATAGCATATTAATTCTACCCGTTATGTTTGTTTGCTTGTTAGCACCCTAGTTCTCTATATAAAAATACTTTATCATTAAAAAAGGTGTTTTAGGTTCAACCAAACCTGACCTGGACCCTGTTGACTGATACCAAAAAAATAACCCGTTTTGGCCACACCCATTTTGGCACCCCTAACGTATCACTAGAAACGGGACATGGGCGTTTACCTGTGTACCACTAGAAACAGGACGGAGAATTTGACCGGCACCAGCAACTTTTGCTTTAGCGCTTGCAATCGATGGAAGTCGAGAACCCAAAGCTGTTGCAGATCGATAAACGGTTCTAAGAATCCTCGTGTGCTCAATCTGGGTCCTGAGATCGTTTAGCCAAGCTGATGCTGTCACCTATACAAACAAGTAAAACTGTTTAAGACACTGCACGTTCTCTAAGCATACCAGATTCAAAGAGCAAAATGAGCACGATTAGTTGTTAACCTACCAACACCTTCTTTGCCATTAGCTTAAATATATGAATGCATTAAATATGATTAAAAATATAGATACTAATGTGTTAAATGGATAGTATTTGCCCATTATATTATTAAAATAACAAGAGTAAATTACACTTTTCGTCCTTCAGGTTTGTAGCAAATTTCAGGTTTCGTCTTTAAACTAATAAAATTACAGTAAACATCCTTTACGTTTGAAAAAGTTTGCACGTTTCATCCTTTCCTCTAACGGATGTTAATTTTGTATGTTAAGTTAGATAATGTGCAAGGCACATGAAGGCAATTCAGTCATTTTATTTCACCTAAAATTAAAACATTAAATAAATATATTTAAAACCAAACCTACCCAACCCTCCCCTAAGTCCACATCATCATCCATAAACATCATCATCGTTATCATCCATCTTCATGAGGGCTTCAGTCATTTTTACATGCAAGCTTTTTAAAACTTAAAGGATGTTTACTGTAATTTTCTTAGTTTAAGGACGATACCTGAAATTTACTATAAACATAAAGGACGAAAAGTGTAATTTACTCAAATAACAATGTAAAGCGGTCCAGAACTTTGATGCATAAAAAGTAGCCTTTGGACAGTTTTAACCCTTTCGCTTTACAGTTATTTTTGGTTAAATTGAACCTTGGAATATGAAATAACCTAAATTAACCATTCAGAAATAAAACAATTGAAATTATGGCCTCTATGAAAGAAGATTATGCCTTAATGCCTCCATAAAAGCATCCCAGCTAGTGGAAATGTGTTTAGTAAAAGATAACATCTGTAATTTTTAATATCTGAAACATCCAAATTCACCTCTGCACGTAAATCATCCACTGAAGCAGCTGAAAAGGTAGGGACCAAATCAGCACCATTTATAACAGATGTAATAAATTCATTCCCTGAATCCGCCAACTCCCAAGTCATGCATGCACCTAATCATATTAAGAGCTGCATTATATCAACCACTCGATAAACAAGAAATGTGAATAACTGGGATATATATAGTTTATGGGAGGTAATTCTCTAATTATTTTATTACCTACACATAACAAATAAATTTATTTGACTATATAACCTAATGCCACTTTTACTCCCTTCTCTTTACCACTTGACTTGTAGGATAAAATAGTCTAAATAAATTTAATTGTTGTGTACAAATCACTTCCAACAGTTTATTTCCAGGAAGATAAACAATAACAAGTGAATGATAGATGATAAATGAAGAAAATAGTAGGTCAAAATATGGAGACAATAAACGATTACACACCTGGAGCAAATGTAACACATGTTGTTGTAGATAATTCTTTCTGTTCCCGCAACACATAAGTTAGAAGTGCAGCAGTGCCACCACCCAAGGAGTGTCCAACTATCTGCATATAATATATTTATACTTTTAAATGAAATACGCATACATCATATATCAAATCTTTAAGGTTTTGTTTCGTTGGATGGAGTGAAATAATGAACGGAATGGATGTGATAATGAAATGATACATTGGAAGCCATTATCATGTTTGGTTAGAATGAAGGAATGGAAGGAACCATTCACGTATGCTGTTTGATGTGTACTTTTGTTTTGCGTTTTTGCCATCTTCTCATCCAAATTATCATTAGCTGTGACATTTGGAAAAAAAAAACAATCTCTTTGTTTATTTTTATATTTTAGTAAAAAATATTAGTGTATCTACCAATTATTCATGTTATGTATACATTAAGATCATATTTTACTTCGACTTACTATATAATTTAACAAAAAAATACAATAGTTTAAATTTAACCCTCAAAAAAGTTATAATATAAAATTTCTTTTTAGTTAATTTGAAACGGCAAAACATATTTTAATTAACCTTATCTCTATTATTTGAAGAATTAAATCATCATAACTTTTCAAAAAAAGATTAAATTGTAAACTACATTCCACTCATCGAAGGAATAAAAAAAAACACACCCCTGCCCAGAAGAACAAAAATCCTTATAAGGAAGGAATCAGCATTCCTTATTAGATGGTTCATTCCATTTTGAATTTTTGATGTGGTTAACTGGTTAACAAACAAGCTTTGTATTTGTTTCGCCAGAATGGTCCATTTATTCCACCTCCGATTTCGGCGTACCATCCACTACCTTATAGTGTACAACAATAAAGAATGATGAAAATCTACCAAATTAGGTTATGCTCAATACCTGTAGCTTATAATCAGGATGATTTTGAAGTGCTTTTAGAAGAACTGGAGTAGCCAGCTTCGCAATCCATCGAGCAGCTGCAACCATTCCACAGTGAGCATAACCTAAAATTACATCACTAACTCCACCCTCATGTACAACAGTATGGTGAAATGGTACAACTGCTCCAGTTGCAGCAGTTAGAGTGTCCTTAATGCTATGAGTTCCACGAATCAATAAAAGAAATGTTTTTGTCTTGTGGTTGACTAATATGGTAAAAGCTGGTTTCAAGATCTGCAATGAGATACATGTAAAACGAACTAAATGTCAAAATATTTATAATAAAATATCATAAGTTTGATTTGGAAAAAAGATTTGAGGTTGGACTAAAGTAACAAGTTTTCACCTTTTAGTGGTTACATCTCCAAAATTATATCAACTTATTTAGAAGGCCATTTTGACCTGGTAAAGCCTTTAAAACAAGTTATAGATTAAGGGATCTAACCACAATAATAAAATCATTTAAATTGGGTTGAATGGTTGATGTTGGATAATATCAATTAACTTTCAACATACTAGCGGTCAAATAGTATATTTTTAAGGTGGTTAAATCCCCTAACCCTTCTATTAACAAAAGATTATCCTGACCTGTACCAGAATGCTGAAAGGTTAGTTGTTTTACAAACAACATTAACCTTAAAAGAAATAGCCATGTAGGAGTCATTAATATAGAGAAACACATATTTTGGTGGCAATCACAACTTACCCCAGCTTTAGGTTCCTGAATAAGAACATCTTCAGTTGAAAAGCCAGTTTCTTCTAAAAATACGGGAAAGGTCTTTTTTGAAAAATGCCAACAAAGAGTCAACAAGTCCAACAAATATTTAAGCTCAGAAACTATTTCAGGTCCTTCAAGCTGCAGGCTCTCTTTACCCCCAAATACACTACTAACATGCAAATTCCCCTGCAGATCATGATATAAACCGTTATAAATCACGGAAGTGTTGAACAAACAATCTGTATGAAAAAGGAGTAAAAAGAAAAATTGTCATATGGTTTAAAGGTCACCCAGAGTACAATGAATAGTTTTTGTGGTAGCATTTAATTTATTCGCTACTTCATATAATTAAATAAAACGGACAAAAAAGTGTTTGTCAAGTCACGAGTCAACCCAACTTGACGCGTTTTGACCCAACTCAAAGATTTAACTTCTCTTGTAACCCAACCTGATGTGCCCATTTTGACACGTAAAAGTCTTGAAGTCAACTCTAGTAGTCTAGTACCACCATAGTAACATTGATCAATTCCCAATAAATAAGCTACCATGATAATATAAGAGGACCCTTATGTTGGAAGTTTTTTCATAATAATCAACTAACCTGTCGTTTTAACAAATAACTAATTCCAAAGGCCAAATCTCCAATAGGCCACTTCCCCAAAGTTTCTGAATATGTAAACCGAAGAGTCTCTGACAATGTTGAAATAGTTTCCAACCATGTTGCGGGAGCCTGAATTAATCTATGAGAAACTCGTTGAGCTCCCACAGAACCATGGTTTGTCACAAGATTTTCATTTTCTTCGTCATCTTCAGCTGTAACGCCTGACTGCAGTTTCTTATTTAAAGTATAATACAACAGAGCAGCAGCACCAGCTGCAGTTGCCATGGTTGCTGTTGCCATGAGACTATGAACACGATATATGCTGCCAGAAAAACAAAAGGTAATATGGAAACAGAATCCCCTAAACTTAAAAGCCCCTATATAAGTCTTCAATCATTTTCTTGGAAGATAGTTAATCTCATATGTGTAAAATTTGCATAAACCAAAACCGCAAATAAAGAAATCAAATGCCCATCACTACAAGAAACAAAGTCATAACAAACACAGTAGCAGTAACAGGTTTCTTTTCATTCTTTAAAGTTTCATTTCATTCTTTAAACTGATAGTAATGAATCACTTTTCATGGCTTAAAAGGAAGACTATTGTTTTGGGAACTATCAGTCGGCGATCAATTGTATGAAAAAGTGTTACAATAAGCATGTATCAACTTCAACGCAGATAGGTTCAAATTCATCAACAAATTAAAGAACGAAGATACAATTGGCGTGATCGTGGTAATTATCTATACAACCAAAACCCTAAAACCCCACTCCAGAAGACGTTTTGGTTGGAATAATAAATAAGGAATTGTTTACGAACCTGAGAAGAGAAGACCCACCCGGATTCTAGAGAAATCTGGTAAGCGAAAGAATGAAGAAAACGTTGTTAAATCCTGACAAGTTAAGGAAGAATGAATATATATGTGTGTTGATGAAGTTGCCAAAGAGAAAGAAGCAATCTGATCTGATTAAAAAGAAGAAACTAAACCGACCTGTTATCGTTTTCCCCCTTTTGGTAAAATGTATTAAAAGTATGAACGGATCACACGACTTTGGAGTCGGTATGAAAATGGCAGATGGGCAGTTCCTCGACTTTGATTTTGGCAGTAATTTCAAACATGAAGATTTTCTGTATCATATTATATTATATATATATATATTAACTAGAAATATAACATGTAATTTACTTTTTAAAATAAATAGAAATATAAATTATTAGTTATTAATTAGTCTATTATATATATGCATGTGAAGGTTGATTAAATAAACGTGTATATATGTAAATTAAATTAAAGAATTAAATATATAAAAACAATATTAATGCTTATAAATATTAAAAACTTTTTTGTATTCAGATCTTTAACCAAATTCAGTAAATAACTTCTCAAACTTAAGAAATTATCTTTTTAGAATATTTCTCTGTATTGTAGTGTCTCGTAATTAAAAGTGTAAAAAATTAATGATATATAGCACATGTGTTTTATAAGACAAGTATTAAAAGAATAAGATAAAAATTCGATTAGTTGAATAATACCTCCTACTCAACCACAATAAACTCAATAGAGTATGTTTCTACTGGAGTATTATACATTTGCTGCCTTTATAAACGAATCACGACATGATATGTCAAGATTCTTTAAAAAAGTTAATTCTAAGTCTAATACTGATGATGTCTTGTTGAGCAAGATAACTTGATGGTTTATCAATAATATATAAACCAATATACATGATTAAAAAAATTAACAAAGTGAAAATTGGTTGCAGGATAAAAAATATAATATTAAGGTTTATCATAAAAACTTATTTTTTAAATACGAGTATACGTAATATAATAATTGAATATAATACGAAATGAGTCAAAAAATATTTGTGTGAATAATTGAGAAGTATGAGAAGTTTTTCGTATAGAATACCTGGACTCTTTGATCATAGGAAAAGTTATTTCGTATAATAAAAAATAATAGTATTTTATGTTATCTTTGATACTGGAAGAACAATAAACAGATTCAAAATATTGTATATACATAATAAAATAATGGTATTATGTTATACGACTTTTCGAATATTATATGATATTGTTAAAATATAGAAGAATTTGGAAATTTGATATTATAAACCAAAATACTTTGATTGATTGTTAGCATTAGAAATTAAAATTGGTGAACTACATATGCTCTATTTGGATATTAAAATTGTTAGTTTTTAATTTCAAATTTTAACTAATTTAGTTATTTATTTTTAGATAAAATATCGAATTGAATTACAGATTTAGTTTGAAATTTAAAGTTTTTTAAAATTATGTTTCAATAAATGAATTTTAGAATCTTATTTAATTAGACATTAAATGCTATTTAAATATTTTATTTTAAAACTATATTGCTAATAATTATCACGTGGCAATTATTTGCTGCGAATATGTCATATGATATTTAATTTTAAATTAAAAATTGATATATAGTTATAATTAAATAGAATAATCAATACTAAATTTAGGTATTTTCCAAAAGTAATCTTTAGTAAACTTAGTAAAATTGAAATAAGATTAATACTAAGTTCAGGAAAAATAAGTAAATATCAATTATAAATTTGAATTTTGAATTATTGTCTTAATTAATTATGAACATTATTATTAGACCAAAAATAACTAATACTAAATTTTGAAAAAATAAAATAAGACTGATAATAAATTTAGAAAAAACAACTACATATCAATTTTAAATTTGAATAAAAATTATTGTCTTATTTATCGCCCTAGCCTTTATTTAAACGGGAAGCTGACACGTGGCTGTTATGTTTTGAATATCATGCCATGTGACAATGTAATAGCTAAAATAAAGTCATGTGACAAAACTTCCTTCATTTATTATATATAGAGATATCAATTTTTTTATATTTTACTAGCTTAAGTGAACCCGTGTATTACACGGGTTGAATAAATAAAATATAAAATATAATAAAATTTATTAATTATTAAATAATATGTGATTTAAATTATGTATGAGTAAGTACAATAAGTAATAAAACAATGATATCAACTTTTTAAAAATTATTTTTATACTTTCTTTGTTTTTACTAAAAAATAAATCAAACATTTCGTTTCAAAACAGAACATATTTAAAAAAATGTCATTTTTAAAATATTTATTGTTTAAAAAAAAGTATGTGTATGTTGTAGAAAATTTTCTTTTTATAAAAATTTGTTTCTCTAAAATAAACATTAATAAAAATGTCTATTTCTTAATCCTTTTAAAGATAGTTTATAATCAAAAAATAGAATTAAATAATAATTAGTAATTAATTGAGTTATTTAATAGGAGAGAGAAGCGGGAAAATTTTGTTAAGAGTGAATGTAGTGTTGCCATGTGGCATCTCTAGTTATCATTTTATGACATGTGGCATCCCTAGTTACCCTTTTGTTAGAATAAGAAGATGAGTTGTACAACATGTTTTAAGAGTTGTATTTAACTTTTGTCTTATTTTTTCTAATCTTTAATTTTTTTCATTTTAACCCAGTACTTTTACATATTTTACAATTTAACCCAATTATTTTTTTACTTTTAACTTTGGTCACTCTGCTTTTTATATTTTAAAATTTTCGTTTTACGTTTCGGTATGCATTTTGCGAGTTAACACCCTACAGTGTACGTGTGTAGTTCAATGTTTTTACGCTTATTTTTCTTCCCGTTTAACAATACCGTCGCAACGCACTGGTCCAAGATCAACTTAGTTATTGTTTTATATGTGTTACGTTTCGCCTAACGGTGATGTGTCCTTGGTTCTACGTTTCGGTTGGTGGTCACTAATAGTGGTGTGTCTTTAGTAATACTTAGTAATTAGTATTGTTTTACGTCCCCGTAACGCGAGAACTTAATACTAGTTTCACCTAAAAACAACATTTTTAACCATTAATCAATCATACAAATGATTTTATCCGTAATAAGATGGTCGTACACTACTAGCTTTTTGTCGTGGATAAAGTTTTATTTTATCAACGGAGATTTGGCTCGATAATATCTATGGCATATGGTTAGTGTTTACTCTTTTAAATGTCAATAGTTTAATTCATTCAGTAGCTTGGGTAGGAGGATTTGTGAGTAAATTGCATCAAGTTTTGATTTACTGTAACAGTTAACAAATGTGATGTTTTTTAAAGTTTCAATTTGTTTGATTCGCATAGTTTTTACTTAGAGCAAATAACTTAAAAACATTAATTAATCAAAATGTATGTACAATACACTAATATAGTAAATAAAAAATACCAAGATCGAATAAATACATATCATGATGTTATAAAATAGTAAATAATTTCTATTGGTCGGTGTTTTTTATGGTTGGGAGAACGACGTTATTCACTTTTAAAAAATGTAAAAGCATTTTGTTTTGAGACATGTGATTGGCTTGATTTAATAGGATTAAAACGACATATCTATTATATTTAATAAAATAATATTTTTTTTGTCACTTGTTATTCTCTAAACATATTTTTTTGACACATATCATTCTTTTAAACATTTTCACATCATTTTTCCCTCCAAAATAGTATTATAGTAATTTAAACACTTAAACTAATTTATCTTTTTTATTAAAAATCAATTGTATTAATTGTAATATCTCTCTCTTATTTAAAATTTTTAAAACAAAGCGATCATTTTAAAAATATATGTTATTAAGGAATCAAAAATCACATCTTTATATTACAATATTATTAATAAAATAATTTATAATATATTTTTTATCTAAAACACTAAACCTTTTTGAGACAAAATATATTTAAAATCAGTTAGTTATTAAAAAAATTATTAAAAAGGTGAAATTTTCTAATAGCAGTTTTTCAAAAACAACCAGAATATTACAAACCATATTTTTAATAAACAAAATTTTTATATAATATAATTTTTTATTAAAAAATTTAAAATACATATTTAAAAATAAAACGATTTAGTTAAGAGAGTTAAAAAAATAGTATAATTGTTTTATTTATTGTACTATTACTTATATATAATTTTAATCATATCTTATATTAAAAATACCATACTGTAACTTTTATTGTTTATTACTAACTATAATTTGTTTAATAAATGGGTTTCTAGGCTATATCTGTCTGTCTATTTATCAATTTAGAATTAAAAGAATTAGGATAATACGTGACACAATTATAAAATAAAAGTTTCAAAAATACATTTTTGTTTATTTACTTAAAATAACTATTTTTACGTAATTATACTCATATTTTATTTTCAAGCATGGTTTCATACTTCATAATTTTTTTTATTATTAATTATTTAATATTTTATTTATTCAACTCGTGTAATACATGAGATACTAACCTAGTATAGCTTATGAAGTGAGTTTAGTATATTGATAAAAATGAGTTCATAACCCTAATTGGTTATTATAAAGTGAAAATTTAGGTTGGAACTACTTTTTTATAACTTAATAGTTAAACGAACCTAACATAGACAGATAAAATCCGAACTAATCTAGTTTTAACCCGGTTTAAATATCTTAGTAAAATCTGATTTCTAACCTGGTTTTGTTTACCAAGTCGGTTTTGACTTTGGTTGAGCTAACCTAAACCGAATAGTAGGCGTAGTATGCAGACCTCTTGTCAAATATATATAAAACAGGTTGGAAACCGGTTTTAAAATCATTTCAAGTATGATCACCAAAAGTCAACACATTTTTTTAGAATTAGTTCGGGTCAGTGTGATTTTTATTGAGTTGAAAGCGGTCTCATCACATAGAACCAAGGAATGATTCTCAGTCGTTCAGGTGAGGTCGGTTAGAGTGAAACCGGTTTGGCAGCCGGACGGGTCAGGTTGCTGGTTTAAGTTTCACTCCTGGTTCTTTGTCCTATCATATGGGCTTTTATTTCGATCCTACTAGTCTGGATCGTAAGTGAACAGGATCGTGGGCCGTGGGCCTGTTTGGCATTATAATTAGCGGGCCTTGGGTAAAAAGAACTATAAAACGCACTCTGCTAGGTCATCCCTAAGTATCACCGTTCAAATTTTAGGGTTTTGAGATCATCGCGTTTTGGTGCTCATCGCCTCCTTCAACAGACGAAGAATGGGTCACTCGAACGTCTGGAACTCGCATCCCAAAACCTACGGCCCGGGTTCTCGTGCTTGGTTTGTTCACATAACTTTGATCTGTTCTTCAATCTATGTTCAATTCATGCTCATCTGCTTTAGTATTCTCTTGTATCTCTAAATTGGTTGCTCATATAAACCCTATATCGGCTTGCACAACTGTTATGATATGGTTATGTTATTGTGCATTCTTTGGATTTAATTCCATAAAACATAAGCTTGTACCGTATATGCTTTGATTGTATTTCGAACAATAATAGAACAGAACAAAATATAGGCGTTTGGCTAGGGTTATGTTTTGATGGTTATTTCGATGGCAGCAGGTGAGGGTAAACTGTATATGTTGTTTTACACACGCAATTTAGAATAGAACAAAATCTAGACGTTTGGCTCCGATCCATTTGATAATTGATGAATATTACATAGGTCTATTTTTTATTTATGGCATATATTACATTTTGTTACATGTGTTTAATTCTGTTGCTAACAATGTGTATAATACTGTGCTGAAAGATGTTTACAAACATATCTATTTACCCCTTTTGAAAGTGTACAAGTTTTTTTTATCTGATACTCTTTTATTTTTTGGTTTTCTGCTGATAATGTTAATGATTTGGTTTTGAGTTTTGACTTGTGATTCTGTTGTTGCAGCCGTGTATGTGGTAACTCACATGGACTCATCAGGAAGTATGGGCTTATGTGCTGCAGGCAATGCTTCCACAGTAATGCAAAGGAGATTGGTTTCATCAAGGTTATTTTGTGTATATGATGTTTTTATTATTTATATGCCAGTTTTCTTCCGTTTGATTTAAAATGATTGAATTGTTCGTTGTTTTTCCTTTACAGTATCGTTGATTTTCACCAGCAACAGAAGATGAGTTCGTGTTAGCATTATTAATGCCAATTGGTTTTTCATCTTTTGATTTTAATATGATATATGTATGACGGACTGAAAGTGTTTACTAGTTTTGTTACTTGTTTCTGCACTTAAATCTAGACATTTTTTTGACATCTGCTGATTCCAACTTTTATGTTATCTTTTCATTGTGTTAATTATGTCCTAGTGGCCTTAATACGCTTGTTAATTGTAGTTATTATAGGTAATCTTAGAGGATGCCGTAATATGTAATATATATACCATCAAACATCGACTATATATGGTATGAGCTAGATCTGTAATAAAGCTTGTATCTTACCAGAATTAGGCAATATTATATATTAGTTAATTAGAGGGATCTTGATGTAAATGTGTAAAGTGTAAACTATTAATACTCCATGTATTCCTGAAGTTGTTAAGAGGATATAAGACATCAGGCATGGGTCACCTTCAGTTTCTATTATGTGCCCATAACTCTTCAACATCCCCATACACCAAAAAAAAATACTACGTTAACAGAAACTTGATTTTTTTCTTTTTGCGGGTCATCGGGGGCCAATGTTATCCCCATTTAAGATCATACAATCCTAACAAGATGGATTTTTGTTCCACATCGTGCATATTCCTTGGTTTTAGCACATCCCATCACGGGTATCGGTGTTTTGATCCGGAAATCAAACCTGTGTATGTTGCACGCCATGTTCCTTTTCCTTCAACTCCTACACACCATAAACAACTATCAAAACTCCTAAACCTCAACCTACTACAACCACCCCACCTGCTTCTGGCCAACCTTCACCCACTCCATCACAACCCACTTCGCCTGCTACTCAAACTTACAGCTCACGCCCTACCAATACACCCAATTCGTCGGTTGTTTCCTCTTCTGCCTTTGATTGTTATTGCCACTCTCAACCCACCACCAGTACACAACCACCGGTTGTCTAACAATCGCCTTCCACTCTTCCGCCGTCTAATCCTTCGTAGCGCTACCGACCATCCAACCTTCGACAGAATCCTCGACAAACTACACATTTCCAACCTTCTTCACATTACACCACTCACACCTCTGCTCCTGCCGAACCAACCACCTTTGCCATTGCTAACTCAAGTTTTTACTGGTGTAAAGCTACGCCTTAGGAATATTCGGCACTTATCTGCAACGGTACGGGGATGCTTGTCCCTCGTCCTTCTACGATCAATGTGGTTGATTGTAAATGGGTTTACAAGCTCAAACGAGATCAAACATGTATATTAAGCGTTACAAAGTGTGACTACTAGTAAGAGGTTTTAAACTATAACTTTCAGTCCGGTGGTGAGATCCACCACTATCAGAGTTGTTCTCTCTCTTCCTCTCTTGCTGTCACTAAACAATGGCCTCACGTGGTTAGTTTCAGCGACTATCTTAGGCTTTTTTGATTTGGCTTTTAGAGGCTCTAAAACATATCCCTCTTTATTTATTTACTCGGTTAATAGTGTTTTGTTATATATGCTTCTTTATGTCGATGACATAATTCTGATATGTAGCAATTCTAAAGCTATTAAACAAGTCGTGCACGGCTTAAGCCGTTCATTTGCCGGTCTAAGACGTGGGTCCCTTGTCATATTTTCTAGAAATTGAGGTGTCACATAAAGGGGATGAGATTGTCTTCTCGCAACAGAAGTACATTAATGAGCTGTTAGATTGGACGCACTTCTCCATTCCAAACAAGTTTAATCAAAATATACTACTAATGCTCATTTGACACTTGGTGATAGTGCCCTATATGAGGACCCAGTTAAATATCACCAAGTTGTTGGTACTCTACAGTATGTGTCACGTTATCTTAACCAGACATTACTTGGTAGGTAATGAAGTATGCCAATTCGTGCACTCACCAACTGTGAACCATTGGTCAACGGTCAAGCGCATCCTATGGTATCTTTGTGGGACTGCATCTCATGGCCACTGGATCTCTTGCTCTCATCCTCCATCTTACATGCTTATATGGATACAACATTCAACTTTTTGAGTGCCAAGATGCAGAGTGGGCTGGGTGCCTTGATTGTCGTCGAACAACGGGCGGATCTGCAACATTCTGCACGAAAGTAGAAAACTATGCCGCGATCATCTACATACTCTGAATACAAGGCATTAGCCGATACGGTTGTTGAATTGACTTGGCTTGAGACATTATTATGTGAGCTTCATGTTTCGATGAAGTCATTTCCGACATTATGGTGTAGCAACTTGGGGGCTATGTATTTATCTTCCAATCCAGTATTTTATGTGCGTACAAAGTATGTAGAAGTCGATTTCCACTTTGTTAGAGAAAAGGTTGCACAAAAGAATTTATCAGTTCAATTTATTTCAACAAACGATCAGAAAGCCGATGTCTTCACAAAGCCTTATCTTCTCAACGTTTTCTCTAACAAAGTCCAAGCTAAGAGTCGATACACGGCCTTAGCTTGCGGGGATATATTAGTCAATATTATATATTAGTATAATTAGAGGGATCTTGATGTAATCATGTAATGCAAAGTTAAGAGAATATACGATATAATTTTTAACCAAAGTTAATTACTAGACATTGGCTTTATTTTGTTATGCATTGTTTAGAGATTTCTTTAAACCTTCATGTAACTGTATTTCAAAAATGATTATAGTTGTATAGATGATTTTTGTATTGGTTATTTATAGGAAAAACAATGAAATTTGAGACCTTGTGATTAGTTTATGTGTTAGGTTGACTCGGGACACTAGGAACAGGTGCACCAACCTGTCATCTTACCTAAAAACGGTTTTACTAGGGGAAAAAAAAAGAAGAGAATGGGCGGATTATTCCCATGTCAGGGATGCTTTGAGTGAAACCCAAAACCATTTTTTTGTTTACATCTATAGGAGGCCTACCAAAACTAATTACAAGTTTTCAACCTATTAACAATGATTTCTCCTCACATAAATCCAGATTCAAGATGAAATCGATACCATACTGATATTGAAAATGCCGATACTTGATTTGTTGAAAAGCTGGTACCGAATCTATCGGTTGGTACTGGTTTTTTGGGATTTTACTACTTTGCTACTGATTTTTTTGTTTTTTATTGGCTAAAAAATAACTTTTTATTGTGAATTTTGAATATCAATTTAAGTAAAAAGATGTCTTAAAATTATATAATTATATAAACAATATTTATAATTTTCATATTGGAAATTAAAACATTGAAAATGTCATAAAATATATCAAAGTAATAAAACAAACTATATTTTGGTACTCGGTACGAAATCGATACTTTTCATGTATATATAGATACCTAGCCTACCTACCACCAATACTAAATTTAGACAAAACTGAGTACCGGTACCGTATTTGTTAGGTCAGTATTGTTTTAGTATGGTAGTAGTACGACACAACCATGATATTGATACTTTTCATCAAATACTCATCTCTAGATAACACTAAATAACTCCATATGACAATTTATAGTCTATAAATGCAACTCTAGCTTTTAAATACTTGGCGGTGAATCATACTTAATTATGAGTCCTAATATAGAGACACCCACCAGATAAATCGACACCCCCTATACGCCGCGTATGGGTCCATACGCGACGTATAGGGTCGAATACACTGAAAACGAGGAAAATTCAAGGGGGCTGTCAGAGAGCTATACGCCCCATATAACCCTATACGACACATATAGGGCTATACGACACATATAGCGAATTTCAACACTGACTACGGGGAAAAATTCAGGGGCTGTCAGAGGGCTATACGACACATATAGCCATATACGACTCATATAGCCCTATACGACCCCCCCTATACGACGCGTATGGGGCTATACGACACGTATAATAATTTTGGGGTGTTGATTTAAAATCATGGGGTGTCGATTTAACGGGTCCCTTAATTATTTAACCAGAGTCCTATAAATATTTTGTTTCTTAAATCACGAGGGTTCCCATATCCTTTACAGATTCGGTGTCGTCAACAAATCAACAATCAGGGCAAATACTTTTGTAGTGATGTCTGCCGGATTTGCGAACTTATGTTAGCGATAAAATTTGTATTTATAAGAAAGAAAAAAATAAATAAAATAG
The DNA here is from genome assembly GCA_025215565.1 of Flaveria ramosissima. Classification (NCBI taxonomy): domain Eukaryota; kingdom Viridiplantae; phylum Streptophyta; class Magnoliopsida; order Asterales; family Asteraceae; genus Flaveria; species Flaveria ramosissima. The sequence continues at coordinate 92,474,731 of CM046035.1, forward strand.
GTATGATGATTTATTTTATTGTGAGGTTTCTTTGGATTATTAAGTTGTGTGAAAGAAAATTATTAAAGAAGCGTTTGACCCTCTTATGTATGCTCCATTTGGCTCCAGGGATCTTGTGTTTTATGACTTATGAGCTATGATAAACTCTTTGAATATTTATGTATTTTATGATTGATTTAAAATATTCTTAAATGGAAATATACTTTTAACGGGGCTATATGTTGGTTTTGAAAAGGACTCCGGACCAACTCCTTTGAAAAGTCTTCCATCACACGCGTCAAATCTACTATGATTGTATAAACTTATGATATATTGTTTAAAATAAGAGAAATTTTCATAAAATAGTAACAAAGTTTTATAATTGTTTTAATCAGATTACTCAAGTTTCGAACTGTTTTAATTAGGTGATTTAATTTTGGGGTGGTGTTCTAATCCTATGTAATTAACCTGATTAGCATGTAATTATTTATTTTTCAAAGTTTATGAGCCCACCACCACCACCGTCCCACCACCATCGCCGTCCGCCACCACCGCCGCCCGCCACCACCGCCGGCCCACCACCACCGCCGCCCACCACCACCGCAGGCCCACCACCACCGCCATCCCCACCACCATCGCCGCCCACCACCACCGCCGTCCCACCACCGTCGTCCCCTGCCGCCCTCCACCACCGTCACCCCCCACCATCGCCGCCCACCACCACCTCTTCTCACCTTTGACCCTCCCTTTTAGCTACTATATATGTTATATACACAAGATTGAAACATCAACATAAAGTTTAGTGACCTGATTGGAACAAAAAAGTTTATGGGTGACCTAATTAGAACAATTTTAAAACTTTATTACATTTTACAAAGTTACCCCTTAAAATAAATATAAAATGTTATTAACAAAAGACAAATCAGTTCTACAACTTATGTTGCACCTGCACACCACGCATAAGAGGGCGGTGATGCCACACCAACGCGTTTGTCATATCGATAGGTTAGGCCGCATCCCTCCCGCCCTTTTTTTGTTTTCTTTGTGACACGGTGAACATTCACCGTGCTTCTTTGTTTTCAAGGTGGTGTTGCGTCGTGTATGTTAACCATTTCAATAAATCTCACCACTGTTGAAACAATTGAAAATGGTCTAAGACAATTTATAAAACAAAATTTTACCTTAAATATATACTAGTATATGCATTTTGCTTATGTAGTCATGTTAAAAGGTTTATTTTATTGACTATGCAAACACTCTCATCTATGTTTTTACGTTTTTTATTTGAAAATTACATTGTTTTACGTTTTTTATTTGAAAATTACATTGTTTTACTGTACATTAAAACCTTTATAAATAAATAATGTTAGGACTAAAATATTATATTAATTTAACGAGATATTATTATATCGATAAATTAATATATTATTAATTTTGTATGGTAGGCTATTCCAACTGTCAATAATATGACGGGGCTTTAAATGCGTGAAAAAGGTAGTTAAGGAAGACTTTGCATTCTCAATTATTACATGCATAGTCGTAAAGTTTTAACAAACGGGATAAGACAAGTTAATTACATCAAACAATTCCAAATGTCAAATCACTAATCATGATTGCCGACAGTTTGCCAATACAAATGTTAGTATAATAATTATCACATTTATATGTAAGGGCGTAAAGACATTAGGTTTAAAAAAGATCGTAAAATAATCCCTCACCAAAGTTGAGCGATCAAAGTTCATTTTAATAATGATTGGTAATAATAATCTCACTAAAGCTAATGGGTCAAAGTTGATATTAATGTAATAACAATAATTGATAAAAATAAGAATAAAAAATATCAGTCAAATCGTGAAATCTGTATTTAGGAAATATGGGTTAAAGGTATCCCGAAAATAAGTTTAGAGGTTATAATATTAAGTAAATGCAGAGGTAAACTTAAAATTAAAAACGCTACAAAGATATATTAAAAGTTTAAAACGTTAATCATGTTATAGTACACATGTATTTAATTTGTCACACACTACTATGGATATCTTAAATTTAGCAAAGCCGTAATTGACATTTATTATATACAAGCTACCATTTTTTTCCGCACAATCAGTGGCGGAGCTTATATATATATAAAAAATTTCTTTTAGTGTAGGCGAACTCGAGTTTTATATAAAAATTTATACTATCAGGCAAAAAATTTACACTACCGAACTAAAGTTTAACACTACCGACGAAAAAAATAAATGGGGTGGCGGCCCGTCTCAACTATGCTCCGCCAATGAGCGCTCTCTTATTGCCTACTTTCGAGCCATCATACAAATGCAACGTGGTCAAATGCTAATCGTTTTCATTTAGAGCATGTTTCACATATAGCCAAAATTTTGGACAATCTTTGTTCTCACACGTCTTTTTGATAGATGCTAGGACTATTTATATTCTATTAGTTTTACTAGCTCATGTATTACAAAAGTTAAATAAATAAAATATTAATTAAAATAAAATTTTATTAATTATAAACAATATTCAACGATAAGATATGATTAAAATTACGTATGTGTACGGATTAAAAGTAATAAAAAAATATTTCAAAACAAACCGTTATAAGAATTTTTTTATTATAACTCTCAATTTTAATTATTTTTTGTTTATATAAAGTTTACTTCTAAAAACAACAATTTTAATGTTTTTTGAAATTTTGAAATTTTTTTGATGTTTTTAAAAAAATCTTATTTTATAAAAATTTGTTTCTTTATTTATAAGAAACCCTTTCTTAGTTTATTAAATAAATAATTTTAGTTCTAAAAAATAAATAATATTGTTATTAATTAATGTCATTATTAACTAGGAGAGAGATCCGAGAAAAATTTGATGAAAAAAATATAGTATTGTCACGTGTCTCTTTGATTATTTTTTTATTAGAGTAGAAAAATTTCTAGTTTAACTTATATAGAAATGTTACGGTACTAACACTTTTGTCAAATGTTCAACAATTTTCTATATTAGATCATTCATCTCTTTAAAATTATCATGCCTTCTCATCTCATTCTAAAGAAAATAAGCGTGGTAATAGATGGTAAAAAAATAGTATTTCTTTATACATCCTTTGAGAACAAAGTTTAAGACATGGGTCCTCTCAAGTTTCAAATGTTGTTGTTCACTAATATTATGTTTTACTTTTGGCAGAAAGAATAATTTAGTAGTCCCCCAAAATCTATTGTGTCACCCCAACCCACCGCCCAATGGGCCCCCTTTTTCCCATTGTAGGCCAACCATGTTCACACGACAACTCAGCCCAATATAATAACTTACTTCCTCCATAATAATACACACGTCAGCATTTACTCTATTTTTTTTAACACTGATAAGCCATATATTTACTATCACTTAAAAACCAATTTCGATGGTCAAGGGGAATATGTCACACGAATTTGGTTTTAGATATAGAATAATACGCACGTCACATTCTATATGTTAATGCTTGAGTGGTGATGAATAGTCGAGATTTGAACCAAAATTTGTGAGACTCGTGTTTAGATTTCCACCACCATTAGGATAAAGAGTTAGGATGGACGCCTGAAGAGAACCAATGCTTGGACCACCCCGGTCCTTCGATACCATGATCGATAACCAACTAGTCCATTGAATCCTTTTTAACATAGATATCCTCACATCATACATATGAATCTTCTTCTAATCCTTTCCAAGGTTTTAAATACACGTATGAGTATTCTATAAACTGGAAAAGATAAAGTAACGGAGAGTAGACCGTATCGAATTAATAAGAATGATACACCTACCAAAAGATATTTTTTTTGCTTTTCAAGTAGTAGTTTGGTTTAAAATACTATAAATGGCTGTGAAATTATTAATTATATTTCTATAAGAATGTATATAAGTAAACTATATTAATCAGTGTATTTTCTATAAGAATGTTGTTAATATTACATGTGCATCAACTTGTTTGTTGATTTGTATTTTGATAATAACAAATGTAAAATCCAAATTCATGTTTTAGATATATAGACTACTGTTAAAGATTTTTTTAAAAAGGTAACTAGAAAAAGTAACATTTCTCTTGATTAGTTATATATTTCTTTAAACTCTTAAACATTTTACATCAACAACCTCAATCCTAAAAAATAAAAAGTAAATCAAGCTAACTGAAATAAATCATCATATTAGATGGGACTTCTGTCCTCTTGCCACTACATACGCAACAAGAGATTTCCCTATTATACCGTCTTGTCACTTCCATAACTTGATTCAATTATCTTATGTTATGACCAAAACCCTATGTGTTTAAAAAACTCTTTTACTATATATCTAAACGCTAAACTAACTAAAGTACATAGCATTTCATTAAAAGAACAAATGCAATTTTTAAGTCTTAACATCTCTTGGAATTGCCTAAATTTTTTTTTTCATTTCTCCACAATCCGTTTTAACTAGAGAAAAAGTTTGTTATGCGAAGATTTGCTTTATGTGATCTTGTTTGTTTTGTTAACAAGTCAAAGGTGTATATTTTGATGTTCTTTAAATCATAATTGAAAACCTTTTTTAAAAAGAAGAATTACATGTATCCTCGTCTCCATAAATAAAAATTATTTACCTAAAACACAAGTTTTGATGCATAAAATACAATGCTTTTAAACATGATTTGAGAAAATATGTAATTTTACAATTTTAAAAGCGGAAATATGCAATTGTGCCTTTTAAAAACTCTTAACTTGAAGAGGAGCTTCAAGAGGTGAAGTGGTAAGAATTTATGTCATCTCTAACAGAGTTTATGGATTTAAAACTTATTTCATTGTTTCATTTTATTGTGAGCATAGTATTGATGGATTCGAGTTATCATGAATATAAGAAATTGCAATTTGAATGGTGTTTATGCATTTTATTTTCAAACAAATCTACTTTGGGACCAATGCCACAATAGTCAACATTACTATCTACCTTGATGATTATGGATGTATCCACTTTTGAAGTGTACAACGAACCACTCATTTTATTCATTGACAACTGTATATTATATATTTTATGTCGTAAAATAGAATCCATAGCTAAACTCTTACTTCGTTTAAAATCGCTAAACTAAACTACAAAATACAAACTAGGAATGTTGATTGTTAAATATACAATAAAAGGTCACAAAAAAGTTGAACAAATACTCGTAAAAATATACAAAACATTTGAAAAAAAACACAGGAAGAAAGTATACAAATTGCTATTTGAGTAGTTTCATCATATCTCCATAAATATATAATTCTAGTGAAAATCAATATAGGAACGAACTCATCATATATATATCTCATTGCTGTATCGTAAAATATTGTATTGAAGTTATCATTTAACTAGAAGATTGTACGTTTAACCGTGATTATTAGTAATGCCAAATTTGATCATAGAATACATATAGTTTACTAGTTAATCATACTTTTTATTTAATATATTCATTAAGGGGAGGGGAGAGTACTGGAGTAGTTGATAATAAAAAATTGGCTAGAATCTAAACATGTTTAGCGTGTGAATTAGCATCCAATTACATGAGTCCAAAAAGAAAAAACCTTTACAACATCACACGACCCCTCCACTATCAAGGCATCACTCCGTTATTCTCTCTCTCTTCTACAATCTACACACACACAAGAGAGTAAGAGACACAAGTGAGTGTCAATCATCAGTTTCCGATGGGCGTCGATGGTTTCTCCAGATCAGTTGAAGCAGGACTGCAGTTATCTAGACGCATATCGTACGGCAAAGACACCGCTTCAATGATTGCTCCAAAGGCGCCGTCCATGAACAAGTCGTTCTCGTCGTCCTCTTCGGGCTCGTCGTTGCGGTTTCCGCCGGAGAATCATATTCCGACAGCACCGATGGTTTATGCGGTGATAATCGATCCTTCTGTCGTCGATAATCCGGATATTCGTAGCTACCAGCCGTACGTGTACGGTCATTGTAACCCCCCGGCGTTGGTTCCGCTGCATATGCATGGGATTACGATGGAAATTGACTGTTATCTCGACACTGCGTTCCTTACCGTGAGGGGGACTTGGCGTCTTCATTGCGTAGCCTCAAGCGCATGCTGCGATTGCAGAATCGCGATTCCCATGGGTGACCAGGTAATGTTGATCATGTATCTAATTAATTCATTTCTGTATCTGTTGATTTCTAAATTAAAGTAAGGCACATAATCAAACCACGTCAAATTATAGCAACGCCAGATGCCATTATTCATATACTTTTACGGTTGTTAAAATTGAGCACGTACACGCTTTTCATCCCAAAATTACAGGTATCAAAAGTTTTAGGGATATATTGGTCTATTTGTGTGGAACTTGACTTGAGGGAAAATGACTTTGAAGCAGCATGCTCATGTCTGTTTGATTATACCTTTCTATACTTTGTTTAATTAATAAACTGAAGAACTTTTGAAATGGTTTCAAAATTTACCATTAATCGGTTTAATTTTAGTTCTGAAAAGAATATGGTTTGGCTAACAGGGTTCAGTTCTAGGTATCGAGGTGGACACCCCTAGAAGATCATATTCTACTCAGTTCACATCTCCACAATTTGAAAAGGATGTAGAAAAAACAACCAATTCAAATAATGGATTTCTAATGAAAGGCAACATATACATGTTCAAAATTTCTCAGGTTTCCCCAACAACTGATCATTATGATCCAGAATCTGTTTTTTAGACCAATTTATTTACTTTTGATTCTCAAAATTGCAAGGTTGAGGGAGGATCACATATCCATGTTAATGTTAGATGGTCTCAAAAATTGTTGTACCGAAATAACGACTTCTGTCTTAGTGTGCCTTTCACTTTCCCGGCTCATGTTGTGCCAGTAGTGAAGGGAAATTCTATGAAGGAAAAAGTGTTGTTAAATGTAAACTCTGGTACAGATAATGAAATCATGTGCAATATTTCTACTCACCCTTTAAAGGTATGCTATTTAAACTTTAACATATCATATTATAGGGCAAACTGCACAGACCAAAAGTCCAAAACCATCTTTACATTTTATTACTAACTTTAGCAACCAACTCACATGTTATTACCTATCAAAGCAACAAAGGGCATGATCAACCGCTAGCACCCACATTTTTTGGCCAAATAATATTCACCTGTCTTATTTGACATGTTACACTTTTAGTGTATATGTCATCCGGAACCGAATATGACATCTAATAATTACCTTTCCAAACTTGTATATATATTTATTGTTTTTTTTTCTTCACATAAGCATTCTTTGTAACGCGGCATACAAGGTGGTGGCTGGCATGACATCAACAAATGAGTAGTGACAAAAATGAGGTCCATTGATAAAATCTGAATTGTATGTTGGTTTCTAGTTCTGGCTAAATTAAATTTGTTTGCTAAAGTTGGTAAATTGTGAAAGTTTATTTCTGTTTCATGCAGTTTACCCGATTTTATATCATATTGATTTTCATTTTTGTTTTTTTCTCCTGATACTCTACTTCTCTCCTCTCTCTTGAAAGGAAACTAGACGACAAGCTGGCGAATTAGGCTTCTCATACGAGGCAGATGTCCAGAAATGGTCAACTCAAGACTTCTATTTTTCTTTCTCTGTAAGCCTCATATCTTTTGGCTCTTTTAAATGGAGTAAATGTACAAATATGCATTAGTAACTAACATTTCTTTTATAGCTCTGCGAGGATGATATCATTGCTGGTGTGCTACTGCAGTCTCCATCTCTACAGGATTGGGATCAGAGAGATATGTTTTGCTTTTATCTTTTTCCTGGGAGTAACAAAAATATTAAGGTTGGTGGAAATATTTTGAGGCTTCTTCCTCCATTGTACTTTCCAAATTTAAAAATACTTGTTTATGTTAACTGCTTATTTGCTCTAAAATAAGCTGATAAGCAGTATATATCCAAACACTCCAAATTGCTTTTTTGAGTTTTTTCTAACACAATAAGCAGGACCTTATCAATACTGCTTGTTTGCGTTTTTTTCTAAATGGAGATAGGCTTTTCTAATGCAATCCTAAAGTTCCAAACACTAAATAAGCACTTTAAAATAACTAGGTACCAAGCTGCTTATTAAAACTGCATATGTATTCTAAAATAAGCAGATAAGCAGGTACCATCCAAGCTACTTATCTATGTTTAACAGAACACGGTAAAGAGTTAAAAACCAACTGCGAACACCCTATAACTCGCCTCATTTGTGTGGTTAATTGGCAATTGCATAGCCTTTGAGAAAGGAAGTGGTATTTCTAGTAGACATAAGCACAAGCATGCGAGATGACCCTCTTGAGAAATTAAAGGATGCAGTGATTGGTTGCCTTTCTGAGCTTAATCAAGTAGACTCTTTTAATGTCATAGCCTTTAATGGAGATATCCAACTATTCTCATCTACACTGGAATTAGCAACAAATGAAACAATCACAAATGCAACTAAATGGATGAACACAAACCTTATTGCTGAAGGAGGTACAAACATCCTTGTTCCCTTGAAACAGGTAATTTCATCTCTCAACATGTTTTAATCCTATTTTGGCATGATAGATTGTCTCAACATGTTCAATTGTAGGCGGTCACTTTTTTGGTGACATGTTTATAAAATTGTTGACGGCACATCTTATTTGTCGTTTTATTGTACATATATGTGCTACGTGGCATCTAGTGTGACATTTAATAAGTATTTTTCAATACAAGTTTAGTTGAAATATATTTTAGCATCATATTAGCATTTTCCTCATAATTTTCAATAGAAGTTTAGTTAAAACATCAGAATTTACAGGTAAAATCAGTTAGAATGAGGCTGGTTGCAAAAATCAGTAACAATAAACGGTTGAGACAGGCGTACGTGTTTCAGTGTTTGTGTGGCTAAATATTTCAAAGTGATTAAAATTTTCGATGACCATATCTCCTATTCTATCTGAAAATGAATGTTTAATTTTGCTATCCAACATCTGACACCGAAATCAACATCTATATCCCCTAGGATAGAGGTAAGTTTGCCAAATGCCAACATCCAACCCTCCCCAGACCCCATCAATAGTTTTACTATGTATGGTTATAGGGTTTGGTTATGGTTATGGAACATCCGAAACTTAATGATTGGTTTTTTGATCATCATAATGTCCAGGCATTGGATATGGTTGGTAAGACTGGTGAATCTATTCCTCTCATTTTCCTCATTACTGATGGTGCTGTTGAAGATGAAAAGATATTTGTAATATAGTTAAAAATCACCTTATGGATGGAGGAATCGGTTGTCCTCGAATTTGCACATTTGGCATTGGTGAGGCCTTTTCTTCTTAGGAGTTGTTTGGGATTGCTTTGTTTAAACAAATTTTTTGCTTGCTGTGTTTTCTGAAAGCAGACTAACACTTTTGATCACTTGGATGAAAAAGACTTATGCTTTTATGCTTATTTTAGGGTAAAATAAGTTGTTTGCAATTGGGAGTTTGAGATTTCTTATTTCAGAGTGGTTTTTCCTAGTGGATTTACAATGAAAAGTTTATAGTGAAAAAAACTGTTTATCTGCTTCTGCTTTTAAGCATAAGCCAATACTCGAATCTTACATAAGTAAAGACCTCGTCTTTGGTTTCATAAGTGTGTGATATTTGCTACACAATTATTTATTTTCATTTCTAGTTTTTCTTTTTTAGGTGTGATAGACCCAAAAAGAGGGAGAAAAAGAGAGAGAGTGTGTGTGTGTGTTTGGGGGGGGGGGGGGGGCTTAATGTGTTATGTGGTTGTGTATTGTGCCTTTTTAAGTTATGCTTTTTTGATACACAGGTTCATACTGCAATCATTACTTTTTGCAAATGCTTGCACATATGGGAAAGGGATGCTATGATGCTGCGTATGATGTAGGTCAGTTTCATCTACTACTAGTATCATAATTAATTGAAGTTATCTTGTTAGACAGAGTGTCATGTCAAATAATTGTTTGACTTGACTTTATGACCAGGTTCAATCAGTGACCGATTACCACGGATGCTTAATAGTGCTTTATCGCCTGTACTCACAAATGTAACCATTGATGCCCTACAAAACCTAGAGTCAACTGAGGTACATTGCATGAGACACCATTTCTACTCATAACTTGTTAAGTCAACCCATTACATTTGTCATTATTCGTTATAATTATTGCAGTTGTACCCATTTCGTATTCCAGACTTGTTTGGAAGTCCATTAGTTGTATCAGGTCGATACCATGGGAATTTCCCTGATATTGTTACAGCTAGAGGTTTCATGGGTGGTATGTGCATTCGAGTAATTGACGTCAAAGTGAGGAAAGCTAAGGGCATACCTTTAGACAAGGTAACGTATTAATTCATTTGATGTACATCCTTCTAAGTTTCATAATATCATATATACATTCAGTGTTGTAAAAATCAGTAGGCGATAGTCGGGCGTGAAGTAAGGACTAGGGATTAATCGGTTTGGAGATTTAATATATAATTTTCATTTTTTATATATACACACATATTTTTATATGTAATTTTTATGAATATGTTTAGCTTAATATTAATAAAACAAATCTGGCTGGAATTTTGAATTTTTTGCTGGAATTTTTAAAGGTCGCTAGAATCTGGGAAAATGAGAGGCCGATTAACAACCGACTAGGGCCGATTTTTTTCCAATTTTGACCCGTTTGACCGATTAGCGATTTTTGGCTCCGCTTAGGGAAAATTCAATCGGGGAGCATCACCGATCAACGACTCGTCGCAGATTCATCGGCCGACTTGTCCGATTTTTGCAACACTGTTTACACTTTTAAACACTAAAATGGATTTTTAATCAGTTCATAGTTAAGAGAACAAAATCAGTTATAACATCATGTTTCAATGACTAAACAAAATCAGTGGATAACAACATTATTACTGTGCATCATAACTACACACAGTGTTTTAAACACGTTATAATAAGTAATTGAATTTACTTTATTTACCAAGGAAAGAGTAATTATAATTGTTTTTTTAAAAGTGCAAATGCGGTGATATGAAATTCAAAAGGGTATATATGAGATTTTAAACTTTTCATGGTGAACAAATAAATTCGGACCCACTGAAATAGTCTTCTAGTGCTCATTAAATCTTTCAAATCTCCCACTTTTCAGGTCTGTGCAAGAAGAGAGATTGATACACTCACAGCACATGCATGGTTAGACCAAAATACACCGCTACAGGAAAAGGTTTGCTTATTTGTTTTTTAGAGTCCATTAAATATTGCATCATCAGAACTCCCTTTGGCATTTTGCAGTCCGTGCTTTGAAAAGAATGATTAATACATGTGTTGCTTCAGCCCCAAAAGACATTCCAGAACTCACAAGAACAGAGAAGTTTAACTGCTTAAAGACCCGCTTTCAATACTCAAACTTACACTTAATAGAGAAAATAACCCTTGCAGAAAAAGAAAAGGAAAAATAACCATCAATAAACTAAAGAAAAACACGTGACTAAGATAAAACTCCTGCAGACCATACTCACTGACCCAATCAAGATTAATCCCTACAACATGAACTGTGAAAAATGAAATAAAACATGACAATTTTAGAGGACCTTATAGTAGTTCTTTCTTGTTTTTCACTCTATTCGTATATACATGTCAATTTTTATAAGTCTTTTAGAATCACATAGCAAATGTCTGTCTTTGACCTTTTTTTATTTTCTTTGTGGGCATTTGTGGTCATTGTCATCATATGTTCACCTAACTTTAAAACTTAAACTGTTTTATTGGTCATAGATTGCAAATATGAGTCTACAAATGGGGGTTCCTTCTGAATATACCCGCATGATTCTAGTTCAAAGCGACAAAATAAAGCCAGCCCTGGATTCAGTTCTACCAGAAGAGGTACATCATTACATATATACGCAATTTAAAAAATTAAATACTTTTTACAATAGATGAAACTATAATCCTAATTAGAACAACAAAAATACAGCTAATAATTCACAGTCAAAGTAATATATATGTAAGGCAGGATTTCTAAGTCTCACATCATTTATTCAATATAACTGAACTGCAGAAGTGTACAAAGTTAGAGAAACACAAGATCATATACCTACGGAATATAAGTGTTGGATTTGGTAACTTGAAGGCAACAACTGATAATCTACCTCCGGGAATAGAGGATCTAATTGTAAATGAGCCTGCAGGACTGATGATGCAAGCGGCTTCCTCTTGTTGGGGCATGTTTCTTGATCGATGCTGTTGCATGTGTTTCATCCAATCATGTTCTAAGTTGAATGATCGATGTGCCATTACTCTCACACAATTATGTACCGCCCTAGCTTGTTTTGAATGCCTTAATTGCTGCTGTGAATTATGTGATTGTTGTAGTGATTTGTGTTAATAGAGTGTAGGTAAAAAAAAACGAGAATATACATTATGTGCTATAAGATAATGTATATGCACTGGTGTTTTTCTTTGTTTTGTCACTCCTCTAGCTTTGCAAATTGAAGTTAACCATAAATGAAGTCGACTTAAGTCTGATGAATGTCAAATCATACTGTTACTGACGTTGAAAGCATGTTTGTTTTCTAGTATTTGTGAAGCCTTGGGCTGAAATCATCTTCATGCTACAGAATGACATGAGTCAGCAGCAATAGATGATAGATCTCATCTATAATATATATTATTAGTTTTCCCTTTCCATGCCAAGCATGTTATTCTTGTCATTTAGTTAAATTATTATTAGTTTTCATATATATGATCTGCAATCATCTTTTATTTTCTCAGCATTAATTTTGTAAATGTTGAGTGACTGATATATATTAAATGTTAGTTGATTTATTTGTTATAAGATGATTGGAGCATGATCTCGTTATCCAGTTTGTGAGAGCCAGTTTTTAGTATTTGAAAAAGCAAGTTGTATATAGATTTTAACGAATTGGGTGGTTGGGTAACGGGTCGTATGATTTTACGAATTCCAGTGGTAGCGCGCATGCATAGTTTGAGGCGAGGAATGATAACATTCTAAAAACGGAAAGTTTGAAAGAACCGATGGCGATACATAGGCTGTATTTGTTGACCCAAGATCTCTGATGCTTGTTTCCCACACATGCCTTTATTTCCCTAAATGTAAAACGTAAGTAATAAGTTCACTTGGTGGGACTCTCCATGCTCCCTTTAGCATGCATCTCGAGGAAGAATGTAATAGAAGTCTCAAGAAAAGAAAATTATGTAATGTAATGTTAGTGGCCGGGTCCATTTTTAACTTTTTCCATGTTTATCCACCTAATCTGTATGGGATAATAAGCCAATGGTTGCTCTCTTCATATTTTATATAGTAGTAATAATAGCAACAACAATAATGTGCAAGCCAACCCTCTTCACATATAGATACATCATGTACTTGCAAATTATATAACAACTTTGGTTAGGTAATTAACATAGATATTTAACCCATTGGCTTGGCTCTACTCGCTTTCGTTTCTACGTGTCCATTGATTGAGGTAAGCTATATTCATATTTTATATATTCAATTTAACAAGTATATTTCTAAACCAAAAAATAATAATAATTTAAAGCTACAAGGAGGAGGGCCAACGAATTATGCCTTGGTTGCAATGATGGAGCTTGGCGTAATATTTTAGGGGTTGAAAATCATGGGACTCGTAAAACATTTGTCCTATTATCATATAAAAAAGGCTAGACTCAATATGTATAAAAGTTTTGAACAAAATACGCATAAATTTTCATTCCCGAAAGGTAAAAACAGAGGGTCCCTTTAAAGATCCGCCCATGCTTGGTTGATTGTGTAAGCAAGCCAGATAACTACGATCTAAACAAGGACAACTATTCAAAACTCATTCTTTTAAGATAAACAAAACTTATGTAATACAAAAAAAGAAGGTTCAAACAATTAATTAAACTAAACCAAGGGACAAAGTGCAGGGTTCAAACCTTCATCCCCAGCTTCAACGTTGTTCGCGAAAACCATCAGGCCAAGGAAGCATTTTGGTTTTAACTTGAGCTTATCCGATGTTTGACTTACCTTCCATTTACGTAAGGACAGAAAAGTGGTCGAATACCATACACTTTGTGCAGAAGACTGTTTTCTACGGTTTTAACTCATAACCTTGAGGTCACAAAACAATCACCCTAATAGTTACTACAAAGCCCGCTCTATTGGCTTTAACTTGCAACCGATTAACCATTTTTAAACCCAACGTACAGTGACAAAATTAAAAATACAACACCATTTAAGCATCACCAACTTGTACCTTGCGCTTCATATGGAGTACCGTGTCATTGTTTAATGAACAATGTCTGATGTGAGTACCCATCATCACTGCCTTCATTAGTATGTATAAAGGCCAATTACATAGATGGTGCTTGTCGTTTCGACAAAATAAGTTTAAGCACAAAGCACACAAAAAAAAGTTTGGTACTAGCTTTCAATTTTAAAACGAGTTTGGATTTATCATTTTCGTTAACCTTTTTTTGTTGAATTATGATATATGGAATGTTAGCATAGAAACTTGTTATTTCCATTAACTTTACTGTTAGATTAGGATGAAATATTATGTTTAATACCCAAACTCATTATAAAATTAAAAGTTTACTACACAATTTTGTTTCTTTTTTGTTTAATGCCCAAACATATTACTTTAATCAAACCAAATGAACAATCTATGTAATTAAGTCTGTGATTAGATTTTCCTCAAGAATTAACATATTATTGATATCACAATGATACTCCATGATGAATGTAAGAAACAAAGATACTTAAAATACTAATCTAAGGGCTATCCTCAACGACAATAAATTGTATGAATCTAACATAATGTAGCTAGCACCGTGGCCTCATATATGCTAGACTAGATGACTTGATAAATACGCTTAGAATTGGACCAGAACTCAACGTGTTAGGTTCAATCCAGACGGGCCAATATTAATAGGCCTGAGTTAAAATTAACCAACTAGGATTAAGTTCACCAGTCCCTTATAAATTTTTTTAACTCTTTCTTAGGTTTTCTCCTCCCTCTCTACACTATACAAAACATATATGATTTATGATATAGGATGATACTAATGACTAGAGCATCAGAGGGCCCTAGGAGTTACGTGCTCTAACAAATTTTTTCGATGGTTGTAGCTAGCATTATGATCTAAGAAACGAAAATCAACACCACAACAACACTAAATGAATATGGACAAGGGGAGTCTCTCATTCACTTTTATTCATGAAGCATCTACCGAAACAAACTTGTGATGGAAATTTGTTTCAACAGTGTTTGTTGTAGTAGTGTAGGTAATATTGACAAACAATTAGTAGTTTTCTTGTTGTATAGGATCCAATTGTATGATATGTCGATTGTTGTTCTATTTTTGTAATGTAGTAGTTTGTAATTCATCTAGAAAATAAAATAAACAAATAAATAGAAAAAAAAGCATCGATACACATATGTCAATAGACAAACTCAACAGTTATATTTGTAATGTAATTATTGGCAGATTGAAGGAAATTATATATATTGACATGTTACGAATATTTCATGTCTTTTGTAATATTTCATGTCTTTTGTATATTTCAGTATTGATAACGACAATCTTTTAAATCAATGAATTCATTCCTTAATTGATTATCGTACTTCCATAGGCAGGTCACAATTGTAAAGTCCTCATCACGATCGATTCCACATAATGTTGCACTTGATAATCAAATTAAGACGGATATGTGTGTGTGATATCAATGAACATTAAACAAACTCAATCGAATATTATTAATCAAATGATTACAATACCAAAGGAGTTTACGTCATTTAAGCTCGATCCACCCGAGGTGAGCTCCCCTCGGGTGGCCTATCACACATCTCTCTGCTCTCTCACTCTCAGAGCACCTTTACAAATGAACACACATAATGAAATACAAAGGAAAAACATCTACAAATACTATCCTGATGTTCTCGCGCGAGAACATTAAGTTCTCGCGCGGCAACTCCAAGTTTTCGCGCGATGACAATATCATTCATCATCTTGGAGATCTCGCTTCCTTGTATTTCTCGCATGATTTGAGTTTTTGCTTTTCACTTGATATTGTAATCCATAAAGGCTAGGTCCTTACAATTTTCCCCTATGGATTATGATATCAAGCTAGGTTTGACTTCAGTCACTCATCTTCAAGAATTATCTGATCATCGGGTATCTGTCACTTCAGTCTTTCCCTTCAGCTTTAACCTCCTCCTAATGTATAGCTTCATAAAGGATATCACGTCTGAATCAAGATTAAACTGTTATATCTTGATTACGTACAACTTAAGATGTATTGGGCATATGACAGAGGGATCCAACTTCCATTTTGGATTCCCGAAGAACCCAATTCTTCAATTTGATGACAAGATTCTGTGACGATGAACCAGATCATCTAAAGTATTCTTCCCCCTAAGTAAGATGTAATAGGCCCATATTTTCAAAGTAAGAATACCAAACAATCTTGATTCTTCACTTAATCAACCCGTTCGATCATTGTCCCCATCAGTAAGATAAGATAAGCCCACATTGTCAAGATTCAATTCACGAACGACCCGAATCAAATTTTGTAGATATAGAATCTTGATCTTGATCAAACATCACAAAAACCCCTTGTTTAAGTAACATGCTGAAGTTTTTGCATGAGAAAATTTTCGCAAATGACAGTTACTGCTGCGAAGATTTTGCATAAACTTTTCTCATGAAAAGTTCTCACATGAAAAGTTCTCACATGGAAAGTTCTCACATAGAAAGTTCTCATATGGAAAGTTCTCACATGAAAAGTTCTCACATGGAAAGTTCTCACATGAAAAGTATTCGCATGAAAAGTTTTCGTATGAAAGTTTTCGCATGGAAAAGTTTTCTCATGAAAAGTTATCTCGTGAAATTTTTTTCGCAAAATACATTTATCTTTGCCAAGTTCTCGCACAATGCAGTTACTCTGGCGAAAACTTCACCCAAAATCGACTTTTATGATATTGAATCACTGCTACGGTTTGAAATCTTTGTTTCCCATCAAAAGTTAAAGATACCGAGCGTAATCATGTAACAAAGCCGATTTCGTGTGTGTTCACCCTCGGTTTCACCTTCTTCTCCTTCAAAACCGGTCCAAACTCGATCTAAACCTTTAGATCTTCAACCTCCATGTTTAACGTCTTAAACAAATGATCGCGGAATGAAAATCTGTGTATCAAGAGCAACACCTTGCTCTGATACCAAATGTAAAGTCCTCATCACTATCGATTCTACATAATGTAGCACTTGATAACCAAATTAAGACGGATGTGTGCGTGTGTGATATCAACGAACATTAAACAAACTCAATCGAATATTATTAATCAAATAGTTACAATACCAAAGGAGTTTATGTCCTTTAAGCTCGATCCACCCGAGGTGAGCTCCCCTCGGGTGGCCTATCACACATCTCTCTGCTCTCTAACTCTCAGAGCACCTTTACAAATGGACACACATAATGAAATACAAAGGAAAAACATATATATATACTATCCAGATGTTCTCGCGCGAGAACATTAAGTTCTCGCGCGACAACTTCAAGTTTTCGCGCGATGACAATATTATCCATCATCTTGGAGTTCTCGCTTCCTTGTATTTATCGCATGATTTGAGTTTTTGCTTTTCACTTGATATTGTAATCTATAAAGGCTAGGTCCTTACAACAATAGGAAAGGAACATAATCATACATATCATCTTTCATTTAAACGTAGGAACGTGAATTTAAAGTACCCACATTCAATTCTAACATGGCCCTCCCAAAATTTCTAATGTTCCTTTTCGACAAAATATGATCGAGAAGGATAGTTTAGTTAACATCAACCCCACCGGCTCATGTACACCTCGAAACAATTTAAATCACACAAAAATTATTTAAAGCTTTTAATAATTAGTATCTCTGATAAAGCATAATAATATTGTCACTTGTTATCTTGTCACAATCATTTTGCCTCATTTTTTGTGATAAAGCGAAATAATATTATATGCTAATGATATAATATATCATTTTTAAATTATAAAATAGATTTTTATAGATAAATAAAATACATGTTTCTTTTAAATAAAAACATTTCTTTTAAAACAAAAGTTTATCAAATACTAAAAATTTCAGTACAAAATACTTTCTCCAAATAATGATATTGTTTAAAAAGAATTATATCAATTTTTTTCAAGATGAACATTTAAAAAAATGTTATAATTGTTCTATTACTTAGGTAGTTAATTATACGTAATTTTAATCATATCTTATATTAAAAAAATTATTTTATAATTTGCAAATATTGATTGCTAACTATTATTTTAATATTTTTATTCGACCCGTGTGACACGCATGCCTTCAAACTAATGATTTAATAAGTTAAAATTTTGGGATTTTAGACCTATTTAAAATTTAACTACTTCTTTTAACTCCAATAAGATTGAAAAAATGTTCATTGGTATGGTTGTGTCAAAAAGTTAGTGAATTTTATATATGCAAGTGTTGAGGCCACTTGTTCAGTTAGTGTACCAAAAAGGTGAGAAAATTATGTGTCATCTTATCATCTTCATCTCTTTCGTTTGGTTGGTTGTATGGTGTCGGGAAAATAACATGGTTCCCCGTACGTTTGATTGCATAAATAATTTTCCTAGAGAATTAATAAACCGAATAATATTGTTAATTATTTTGTGGTGGAAGAGAAAATAGAAAAAAATATGTAAATTTGTTGCTGGGAATTGAAGAGAAAAAACATGGACTTAATCGAATTCAGATATATATAATTTATCATATTGAGCTATATATATATATATGTTAGCAAAAAAATAAATTAATAAAAAAAGGAGAGTAAGTATGTATATATGTATGTAAAATTAGCTAGCTAGCTAGGATGCAGTCATCACATGTCCCCATGCGGGCATTTGATTTGGAGTAGATCGAAGAGTGTAAGGAGATGGATCCAATGGAGTGAAATGGTGCTACGTGTGCAACTTCAACCTCTGCACTAGACATTCTTATGTTGGCCCTGTATTATTACAAGGAAACATATATGATCGATCGAAGCTAGCCTAGGGATTATTATTATTACTATTATTCTTCTTCACATATATTTATATATATATATAAGAGTTTTATGCATGGGATACCGGGCAATATCATCGA
Source organism: Flaveria ramosissima (assembly GCA_025215565.1). Classification (NCBI taxonomy): domain Eukaryota; kingdom Viridiplantae; phylum Streptophyta; class Magnoliopsida; order Asterales; family Asteraceae; genus Flaveria; species Flaveria ramosissima. The sequence goes on from CM046035.1 coordinate 92,493,815, forward strand.
TCATATCATATCCATCGATCAGCTCCCGGCCTCTTATTTCACTTAAACAAAATTAAGTTGATATAGTAGCTCGCTAGTATATCCGATCGAGTCGTCAAATTGCACGACTAATTACTGCATGTAATTGGATATTTCTACCAATTAATTATATCCATCAGCTAGCAGCTAGCTAGTTTATAAACCTTGGGATTTTGAGGCGGTTTAATTATAAGCAGCAGTCAATAATATTCAACTCGGTAGCTCGCTAGCTAGCTACTTAACCAATTAAATTGCAACCATATATATATCATATCTAGCTAGCCTGCAAGGTCTTCTTCCACTCACCTCAAGATCATATCGACTTCATTCCCCTAGACAACGTATACCAATTATATTAATTTCTTTGCCCTCCCTCCCTCCTCTCTCTCTTCATATTGGCCAGTATCAAAATGAAGGTACGACCAAGTGTTCCTTTAATTTGTTGTTGTTGAAGGGTTAATTTCTTTATATTCTTTCGTAATAGATCGATATGATATGATGGTGTACGTTTAAGTTTCAGTACCGTTGATCAGTTCTGTGATGTGTTTTGGTTGCAGTTCTTCGGTTGGATGCAAAGCAAGATCAATGGTACTGGGCAACCCCATAAGAACTCAAGAACCACCACCTCAGCTGCTATAAGTATGTAACCAATACTATACCTCTCAGTCGTCTGTATGTATATATATATGTATACCTTTTTATTTGATGCAAAATCAAGGTGTTAATCTGCTTTTGTTTGTTGTAATTTATTGAGATCCATAACCATTTTTTAAAATTAATACTTCATCCAATACATCATTGATGCATGCTAGGCAGCAGCATCTTTTGCATGAGTTTTTTTTCCCTTAAAAAAACATCTGAAAAAATAGCTAGTCTTCACCACATTTGATGATCATTAATTCTTCATCACTTGGAGGTTAAGTAAGTAAGTTTATCTACAAAAGTGAAAAATCATAGAAAAAATCTGTTTATTTGGATTTTGGAGATTATAAAGCTGGTGCTTGTTGATCAAAGACAAGTTTCTTAAACTACGAATTAAATGTTGGAATGTTTTCTGTTTGTTTAACGCACGCATGCAAACTGTACGTTCTTGCTCTTCCTTCCATATAATTAAAAATGAAGATTTTACCTTTGATTTTCACAACTGTCTGCAGTGCTTAAGCATCCAAAAATTTTAGATCAAAGGGCCTTGTTATTTAATTACTCTTATCATGATATCATACAAGCAAAAACTAACCTATTACCTATGCATAACATATATACATCGATCATGCAGATCTCATGAAGCATGAACCTCAGAAAGAAGAATTTAACGATTGGCCTCGCGGGTTTCTGGCAATAGGAACATTCGGAAACAATGATTTACCAAGAGAAAATGAAGAAGTTATACAATATGCTCATGAAAATAATAATGATAATAATAACAATGAAAATACAACAGCATCATCATCTCCAGATCTATCTGAATTCACACCTGAAGAAATTGGAAAACTACAGAAAGAGTTGACAAATCTGTTAACCAAGAAACCTGCTGCTAATGAACAAGGAGAAACAAGGAGTACTGATCTCCCATTGGATAGATTTCTCAACTGCCCATCAAGCTTAGAGGTAGATCGCAGGCTTTCAACAACTGTGATCGCCAATCCAGATGATAAAGAGGAAATTGACCGTACGATTAGAGTAATTCTTGGCAGATGCAAAGATATTATATGCAAGGAAAACAATAAGAAAGCAGCAGTTGGGAAGAAATCGATATCTTTTCTGTTGAAGAAAATGTTTGTATGCAGCAGCGGCCTCCCACCAATGCCTAGCTTGCAAGATCCACTTCCAGAATCAAGAATGGAGAGGGTACGTAACCTAATTAACTTAACTTTACTATTCGTTATTATTATTATTATTATTATTTTCTTCTTAAATATTTTACCCACTAATTAGTTCTATCCTATTTTATATTTTCGCCAACTAATAATAACACTACTTTAATAAACAAAGAGATGGCAAAACTTTCAGTTTTTTTTCCAATCTGGGTAACTAGTAAACTTATTTCTGATGTAAAATTAACCTTTTTTTATATGACTACAGAAAAAAATTAAAAAAATATTGAAAGTTAGATACCTATAATATAACAAACGTAAAGTTGCTTACCTTAAATACAAAATTTGAAAATTTAGTCTACTTCCAAGAAAAAAAAAAGTAAGCTACTAAAACAAAAACCGCATCAAAGTTAGCTTTTTTATGACAACTCAAAGAATCATACACTAATACTTATAATCCATATCATATCCTGAATTATCTCAAGTCAAGATTTAAACATTTGTTCTTTAAAGAGTCTCAACTCTTACCACTCGTGTACCATCCTAAATGATCAACATCAAAGTTAGTTACCTTTAGATATTAACATCAAATTAATAGAAGGCTTAAAATGTCCTATAAATAAACACTTTTATTTCAGGCAACTTGTTTTCAAATAGGAAATCTAAGGTAAGAAACTTTTTCTTTATTTTCAAGGACAGAAAGCTTAAACAACTATATTTAGGGATACAGAATACCAAAATAGAAAAAAACTAAAAGTCGGTTATCTAAATAGAAAAAAACTAAAAGTTCCAATCAGAAAATCTGCTAGTTTAGCCCATTTTTCATGTGTAAAAAGTGTTGCTAGCAAAATATAAATTAAACTACAGTTAGTAATGATTTTGTTTATACAGTTAATCCTAATTAACACGTTAAGTGCAGTTACTAAGGGCAATGCTAAAGAATAAAATGAAGACTCAGAATTCTTCTCGACCATCATCTGCAAAGAAATTAACGTATAACCGTCAATCAGCTAGGAAGGGTAAAGGTAAAGCAACAGAGAATGATGATGAAGATGCAAATGATGGGTCTAAATGGGTCAAAACTGATTCTGAATGTAAGTTCGTTAATTACATAATTTATTAATAACCTATGATTTCCAAAAAATCAAAAGGATATTCAATTCATATATAATTCATAATTGATAACTTCATGTAGTTTCTTTAATATTTAATATTTAACTTTCAGATATCGTTTTAGAGATATGAACATGAAAGTGGAGATCAAAATGGATCACATTTATATACTTGCCGCCCAACAACATTGAGCCTGATTTGTTTAAGATCAAGGAGGGAGAGATCAAGTGATGATTAGACCTTTGCTTAGGTGTAAAACGAATCAATAATTTAAATCAGTGGGACATATATCTAGCTTCAAGCTTAATTTGTTTTTTTTTTATTGTCACCTTTTAATGAACATATGCATGTTTATTGCTTCAAAATACTTTATTAATTGTACGTGTTATTTTGGATAAAATCTGTATTTTTGGATGAAATGGTACTTAGACATTTATATAAATATATATGTTGTTATACAAGTACACGACAAATGGTAAAATCTTATTTGAAGCAGAACTGAAAAGAAATTGCTAAAGAATTCTTCAATTGATTTCATCGTAGAAAGAGTTTCTATCTCTTACATACAAGAAGAAAAAGAAAAGCTATAGCTTAATTCACTAACTATAATATAACAAACTTAACTGAAAGATTAACTACCAACTAACTGGTGAATTCCAATACCCCTCAACTTGGTGAGTGTGAAAGTCCCAACTTGTTTAAAGTTTGTGATGCTAATGACCCGGTGGAATTTTCGCGAACAAATCAACTGGTTGATCATCATTCAAAAGTGAGATAACTTATTAAGCCCTTGGATTTTATACAAAAGAAATAACAATCCAACTCAATGTGTTTTGTGCCTTCATTGAAATGTTTATGGCGGCACAACTCATGCAAGAGTCGAGCGACTAAGATTTATACCTAATTACTTATATATGTTTTATGTACACAGTTGTAACGAATTGTACATACGTGTTTACGTGACTTGTACATTATCACACGTAACTTTGTTTTAAACTGAAATTTACAGCGAAATGCGCAACAACAATTTGAAATTTAAAGTTATAAAATGAATAAATAAATAGAAAGTTATCAGCATGATACATCTCAATATGTGGTTGGTGAAAATATAAATATTATAATATTTTTTTAGAAAATTCCATGGTTAAAATGAGAAGGACACAACCCAAGTTTTTTTATGATCATAATATTACGTTTTTACTCTCAAAATCAAGTTTCATACGGTTGTATATTATGTTTAAAGAATTGCATGCACTATGATATCATTGATGGTATGCTGTGAATTGTGAATCATCTCTAAAAATTTTATAATGATATAAGCACAATCTAGTATATCTTCATACTCTAATAAAAATGTATTTTGGTATGACACGCGTCAGCACTACAATCATTCATATCAAAATTTTTCCGTCTCTCTCATATTAAATAATTACCTTAATTACTAATAATATTATTTAATACTTTTTTAAATTTAATAAATTAAGAAAGAGATCTATTTTCTTAATGTTATTTCTAAATAAATAAAATTTTATATAATAAGAATTTTTTAAAGCATTGAACTTTTTTAAAAATACGAAATATTTTAAAATGGTATTTTTAAAAAGTCAATTTTTTAAAACCAAAAATAATTAAATTAGGAGTTATAATAAGAAAACTTTTAAAAATGACATTTTTATACGGTTTGTTTTAGAATAAAATATATATTAAAAAAATAATAAAAACAAATTTTCAAAAATTTGATATAACTTTTTATTATTTATAGTTATTTCTCATACGTAATTTCAGTCATATCATATCTTACAATATCATTTTATAATTAATAAATTTTATTATATCAATATTTTTTATTTAACTCGTTTAACACACGGGTTTACGAGAGCTAGTATATACTGTATAATTAACTGGGGTCTGGGATAGTAAATTGGAGGCAATGTGTGTTTCTTTTAACAAGAGGGGTGAAACTTAAAAGAGTCGATGTCTCAAAGGACCGATGAGGGTAAATTGTAGAAGCAAAAGACTATAGTTGAATTGGTGGTCAAACATTACACCAATCTTCCAAACGCCCCCAGATTTGGGGATCGTTAATCTAGGGTTTTTTAGATAGATCTGGAAGAAAGTAAATTACCACTCTTTCTTGATGTTTTTTTCAATCCCACCGTATATTGATTGAATCATAGATTCGGTTATTATTACAGGTTTTTGTTTGTATAATATCCCCGTTGATTTGATTAGGGTTTCTAGTTTTGCTGTTCATCATTGGAAATAGAGGAATTGTACTAGTAGAAGATAAAAGTTGTCTTAAGACGAATCGGGAGGCTGCTGCCAATGCAAAGTTGTTTGGTTTAACAAAGAATATTCGGTGATTTCTCCTGTACTCAAAACTTTGAGTTCAATGTCGTGGGCAGGGCCAGAAGATATTTATCTCTCTACTTCTCTTGCAAGCTATCTTGACAGTAATATATTTTTTTATAATTTTTAACTTACATTGAGTTATTATTTATATTTCCATCAGATGTTTTCATTGTCATGTTGTGCATGTTTCTGTGGTTTTTACGTTTGTGGATCTTGCAGATGTTATGCTCGTACATTGTAATTTATACCTTCAATTACTATGCAAGGATATCGTTTTTATTTGCTTTGATTGTGAACTGATAACCTGTGTTCGTGTAGGATTCAAGTAATATTTGCGTTTAACACCATCAGTTTGCTGCAAATATGTGTATTGGGTGTTTTTAGTGGTGGTGGTGGTTGGGTTGGTGAGAGGGAGGGTGTAAAGGGGTAATTTGTAGATGCAATTGAATTACTTTTGATTACTCACTATTTCTTTCTTAAATGTCCATGACTATATGGAATCTTGACTTTAAAATATTTCTTTGACTGGTAAGCCTTGAACATCTTTGGTTTCATAGTCTCGCCATTTTAAACCTTTAACAAGAATTCCTTGGCCCAAAACCTGAGCTCTTAATCACTTCCAGATAATTTTGATTTTGTTCCCTTGGATTTGACAAAAATAACCATGACTGCTACTGGGCATTTCTATATAGGGTATTTAGTGTTACTGTGTTTCAAATCAGTGATCTAAAGACCTGCCGGACGACAATTAAATCATTATGACTGCTACTGGGGTTTTCCCTTTTTTTTCCTGAGAGATCTGCTGCATTTTTGTAGAGCAATGAACTTGTGAGAATTGATAAGCATTTAGAAAGCTTGTTTTAACCAAAAGACAATATATGATTAGTTTGCTTTCAAGAAGTACCAAGATTGTTTCACCAATTATAATATATGTCCTAAAGTTGGTTCACTTAATGCATCCACTCAATGATCCATTTAATGCATGATTCTAACTAATTTAGCATTAGTTATTTATTCAATCATATAGTTCTGCTTAGTGCTTTTCAGTACACTGTTTCAAATTAAATACTAAAGTGAACTTTAGAAGTACTAATGGCTATGCTTGTGGATGATGTTCAAGGTATAAAATATCATTAACTTAAGTTAAGGAGACAAGAGTTCGGTAAATAAAGTTATTAATCTAACAAGCTATACTATTATAATATTTTTTTCTTATTATAAAATATGTATAGGAAAATACTCTGATAGATTTGCTAGTGGTACTTCTTATGTTATCATGTGTATAATGTAAATGTTATGTGCTTGTGTTGTTCAAGTAAAAAGGACCAATAAGCTCTTGAATTTTGTCGGTTCTCATTCAAATTAATAAGAATATCTACTATTTTGTACAGAGAAGCTTCTTGTACTACTACGAGATGGTAGGAAGCTATTGGGGATACTTCGATCTTTTGATCAGTTTGGTACTGGAATTCTTGCAAAACATCACGCTTAGCCTTCAGCAATAATCATATTGGTAGTTAAAATGTTAAAATATTTTTTGGTGCTCACATGCAGCCAATGCTGTTCTTGAAGGTGCTTGTGAGCGAGTAATTGTTGGCGATCTTTATTGTGACATCCCATTAGGTTTATATATAATTCGTGGTGAAAATGTTGTTCTAATTGGCGAGCTGGTTTGGCATCCTTCTTTTTTCCTTTTTCTATCTAAAAACATTATGCTGATAAAAAAACTTATTGTTCTTCCTTTTATATGTTTACAAAATGCTTAGGAAATGGAAAAGGAAGAACTTCCACCTCATATGACTCGAGTTTCTGAAGCTGAGATAAAAAGGGTAACTGATAGGAATCATGTCTTCTTTGTGGATATGCTTTTTATTATTTTCCGGATAATATATGCAGTCATCGAAGCAATCAACTTTTTTCATTAAGGTCACCCATATGTTAATACTTTTATAGGCCACTAAAGTTATATATCAGGTGTTGAAAACTCTCTTGAACATTTTTAGAAGATGGAAATATATTTGATGAGTTATCAACATGTTATAGGTTAGTATTGTTGTTATTTTTCCCAAAAGAAGGCATTTTTGCATGTGAATCTAGATAGGTAGTTGATCGGTCTATACTTTTAAGCACTCGACTACTCGTATTAAAATTTTAATAGTAACAGTAATTAAGTTAATTATTAATTTACGGATTCTTTCATGCTAGGCGTGACTCGAGTACATACTTACATGTTTAACTGGGCTTTATCAGAAAGTACTGTAAATATATATACCCAAAAGGTAAGATTGTAAAATGACATAGGTTTAAGAGCTGAGATTTGAATACTCAAGCTCAGCCTGAAAGTCTAGTTGAGTAGCTTGACCTCGAGCTCAACTCGACTAGCATAAAGTTGATTTCGAGTTTGTCATGAGTGGGCTGATCTCAATTTCATTCATGCAATTATCTATTATCTTGTAAAGACTAGTGTTTTTGATGTGCTGGTATGATTATTCATATCTTGTAATGATCATATGCATTGTGAATTTGAGATCGATTGTGGACTTGAATGTGTTAATTATGCTAATAATATGTTGGGCAGGCTGAGAAGGTGGAGAGGGAGGCTACGGATTTGAAGGGCACGATGAGAAGAAGGATGGAATTTTTAGATATGGATTGATTATATGGCGGGCGAAATGTTGGTATGTTTGTTTATTATTTGCATTAATTAATTAGTTAATTAGTTAATGTGATACCATATCTTCCGCAAGTATTATCGCGGCTTGGGTGTGGTGGTACCGGTACCGGTACCGTGGATGATGTTTAGTTTTAGTTTTTTTTTTACTTATTATTTAGACAACACTGAAGGTGGTTTTATGTTCAAATAATGTTATGTTGCATGATCATATTATGCATCTGAAAATGGTGTTTTCCTTGTTGCAGAACTATTTTTGTTGTTTTATAAACGTATTTATTTTGATACTTTGTTCAGTTTTATATCCTGTTTTATTTTCACTACTAAATTCTTTTGAATAATCGTGTTAGTGCTTCTAAATTGATTGTTCGCATGACATTGCCATGTACTCTTTGGTGGTCATTATAAGGCATGACGACTATCATGATATCGCTGTGTAATGCAAGCCGTTGATTTACTTTTCGTATGTAAATTTCATGGTCATACTCATGGAAGTGCGGCATGTCAAACAGTCAATGTGCTTTTGACTTTTGACTTTCCAAAGAGTGGTCAAACATGTCTAACTCCAAGCACCTAAGTTGTGGAGGACCAAAGTCATGAAGCAATTTATAACATCTGTGTCCTTGAGAATAGCTATAACTTTCATACATGAAAATTCTAATGTTTGAATGATAAATAAAATGTAAACAATTGCACGTGCATGGGAATAGAAGTCATAAATGTATTGTAATGGTGCTGTTTCAGTTATATTTTCACCAAGTCATTATATTTTTCCTTATAAATTTTAAAGACAAAATATTATGTATCAAAAATCATAACATTTATGTACATGACCTCTTAAACAATAATTAAAGGACATAACATAGAGTAACCTTGTAGACTCAAATTAGTATGAATTTATCAAAGATAGGCATGAGTGAGTTAGCGAGTGTGTGTTTGACGTCAAGAAAGCTCAAATAATCTAAGCTTCTGGTCTGTTAATAGTGATTTTCATAACATTATAGGAGAATAAAACATGTACAAAAGTTACCATACAAACAAGTGAAACAAAATCTTAACAAGGTGAAGAACAACATTGCTTACAAAGGCTTCCTCTTTCCTCCTCCGTCCATTTTCCATCATCAGAGCTTCCGAGTAACCAAAAATATAAAAATAAAATCAAAGAATTGAATGGTGTCCTATAATCCAATCCATCTTCTAAACCACTTTGCCCATTACTGTGATCTTCTTCTGGAATGCTGAGAAACAGCATACCCTTCAAAGAAATCCAAGAGTGCAGTCTCAAGATCTTCAACAGAATACTTGATATAATTTTCAGGATGCCTTCCGCTCTCAATATGGCTCCTGTATCTGCCAAGAAATGATCGATAAGCTGGGATTAATAGTTCTGATATTGAAATCCGTAGTTCCTCACGAAGTTGTGTATCCGGAATTAGCCATAACGCCTGTGTTCTATGAACTTCTTCAAACATGGCATTAAAAGACTTGAATCTTTCTCTTAAAGCAGTCTTTGAAACCCCAGAAGAAAAGCTTCCACTCATGTGTAATCCTTCATCTCTCAAACAATACAACACCCCAACCCATGTTGATCGCTGGTAGCTCGTTGCAGCTTGCCTGAACTTTGCTGTGAGCTTCTTCAGATAATTATCTCCTATCATTTCTCTTAGTTCTGGCGAGCCTTTGACCTTGTGAACAATGTAATGAACATTGTTCATGATAAACAAATGAGCTAAGGAGGTGTCTTTATAGTGTTTGGATTTTCCTTCTAAATTGAATTGCAAGATGACAATTGTCCAGATTAGATGGAGCGCTAATGGTGATTGCTCTTGATGCTCTGTAAAATCCATATCTGGAGTAGTCAGGTCATCGGAGTATCTAGAACCAGTTGCAGGTCTGGAGACGATCAAGTCACCTAGGGTTTGTTTGTAATCTGAAATCAAGCTTATGTAGTTCATGACATACCTAGTCAAAGGATGAATGGTTCCTCCAGGAACAGGAACCTTAGAAGGTTCTCGAAGAACTGCATTTTCGAACTCATTGAGCATTCCTCTAGCAGCTTCTGCCAGCCTGGATATTATCTCCGTGGCTTGAACCCTAATTGACTCGGCTGACTTTCCTTCAAATACAGCATCGATGTCAGGCAACAGATGGATCAAGGTATCGTGTAAATCCAAGATCTTGAAGAGCTTCTCTGGAGCTCGTCGGCTGATGCTGATGGCGTCAGCGAAGTTGAAGAGCTGAACGGCGGGGCCTTTAACCGTTTCCATGAAACAAGCTTCATCTAATCCCAATCCTAATCCTTGGAAGATTTGGTCGCAGAGTCTCTTCTCGCTTGCAAACAAAACCCTAACGCACATTTTCGCTGCACGTATCCATCGCCCAATCTTGGCGTTCAAAGCCTCCCATTCCAGGCGTTGGATGTCGCCGATGCTTAACTTCTCCACCCCTAGCTTCTTGAAGGCGGCGTCCACCGCCGATTTGCGGACGCCGCCGTACACCTGAACGCACTCCCTGAAGTAGCCGGCGGAGATCATGCGCTCGGCGATTGAGCGCAGGTCGCACACGCTTTCCGGTGGCATCAGATCTATCTCCCGAATACTGCTCATAGATCTGTAGGTGGAGATGGTCCTGCTGCCCTCGCCTATGCCTTGTTCCGATAAGGAAGAAGAACCGACCGAATCGTCTTCATCACCTCTGGAGCTGTAATCGTTGGATGCTGACAAGTCCGAGAAGGAGGAGGGAGTTGAGGAGATGGAGTCGGTGACGGTGAGTGAGTCGGTGTCGATGGGAGTGGCGCGGGAGATGAGTATGTTGCGGAACTCGTCCTCAAGTCGAGCCATGGCAATCTGGATAGCGGTGTTCGAGTGGTGGTGGACGTGGACTCCGTCGTCCTCCGACAGGGTGGTTGACTCCATCGACTCTTGGATTCGATCCACCGCCTGCAAGTACAGATCGATCTCCTCACGCTCCCCATCAAAGATCATACGGACCCTTGCGTCTTCCGACGCCGTCGCGTCCCACCGGAGAATGATTTTTTCGGCGGTTTCATACGATGCACAATCGCTCTCCATCAACAACACACTACACTACACTCGTCCAAACGAAAATCTGGAAAAGGTAAAAAGGGGGTTTCAAGGAAGAATCAACAACAGATGATATGTGTGGACTTTGATTGATTGATTGATTGATTTATACGGTGTGGGGGACTGAGGTTGGGACTTTGTATTTGACAAAACAAATGAACAAGCAGATATATATAACAACAAACGACGCCCAATCAACTTTCTTTAAACATTTTTATATATTTCCTTGTAACATAAACTTGTTTTAATCATTTGATTCATTTTTGGGGAAACTTTTATGCTTGGCTGTGTTAAAATATTACTTTTAGTAGTATATATAAAACTGAAACATATATGATGATGATTTTTGAGATTTTTTACACAGATTACGGTTATATGAAGACTAAAATCTATATTATATGAGTATATGATATTTTTATGCCATTATATTTATGTAAATAATAATTGACATAAGCTTAATGAATACCATGATCGTTTATTATATATAACTTTAATTAACGGATCAATAAATAACCATTAATTCATTAAACACTTTATATTAGCTCTTCGGCTACCAGCAACACCTCTAATTAACCATCCAGTCAACTCTCCACACCACAGACACCTTTGCTCAAGTCTTTTGCTATTTTCTTTCCCATGTAGGTTGATGTCAAGTGTCAACCCAAGAAAAAAACGAATCCATTAAATGAAACGATAATCAAGAAACATTCACATCTCTATTAACAAATTAAACAAATTCAAACAAAAACAAAAATATACCAATCAAACATATTTCAATTGACAAATTGGATGAACAAATTTCAAAACCCCACTGGAAACTTAAGATGTCATTTTGCAACATATTTGGAACGAGTATGGTAACAACAGGTTTTTTTTTTCATCATCCAATCAACCAACGAAATTTAGATGATGAAACCTACTAATATTATTTTATTTATCCTGGTTAGCGGTTCATATTATTTTTACATTTTGTATGAAAATATGATTTTCTGCTCTAAACTTTCTATATATGTGTATATATAATATTTAATTTTCTTATTACAAAGTTAGTTTTAATTTATATTAACTTTCAAATACATCATTCCTATTCATATGTTTCTCATTATGCTTTTCACCTAGAAATAAATATTTTTCTTTATATATTTATTATTAAGATGATTAATTGATTAATTAAGTTTTATTTTCTTTACATTGAGGGGCAAAAGAAACTAGTTATCAGTCTTATTGAAAAAACATTTGAGAAATTTAACCTTGGTTATAAATTTTAAGTAAGGTTGTGTGTAGTACTCGAGTGAAGTTGATCAAAAAATATTGCTACGCAGACATCACGTAAGTTAGTGAGTAAGAAATGGGTGTAATTGTTAGTAAGAGTGAGCAAAAAAACAGGGGGGTAATATGATAGGATATAATTTGGTACCAGATAATAATTTTTGAGGCCACCATCGCGTGAGTGTGGTCAGACCAAACTTGGTCATGCCCCTGGTCACAAGGGGGGCGCGGTGTTCTTCGGATAATCACCCTCCACCTCAGTCCTCAAGCCTCCACCCTCAAGGTACCACACATGGTCTAGGTAAACATCCAAAAACTACCATAAGGCTTTTGTTAATCGGATTATGCACATGAAGAAGTGGATATCTTTCAAGTATTACAATTGTAAAACCCTAGCTACAAGAAACTTCAACACTCTCTTTCAACAAGTTAAGTGTTTATTCTTTGAAATTTTAGGTTTGATAATAATTAAGTAGTAAATCTATACTAAATTCACCGTACAACTATTTAAAGTGATAAACTTGAACAAAATATAGCAAAAAAGACACTAAAACAAGTGGTATTACATCGCTTTTTTTAATATATATATATATATATATATATATATATATATATATATATATATATATATATATATATATATATATATATATATATATATATATATATATATATATATATATATATATATATGTATATATATATATATATATATATATATGTATATATATATATATTATATATATATAGGATCAGGATCATTACAGAACTAATTTTTATTTTCAGAACCAAAGAACCATTGATTTACATATATGTAAGTTAAGGCTAGTGATATGTAGTTGTTTTACATACATGTATGATATACACATATGTAAAATAGCACAAATTAAACTTAAGTTACATTTATGTAAATTAATGGTTCTTTGATTCTGAAAATAAAATATGGTTTTGTAATGATATATATATATATATATATATATATATATATATATATATATATATATATATATATATATATATATATATATATATATATATATATATATAGAGGAGGGATCAAATGAAAACCATGTTTATAAATGAAAACCGTGAAAACCACCTTTTCCCAATCACATAATTTATATTTGATTCGACCTTTTTATTGTTTAAAGTATATTTAAGTAAAATTCAACTTTATTTTTTGAATTCATTATATATTATTTAGTTTAAACTCCAAGGAATGACAATGATGACGAAACAGCTTACGTATACGTAACTAGTATGAGTTATATGTACGTAACTTTTAGTTGTACACTTGTTAACACGTACGTACATATACAAAACCCCTACATATACGTAACTATTAGTTGTATACTTTGTAACATATATTTACATATATGTAACCCTTGGTTTTTATGGTTTTCATTTATAACATGGTTTTCAATGGAACCCTCCCCTATATATATATATATTTGAAAATTGAATGTGCTGGCTATGAGTCCGAAATTAGTTGTCAATTTTAATGATGAATAACAATTAATTAGCATAAGTAAAGAGGTATAGTTAATGACGTTTGTACGGTACAAATTTTGGTGCATTGGAAAGACGAGTGAATAGAAGTCAACATGTAAAGAAAGAGTCAGGATTCACGTGCCTCCATGCGTGCACTTAGCCTGCCTGACAGTGCAATACAATGCCTATGTGCCATTCCATTTTCTTAATCGATCTATTATTAATTTAATTTTGGGAAAATTATCAAATTAAACATTTGACCAAATAAAATTATCAAAATAACCATTGACCAAATAAAATACAAAAAGGGACCATTCAGTTTGACCCCTCGCCAAAGGCGAGGAAACCCCATATTCCCTCGCCCACGTGTTCTCGCCCACGTGTAACTATCTCGCCCACGTGGAAAATGGATAAAAAATATCTGGTCAGCCATGTCAGCGAGGGGTACAACAAACGAGGCGAGGGATTTGACCCACCCCTCGCCGAGTTAGCGAGGGGCACAACACACGAGGCGAGGGATGCATTTATCGAGGCGAGGGATGTGACATATCCCTCGCCGAGTCAGCGAGGTCCTTCAACCGAGGCGAGGGATTTGACCCTTCCCTCGCCCACGTCAGCGAGGATGTGCCACATCAGCGATGTGTCCTTTTTTTCATAAAAGTCATTATTTTTTTCGTTTTCATAATCACATTTTTACTTAACATCACTATAACTCTCGTCATCCACAGGAATATTGTTTAAATTAGAAATAAACTTTTTAGTGACGAATAACGTAAAATTTTCGTTTTGACCATTAAAAACAACATTAATAAAATATAGTAAATCTTTATCATCAGAAATATCGATAAAATAAGTATACGTAGACATTTTATACGATAATCGTATATAACTTTGAATTCTCAGTTTTGAAGAAATCATATACTTTAATTCATCAAACGTTATGTTAGTAGATAAACCAAGAACATGTCTAACACATTTACCTTTTAATGGCAGATATTCTTCGACACCGTTTACAAAATGTCATTAACACCAATGCATAGTATGATATTAACTGACATTTTTAAAAACTTTAGAGAATTTTAAGAAGAAGGTTTTGAGAGAATGTAAGATTTGTTAAGGTTTAATGTGTATTATATGGGGGAAAATAAAGATTAAATTTTAAGTATTAAAAAACAATAAATATTAAAATATCAAAATATCTCGATTTTAAAAAAAAATGGGCGAGGAGGGGCATTTTGGTAATTTCGGGCGAGGGAAACTCATAATCCCTCGCCACGTGGGCGAGGGAATTGTCAATACATATCATCAATTGGCGAGGGATGCCACGTGGGCGAGGGATTATGGTTTTCCCTCGCCAAGTCAGCGAGGGATTCCACTATTCCCTCGCCACGTCAGCGAGGGATGCCACGTGGCGCATACCGATTGGTTTATTTTTTTTTTTAAATTCAATTTTGACTGGTTATTTTAGTAATTTACTTTGATCAAATGTTTAATTTGGTAATTTTCCCTTTAATTTTACCCATTGGCTTCAAAAGGAAACTCATGAGTCAAGACCTACTTCTTTTAACAGTC
This sequence comes from Flaveria ramosissima, assembly GCA_025215565.1. NCBI lineage: Eukaryota > Viridiplantae > Streptophyta > Magnoliopsida > Asterales > Asteraceae > Flaveria > Flaveria ramosissima. The sequence continues at coordinate 92,509,198 of CM046035.1, forward strand.
CTACGTATTTTATTTACCAATAGACAAGATTTTTTTATCTAGGGCTACCAATAGACAAGAACAAGATAGGACCCTTATTTTAGTACCATATATTTTATTGTGTATAGCCATAATAGGGGCATGACAATTGACTAAATGAGCCCGTAATGGAATCATCACATGAGACTCACAGACAAAATATATTTATGTCCCGGTAATGTCAACATATATATTGTTCATCACCGACAACAAAGCAACCCATCTTTATGTCTAAAGACAATACCATTCAAAAGTATACCCAGAATATGTCTCGTATATGATGTTACATTTAGACATGTAAAAGAAATCCGTAAAAGAATGGGTTATACAGGTTTCAAGTCATTGAACATTCAGTGAAATATTTATAAGGCGTTTGATGTAGATTGTGAAGCTCCTTCATGTTGTATGTTCATGAAACAGCCAGACAAGATCATGGAAATGTGTCTCATAAACATATTCGTTACTTTGCTTTTTCAAACTTAAACATATGAAGTTGAATAATCCATGTTTATGCTAGGTTAGTTTGTTTACATCCTTACTTTACCCATATTCATATAGAAATACATAACTCCTCTTAGTTATTGGGTTCGAACTCTGTCTATACATGTTAATACTTTTTGTTGTTGCTGGAACGTAATAAGTAAATTTTTTTTTAATTTATGTCTTTGAACCTAGCCTAATGTCATAGTTTTAGTTCTATAGGCCATTACTTCATTTCATGTGTTTAAATTTTCTGATGGGAATTTAGTTTGGATATTATGAGAAGCTTAACCGCTTAAACACATTGTTTTTATAAAACACGTCATTTTATTTTTTAGAACGTATTAAATTAATCAAAAATTAATAAAAATTTTATTCCAAACGAGATTATGTTTTCTATTTAGTGCTATATTATTATCCAAAAAAATTGTGTATAATGTCGAAAGATGTTAAAAATAAATAAGTAGACCTAAAAGTGAAATTATATTTTTTTAACAGAAATGAATATTAAAAAACCAATATCTGAGAAGTTGTAACTAAAACATTATTTAAGTTGTTTTCAATGAAGTGATAAAATTCCAGTAAATCTACTATAAGTTTTTGCGACGGATGGATGATTATTGGTTAATCATGTTGGACCAATTTCCGAGTGTTCATCTTGGTTCCTCTTGAATGAATTACCAACAAGAAGATGTCATATTTTGGATATTTAGGATTCGTGATTAAACATGTATGACTATTACATAAACAATTTCAATAAACTCTCCGAACACCTCCTCCATATTCCAAAAATGTGTACACTGCTTAATTTGTTTCTTCACTAACACCTTCGATCCCAGTCCCCTCTCGGTCGCTCGCTCGGTGGTGTTTTCAGCAACAGCTCGATCAACTCATCTTCCGGTTAGGGCACCGTTTGATATATATGTTTTATCAACATCACCCTTGCCCTATATCCTAATCTCTTCTATTCTTCTAATCGCGTCTCTAATCTCTATCCGATTATCTGGATCACTCTCTGTGCATTCTGCACCAATCTGCAACAGCTTTTGCATTTCACCTACAGAATCGGTGCCCCCTGTGATCTCTGGATCCAACAATTCCACCTCTCTTTGCTCCGATACGGCAGATTTCACCCACTGCACCACATCTGTCCCCCCTTTACCTTTGTTAAGGTATTGTGATGGAAATTTGCCCGTTAGTATTTCTAAAATGATGATTCCTAGACAATACACGTCACATTTGGGTGAAACCGAATGATTTTGTACTGCTTCCGGGGCTTTGTAGCCGGTTAACACGTTTGGGGCTTGATTTGCATCGATAACACTAACTAGACCATAATCTACTACTAGTGGCTCGTTATTCGGGCCAAGAAGAACATTGCTTGATTTTAGATTTCCGTGTGGTAACGCTAGCATACCAAGTTCTCTATGAAGGTAACCCATTCCGAGTGCCACACCATGAATGATTTTTAACCGAGCGGGCCAATTCAGCTCGGCGTGACTCTCTCCTCGATCACCTATAACATTTGCATGATCCTCGTCAATTAAAATTGTATTAACATTTTTAGAAAGAAGCTATTAAAAAATAAAATGATGGTAAGTTACGTTAATTTAGTGTAGGAGTACGTTACCATGCAAGCAATAAAGTAAACTGCCTTTAGGGATGTAGTCGTAAATGGCGAGTTTCTCTTTATTCTGGAAATGACAGGCGAGTGGTGGCAAGACGTTAGGGTGGTCGAGTCTTCCAAGACGACTCATCTCCACGTTGAATCCATCTTTACTCATCTTATTCATGTCCTTCAATCTTTTAACCACCAAAACCAAGCCGTTTGACAATTTAGCTTTATACGAAGACCCTAGCGACCCGTTCCCAAGAACCTCCGCACCGGCTTTCATCAAATCCGACAACCCAAATGCGACGGTGGCTTTGTTCAGCAGCATCAGATCACCACCACCACCGCCCCCCTTCATCTTTGCAGGGGAAGATCCCTTTTCTAGGCCTTCTTTTGGGCTTCCGCTGGATATACCCAAACCAAACGAGTCGTCCACACTTGGGAGATTCATTTGATCCGCTTCTTCTTTCTTCCTCTTTTGCACCAGCATGTAGATTGCAATTAGCATCGCCACCAGAATGAAACCAGAGAGACCCATGAGCATATAGAATATTTTCACCGACTTTTTTGATGGTGGCTTTTTTGATGGAGTCCGCATCACATGATTAACACATAAACGACCAAGTTTAGGCCCGCAAAGCCCCGGGTTCCCGTCAAATAACGCCACATCGAATCTTGCTAAACTTGGAGGAATATCCCCTACTAGATTATTATTTGAAAGGTTAAGTGACTCCAGAGTTTGTTGTCCGATTAACGGAATTAAACCGGTAAAGTTGTTGTTGTTAAGATGCAATTCCAACAAGCGGGGGAGTTGAGCTAGCGAAGAAGGAATCGGACCGGAGAAGTTGTTGTTGTCAAACCATATCTTCTTCAAAGACACCATTTTGGTGAAGTAGGCCGATGGGATTTCACCCGAAAATTGATTCGATGACAAGTAAATCGCTTTCAAAGCACCAAGTTTATTGAATTCAGGAATGGGGCCTGAAAATGAATTGTTGACGAGGTTAATGACCCGTAAGCCTTGCAATTGTGAAAGTGCATAGAGGTCGATTTCACCGGATAGATTGAGTGATCGCAAACGAAGGGTGGTAACGACCCCGTTGCCACAAATAAGGCCCGCCCATTTGATGGTTTCATCACCACAAGGTTTTGTTCCCAGCTTCCATGATTCGAGAGACAGTGGGTTGTTTAAAGATTGTTTCAGTCTTAACAAAGCTTCAGCATCGTTCATCGCCGATTCTGCCATGATTGCTATCATAATCAACAACATAAAAGGAGGTCCAAGCTGACCTAGAAAGGCCATTTAATTTACTCCCAAAATGGAGACAAAAACAGCAAAAAATGGGGAAAAAAGTATCTCAATGGTGGTCGTTTGGGATTTCTCTTAGCCGATACCAAACATTATCTAAAATTGTGGCTCAGAATAAACAACTCAATTAATATGTTTGTTCATACTTTAAACACAAATGAATATTATAACAAAACAAAATTTATAACTCGATCATTTATCGTCACTTATTTTTAAAGGAAAAAAGGTTGATAAAGATGTATGTTGATGCTAGAATCTAGACGGATAGATATACGCTAATGAACATTAGCGGTGTACGTAATTTTTTAAACAAAATGAATATTTTTGTATAAACATGTAACACATTGTGAAAACATAAACGCAGCAAAACGCAAAACTTATCACACTTGCTTACGACATATATAAGAACATGATGGGTATAAATAGTGTTAGGAAATAAATATTTAGGAGAACGGGTATGAATAAAGTTAGTACCAGAAGTCAACCATTTGTACATCAGTTTGTAAGTTCATTTATGTAAATTATATTTGTTCGTCATTTAAACAAAACTTCTTATTGAGATTCATTTAAGCTTGTTCAATTATGTTTATTTACATATTCATTTAGAAAAGTTGAGTTTAGCCCACTTCAAATCCTTATATTGGTCCGGTACAACCCGTAACGATTATTACTTTTAAATTGTTGTAAATAGTATTTACACTTTAGTTTAAACTAGTATTAAGCCCCCGCAACAACGCGGGGGCGTAAAACCGTGACAAGTAACATCAATGTCATAACACTGTTAGCGACCACTAACACCGGAAAAACTCGTTTTAAGAAAATAATAAAAGCGAAATAATATAAACCGAACGGAAAGTAGACGTAAAAACGTTGAATCACACACATGAAATGTAAAACATTAAAAACTAAGTTGATCTAAGACCCACGTGTTGTGACGGAACCGTAAATGGGAAAAAAAATAAGAATAAACGTTGAACCACACGCGCACGTTGCAGTGTGTTAACTCGTAAAATTTGTAATACAAAAAATTAGAAAATATAAAAAGTATAGAGGACAAAGTTGAAAGTGAAAATTTATAGAGGTTAAATTGTGAAAGATGTATAAATATTAGGGTTAAAAGTAAAAATTAAAAAAAAAACCAAATGTACAACCCATTAAACATAACGTACAACACTTAATGCATAAAAGGTTAGTAATTAGTAATATATATAATATTCTTATATCCTTTATGTTCATTAAAATTATTAACAGACAATCATAAATGAATACCGGCATTTTATTTCTTAACCAACGAATACTAACAAGAAAGTCCGTTTTCTTTACGTTTTAGAAATTGTATCTTAATAGGTTATTTATGTCTTTGTTTAATTTTTACTTTTGACAAGGAGAGCAAATAATCACTATATATAAAATATTCCAAGTGGTGTGATTGTGTGCATTTTAGAAATCGTTAATAAAACATGTGTTTCGTCATATTTCCATGTATTAAAGTTTTAAGTAAAGAAATATATATTTTACAAAAACAGTCCCGTTTTTTTATCCAATTTGGTATCCAAAAGGATTGAGTTTACCCTGTGGTTTCTCCACAAAATTGGTTATTGTGGATTTGCGAGATCTCGATTTAGATTGCATAATTATAAACAAACATATATTTTATGGAATCAAAATTAGTTGTTTACTTTATATTAACATCAACTTTACATTTAAACTGAAATTGCAGAAGTTAAATAGTAACTTAGTATTTGATACTATTAATAATCATAAGATGAATAGGCAATTATGTTAAACTTATACTTTAGGTTCTTCAAGATATATCAAATCGAAATTGATAATATTAATCAGTTTATAAAAAAGGCACACTCTTTTACTTTGCTTAGGGCCTCATAAATGGTCAAGCCGTCCCTATCGATTTGACATATATTATTTCTCAGTTTTTTAAGTGATTATAATTGTAAAAGAAATCAGATTGTGTTAGATGAGCTTTAATACCTTGCAAAAATATGAACAATGTAAAATCACAAATACTAAAAACTATTACAACACAAAAGTGCGCAAGACATCTAATAAACTGTTTGCGCTAACTGTGTGTGCTAACAGATGATGTTAGCTATACAATACAATACTCGAGCCATGTCACACACTACAAACATCTAATTCCACTTAACTTTGTATAAGAAATTCGAACCCATATTATTTTTATGATGGACAACACCATACCATTAAATGACTAATATTTGAAATATATATGTAAATCTCTTTTCTAGAGGATTTAAGAAAAAGAAAAATACATTCATAGTCTTTGACAATACTCCCGACAAATTCTCATACTAAAATGTCAAGTATCAATTAATATTCGAGGAAATCAATTCAAAACAGAAAATAACAACAATAATAACACATATATATTATTGAAATTTGTGATGATTATTTGTTTGATCATATTTTAAGATGTCTCACATGGCATGTGTTATACTCAAACTTCACATCCGTGATAATGTAATGTGATAAGTTTTATGTTTTATAAATATCATCATGGACGTAACCACACTCGTGCATCATAGGCAAAAATCCATTCTGGTGGGAGGTGTTTGTGCCCTATGCCCCTGCGAGGACATCACATCACCCAAGCCCACTCCGAGAGAGAAGTATAACACATAATTTTACAAAACAAAACTTCTAGATTCTTTAAATATAATAGTAAATAACAATAAATATTAATAAATGTTTAGGAATGATAATTATTAATCAATTAACATGTGAGATTGAGTACAAGTTAGAAACCCTCTTATAAAAAATGAGCTCAAATTAACAATTATCTTCTTAGTTATAAGTTCATTTTTTTAGAGGCACGTGTTAACATATTTTTTATGTATATAAAGGTATATCAATTAAAAAATGACATAAATTTAATGTTGACATTAAACTCTATCAATAGAGTTTCATATGTTGTAAAGTTTAATTAATGAACAAAGTCGGACAGTAAAATGATTTGTTATTATAAAATAAAGGAGAGAGATGGATGAAAAAGAAGTTAAAGGTTGAGTGAGGAAAAGAAATTAATATTCGGTTTTGATTGCCGACACAAGTTTGGCATCCGGGATGTTTCACGTTTTTTGTTCATGCCAATACCCTTGCTTTTCTGATCATGTAGTTGGTAACTTTTTCCATTTTCCATTTTTCATTTTCCATTTTTTAGTACTGCTGATGTCTTAATTTAAAATTATTTTTCATATCATTTTGCTAAATAATAAGAGTAAGGTTCGAATAAAAATGACTCTAAAATTAAAAAAAGTGTATCAGGTAATTTTAATCATCCATCTTTTTAATAAATGATTGATACCGTAGAAAAAAAATTGTTAGAGATGTATTTAGATATTTTAGAAATTATTATTTTTGTTAACTTTTTCCAAGTTCTCTTATTTTTAAACATTCATAACATTTATGTACGACATTACTTTTTTTTTATAAAATTACATCATAAAATGAACGTTTAATATCTTTAAAATGAGTACATTATTGTTATATAAAATTTCAATGATTTTTTTTACGTTTTTAAACTCATATCTCGTCATTGTGTCATTTATTGTAGTTCATTGTGTTTTTTTGTTAGTTGTTGTGTTATCTAAATACTATTATGTTTTTTTAAATGGTTAATTTTGAAAAATATAATAATAGAATAACATTATTGTTATCTATCTATATGTAAATATAATAATTAATGAATTTTAAACAAAGAAGGTTAAAAACAACCATACGAAGGTTGAGAAGTTAAATGGTTCATGTAAAGACATTACGAAAAAAAATTAAAAAATAATACGAATAATCTAAAACTTTAAACTGAAGTTGTAATAAAAATTAAATTATTATTATAATATAAACGTCCATTACGCACACTCATTGTCCATCATGTACTAACTAACATTTCCATGTATTTTGCTTGTTATGGTGGACTCCTCAAATTTACATTTTATTTTTTTTATTTTCTTATTAGTTTTACTTTAATTTCGTTTGATTTCTAGTGTAGTTGGTTAGGGTTTTCTTTTCCTTCCTTATACACCTAGGTTTGATCCTTACAAAACCTTTTTACTCATTCTTTTAGGTGTTTTTTTTGGTATTTTTGGTTGTTCTCTCTCACATTTTTTGGGGGTTCACTCTTTTGGTCTCTTTCCTTTTCAATGTGATTCTAAAGGTCGGTTATTCTAACCCCAGTCCTTAGGTCATGTTCTTCGTTTTCTCTGTAATTACTCAAAGTGCACAACTTCTTCCCTCTACGTCACTTGCTCTCTTATGTTTTATCCATCATTGTTGTGTCTTTATTTGTTTTGGATGGTATTAATATGGCAGAGTGTTACAATTGAAGTGTCATCGACAACAGAGATGGACGTTGGTGGTGATATTTAGAGAGATAAAAAAGATAATGGAGAGAAAAGAAAAGGTTTGCGGGGATGCAAGAGAAATGAGTAATGTGTGTGGGTTACAAACCAAATGTGGATAGAACCCATAAAACCAATGTTTTTAGAACCGGATCGGACGTCGAACCGGACGCCTTACTGGTTTGGTGGTCGGACCGGTTGGACCAGAATTAACTATATTTTAAATATAGTTATATATGTAATTAAATATAAGTAATTTACATATAATTTACATATATATTTTATAGTTATATATAAAACTTAACTATATTTGTATATCCGACGTACTAATTTATGGTTTAACACCCCGTTTTTACCCATTAAAATAAAAAAATAATACAAAAACCGGTCCGAACCGGTCCGGTTTCCCGGTCCGACTAGCGGATCGGGACGAACCGGCCGGTTCGACCAGTAGAAAACGATTCATATCAGACCGGACCGGACCAGGCACCGAATCCCGGTCGGACCGGCCGGTCCGATCCGGTCTAAAAAACATTGCATAAAACTACAAGTACAACTCACATACACAACACATTAACAAAGCATGATGTACAAGTTGTGCAACAAAATGTGAGACGTAAAACTAGTTTTTATCTATGTTTAGATCTACAAAACCAGGTTGCAGCAACTTCATACGTTTCTTTTAGATATGTTTCTTTTATATATGTTTCTTTTATAAACATAGATAAAACTAGTTTTTATCTATGTTTATATACTATATTACATAACGTTTGTGTTTTCTTTGTAGACTTATCATAATGTGATCCTTAATTATTAGTTATTGAGATGAGATTCTTATCTTAAATGTTGCTAACTGTTTCTAACCATTGATTTCATGTTTGCTTCTAATGTTTGTAATAGAGTATTAGAGGGTAGTTCTTAAATGTTTAGGTATTTGATGATTCTTTCAGTAAAATACAAAATTGATAGAGAAGAAAACCTTCACGTCTTTGGCTGTAATTCACTTATAACTTGGTTTACTTTTGTTGCAGTTGGCTATTTATCAAGTCCAGACAAAGCCTGCTTTTGTGAGGCCTAATGTGAACCAATTTTGTAAAGCATAGCAGGCGAAAAACAGATCATTAGACCATGTAAAACCAATAATTAGTCAGCTACATAAAGCTAAAGTTAATGTATATAGTGACCTTTAGTAGTATGCGCCTTTTGTAAACATCTATTGTAAATAACTACTAAATATGACCGCACATCCACATATACTGACATTAACATGTAAATACGCAATGAGGTATACTCTACGTCGCAAAATACGCACCGCAATGAGCGGACATTATTTCTAGATATTATTTATGATGAAAGTAGTGTTTTCTACCAAAACTTTGGGTGGCTGATAACAAATTGAAAATTAATGGTCAAAATATCTGCCCTTTGATTACAACTTTGTCTTGTCACGCAAGTTGATCACTAACTTTGAGTCAATAGTTGTTACAGCCATGTCATCCTTGTCAAGAAATTTGTATCATCTTCAATATAATTGCTTGGTCTTGTCTTTTAAAAAAACATATTGTAACCCTTTATTTATAGAAGGGTTATATATTAATGTTAATTTGAGATTAAGACATTTTTAAAACAAACGAAAATCATTATATATACAGACACACCGCTCGAAGGAATATACATAAGTGTTGAGTTACAAACCAATATGTTCCTTACAAAAGGTTTTTCAGGAACACTTACGCGTTTGAAAGAAATGATAAAATCATTTTCTATAAAATTAGGCTTAATATATATGTAGCTTATAATGAAAGTTTGAGGTGTACAAACTACAAAGTTGAATCTACACACAAGATTTAAAACTACTTGCCAAAGTAGGTGAAGTGCTATTGAAAAGTCTCCCACATTCACATATGATATATGTTAGGGTCTTTTTCTTTATCAATTAAGGGGTTTTTTGATAACTTCTGAATGATAAATACTAAACCAATAAAAAGTCTGAAGCATTAAGTGTTGAGACATTAAGAGTAATATATGTTATAGATATTATTATTCAAAAATATTCATAAATGTCTTTATATACATTTTAAAAGTATTTTAGTTTTAACTTTTAACAATGATTAGTTAGAAATTAAATTATATTTTTATGAATGTATATTTATTTCTAAAAAGAATATAATCTTCCTACTCTAATAAAAGGGTAAATGAGGTGTCACGTGTCAGCACCACAATCATTGGGATGACACGTGTCAGCAACACAATCTTCCTTATCAAAATTTTCCCGCCTCTCTCTCCTATTAAATAATTACCTTAATTACTAATAATATTAATTTAATACTTTTAAATAATTAATAAATTAAGAAAGAAATATTTTTATTAAGGTTATATCTAAATAAATTACTATTTTTAAATTATCAAATTTGTGAGTTGTAATAAGAAAACTTTTAAAAATGATATTTTTATACGGTTTGTTTTAAAACAAAATATTTATTTTCAATAAAAGAAATTTACAAACAAAATTTTAAAAAGTTGATATTACCGTTTTTTTATTTCAGTCATATCATATCTTAAAATATCATTGTTTAATTAATAAATTTATTATATTAATATTTTATTTATTTAAACCGTGTAATACACGGGTTTACTAAAGCTAGTTTCATTAATATTGTAGTAAATGTGTATCTATTAAGACTGTTTTCATAAGCATATACGTACTTTTTTTCCTTTAAAAAATGAATATATCTTCTCAATCGTTCAATACTCCGATCTCAATCTGAAAACTTTATATTTAGCTTACGATTATAACACACATAAAGTAAAGTATAATAAAATAAAAGCTGTTTCTCGTAAAAGAAAAAAAATATTGAAATGTTGACTGGTGAACCAAGTGTGAGTCCACTTTTCTAAGGAAAACAATTAACATGTGCTTATTAATATAAAGAGGAGAAACGTTGGTCATTTTAAATGGAATGGCGGTCCCTACCATGACAGTTGTACCCAAAGCACATGAACCGCTTTTAATATAAAATAAAATAAAATAAAATTCATCCTCGGCCCTTTCTTTTCATAAATCATAAATCATAGTCATCCCCCCTCACCCTCACTTTTCTGAGTTTATCCTTCACATGTTGCCGCCCAAACACCCCCTTCCGGCCACCGGAACACCCAAACCACCGCCGGACAAGTCCAAGTTTCTGCAGACCTGCAGTCGCCTCAGTCTTTTCATCAAAGAAAAAGGAGGAGGCAACATCCGAGATCTCAACTTCAAGTTTGATGCTACAGGTGATTTTTTTGTTTCCCCATCAGCTCTTTGGTCCTAGGTAAGGTATATATATCTTTCGATTGTTGAAAACTAGTGAATTCGATAGCAGGAGGTGTATCAGCGGCGAAAGCTACGACCGTCGACCTGTTAAGCAGCATAGATGATGAACAATCAGCTAAAAGTCTTCCTCCTCCTCATCATGAATACTTAGATTCGTCCTCGTGCCAAGTAGAAGAAGATTGGAAAGCTAAAAGCGCACAGATGACTATCATTTACGAAGGGGAGGTGTTGGTTTTAGATGAGGTTCCGGCAGATAGAGCGAGAGATGTGATGGTGATGGCGAATCGAGCGTCAAAAGTAGCGCCTCCTGCTGTTGATGTTTCCGGGGATCTGCCAATCGCCAGAAGAGCGTCGCTGCATAAGTTCTTGGCCAAGAGAAAGGACAGAGCCACCGTAAGACATCCCTATCCCTATCCCAGCCCCGGCGGTTCAGCTTCATCCTCCGCCGCCGCCAACCAACAACATAGCTTTGACTTGAATATGTAACCCTTAATTGACACTCGTTTACTTTCAATCCCCTGTGAAACACAGTTTCACTAAACTCCATCTTGTACTTGGACTACAATCCGTTTCCCGGAGAACTTTTATGTAAATTCATTATATATTATTTACTCTACTACTTCCTACCTTCCTTTACTTGCATTCAATCAATATCAGCTTCTAGTCTAGGAATAAACTAATACTAATTTTCTTTCATACCTATGGTCAAATACAAACCATAAACTATCGTTTTTTTTTTCTTTTCTAAATTCCAAACATACTTTAATTGGTCTTATAATATAGAGTAAATTACGGTTTTCGTCCCTGAGGTTTGACGAAAATCACGGGTTCAGTCCAATAGTTCATTTATTACACTGACGGTCCAATAGTTTTAAGGTTTGTTTCAATCCGACCCACGCCACTAACAACGTTAGTGTTTGTTTCGTTAAATAACGCAAAAAGACATATATACCCCTGGATTGAATACCCCATCATTATCCCTCCACCCATATATCTATCTCTTTTCTCTTTCACTCTCTCTCTCTCTCTCACACACACACACACACACTACTCTTCTCTGTCCGAATTCCAGCATTCCACCACCTTCACGGTCACGACCACCGCCATCGCTCACCACCACCACCGCCGGAAACCCGCCGGACACTAGCCTAAGACTTTTTTCTCTCTATTGAACTCAAAATCAAAACCCTAAACCAACAGTGGCCTTCTTCCCCAAACCATCGCCTTCTCACTTGTCTTCATTCATCATCAATAGACAAGAGAGAGATCAGAGAACGAGAGATCTAAATGGTGGTGGCCGATGGGTTTTAGGTGGGGGTGGTGGTTATTATTGACGGTGAAGTCGATGAGGTGGAGGGGAGGAGTTATTAGGTGTGATTGGTAACCGTAGTTCAAAAAAGGGTTAGAGCATGATTGCAAGGCAGAAGATGACGGTGGTGGTGGTGGTGAAGGTGGCGACGCGGTGGAAGTGGTGGTAGATGGGGTCACAGTAGGATTTTTTAATAGAGAGGAAGAGATGGATAGAATATGGTGGCGTAATCAAAGTTATTCTTTGGTGCTGGCGGTGGTGGCAGCAACGGCGGTGGCGATGGTGGTGGCGATGGTGGTGGTGGTGGTGGCGATGGTGGTGGTGGTGTTGGGTGGTGGTGAGTTTTTTGTGGAGAGAGAGAGATGAAGAGAAGAGGAATATCAGATTGGGGGTGAGAAAGGATGGGGTTTTATTTGTTATTTTGTATTTTTAATTACAAGGGTAAATTTGTCATTTCAGATTAAAGTAACAGAAAATTTTAACGGTGTTAGTGGTGTGGGTCGGATTGAAACAAACCTTAAAACTATTGGACCGTCAGTGTAATAAATGAACTATTGGACTGAACCCGTGATTTTCGTCAAACCTCAGGGACGAAAACAGTAATTTACTCTGTAAAATAATACAAATCAATCTACGAATATCACCTTTACATTAAGCGACTTCATACATATATACTTCAGAGCCGATGTTATATCAAATAATAAAAAGTTTTTGGAGGTTCCCTTTGCACTTCCATTAACATTAGTGATGAATAGCTTAACAAAATTAAGTTATTTTTAAGTTGAAAGAATAAAACATGACAACATTAACTATGTTTTATGTATATATTTACATATGTATATGTATATGTATATCATGCTTTTTCTTTTAAATCTTTTTGTTATTCGTTTTTATTAACATGTATATATTTACATAGAAAAACCTTTTTAAATCCAATCTTTTAAGAATTATATGATTTACTATTTTCTTTACTTTTAAATTTCCCTGTCTTGTTCAAATTTCTTCAATACTTTCAAGTTGGTATTTAACCAACAATGTCAAAACAAAGAAAAAGACGAATGAATAAATATATCAATAAAGGCACTCTAAAGGAAGATGATAAATTGAAAGGTGAACATGTGTATATTGCTAAATGGTTGTTTATTTAAAAGGAATATGACATATTATTCAAAAAGAAAAAAAATATGTGGTTTTTCGGTAGGCAGGACATTTAGCTTGTCTTGCATAAGACAGACACGTTAGTAGATTACAATATGACTTAAATAATTATTATTTAGTAAATTTTTGAACATTTGAGTGGGTAGTTTTATTTCTTCAAGGGCCTTCTATTGCTCACTCTCTTTCTCTTTCTCCCACGAGGAGTTATCGAAACCCTAAATTACACGATCCTCATGTGGGGCAGATTTATATTCATCAAGAATGCAACATTAACACGTACTAAAATATGGGCTATGGGTGAATGCACTTTTACAACACTTATATTATCAATATTCCATATTTGTAGTTTAATACGATAATTGGAGCTACCTGATTGGTTTTGTTTACTTACTCACCGGTTTGATAGTTTAGTGATTGTTTTCATTGGAAGTTAAGTTAATGTCATATTTGTTATGCTAGTTTTTTCCTTTGTTTTATTTATCACTTTGTCCCAACATTTTTTTACTTATATTTTTTTTTCTAATGAACCGGATGTGGCACATCTAAAACTTAAAATTACCAAACAATACTTATATACTGGATGTGCATGTCTGCACACATTCAAAATTAGAGCCATGTAGGACACTCTATCACACACCACTAACAAAAAAAACTGCAAAGCCTACGGAATCAAAATTAGAGGCATGTATGATACTATATCACACACCAATATCAAATAAATATTGAAAGCATAGGGAGGGCCTATATGCCTTCTAAACCACTATCCACTTATTACTTCATTCCCACCTATCATCTTAAACAGAAGGAGATGTTGAGCGATCACACACACCACAATGTTTTCATGCAATTGCATTACAATTACATGCATGTACATTAACTGAGTATCACCACTCTATTGTCTACAACTCTATGGTTCTCTGATTGCACTAGTGGATATAAATATTCAACCACTACATTTAGCATAGTAGCTCTAATCTGATCAAAACAAAAACAAAACCTATTGAACTGGAGTAAAATCACAAACCTTGAGAGCCATTGTAAGATGATTATTAATCGCTTAATGAAATGTTCAATGTGTAACCAATAATTGATTAGTGAGATGTTGTAAGGCTGATCATTACTAGATTAGTGAGACAATAATTGTTTTCTTAGTGAAACATTGTAATGTATGCCTCTACTTGCTTAACGAAAAGTTATACATTAAAGACTAATTATTAATGGAAGATTTAGGAGCAGATATACAATGAATTTATTAATATCCACCGAAACCATTATACATATGTCATATACCTATGTCATTACCTCTCCTTTTATCTTTTTACTTGCTTTCAAATAATGTATTATTTTCAATACCATGATGAAAGTTCTTAGAAAATAAGAAGAGTTTTAAAATATATTCACCCCTCTATAGGTTTTAACAATATTATACTACTATATTTGATCTGGATGTGTAAACAAGGTTAAGCAACACAGACGTGTATCATCTAATATCATACATGTGTCAAAATCATAATATTCTTTAAGCTAATCATATGTATTTTTAAAATGACTGTTGTGTTCCTTAACACTTTCAAACATCGTGATATATGTTTTTGCTTCAAAGTGAGCTATTTCGCATTTCATTATTTTCCAGTTCTGTAGATAGGAAGAATTCCCACCTCAACATGCGGTTGCAATTCAATTTGTATTACCTTAATATTTGATATATTTGTTTATAGGTTTTATTTGTTGTACAAACCTAGGATGTTCTTATTTAAAATATTTTATCCAGTATTACTCCTAGTTTACTTTTACAAAATACAGTACTTAAAAAATTTCTTATTTCAAACTCCCCAAGCAAATCAATAGTTCTATAAGAAATCCGTTTCAACCCAAAATCATACCGCTTAAAACCCATTTGGTTATGTCCTTGGTCTAACGGCATCCGCTTGTGTAACACCCGGCCCCACACATCACCAATATTGTCCGCTTTGCTCACGAAAAGCTCAAGAATTTGCTTTTGGTTGCTCTGGTTAAAACTTCCCAGCGAGGTCACTCATCCCTGGATTGCTGTCATCTGAGCACACTTAACTGTGGAGTTCTCCTCTCATCCAAAGCCAATGCGCCCAAAATGTGTTGGTGATATTAAAGAATATATATTTTTTATGAACCAGAAATATCTGCTGTCCACGGTGATTTAAAATTTATGTAGGGTGTCACAGTTTGACCCGTCATGCGGCCTCCTTAATATAAATCAAGCGTGGCTTGGTAATGGTATTCACTTCCTATAGTTTGGTGTGGAGGGACATTTGAGAAATGGTTGAGGGACTAGTTTCGTAAATTTATCCTTCTTTCCGCGCTCAAATCGGCGTTTCCAGTCTGGTCTAGTCTAGGGTTTAAAGCAAACACAGTCGCAGACGGAGGGACTGTAACTGTAACTGAAACGGAGATGGAGATGGAGATGGAGATGGAGTTGGATGCTTCTCCCTCTTATTTTGATCCCCAAGACTCAAGCCTCAGAGAGCGCTACCGGCGGTACGGGTATGTTATGTATCACAACTTTCACGCCCACTGTCATGTCAATCAATCCTCAACCTCTTCACTCTTCATTTTACATACACTAACAAGTGATTATTATTGTTATACGTGCGTTTAGCAAAAGGCTTTCCCCTTCACCGCACCAAGACAATTATCAATCCAAGTTCAGCAATGCTGCTCTATACCTTGAAAATATAAAGAAAGAAGTTGACCCCTCAGATGGAAGAACTATCTCTTCTTTCAAAAGGAGATCGCCCTCAACAGATAGTCGGGGAATATCTGAGACTGGCTCACTTGGTCGATCAGGAACGCAATCCCTAAAAGTTTTTAAGCCCGAAGAAGATGCCTATGCTTCTGCAGATGCAACCTTCTCTTTATTTGCCTCTCTTTTTGATTCGGCTCTTCAAGGTGCCTGTCTAACTCCTCTCTTGCCCTGTGTATGTACAATTAACAACAAACATGAAACCTTGATATGTTTGATGCATATTTCTTTTTAGTTTAGGTTTTCCATTTCACATTACTCGTTTAGTAGTATCAACTACATGCCATCTACCATCTTGATTTCTTGGATTTTCTACTTTCTACCTCAATTGTTTTGGTTACTATATCATACATTCACATTTGGGCTGGGGCATAATGATATACAGCTGGCAACAATTGTTTATTGGTCATAGATGAGTTCTTCTTATACTCACTCTGATGGTTTAATAGGAGTTTATAATTCAGTCTAGTTAGATGAAGGCACTTTGAAAATTGTTTGCGTTTTAGATGCTTATCCATGGACAATAGAGGTACTTTTTGTGATGTAGAGAACTAATGAATGACTCCACCTTTTATTATATGCACATATATCCTGAACCACATAGACATTAAGCTATAACTGGTTCAACTGGATATGTATTATATTGATTAGTTTATGCATGGCAGGGTTGATGTCCATTCCTGATTTGATATTAAGACTTGAAGGAGCATGCCGCAGTGTTTCAGAGTTAATTAAGTATGTGTCATACCCCTTATAGTTCATATGTTATTGAATTCTCATACTTTGTGTTAGTTGCTCCAATGAAAGAGAGAAAAAGAAAAAGAAAGAAACCTATTAACTCCATTGCATGGTAACTGTCCATTTCCTATCTCTGATGTCAAACTTAGCACTCTCCTTTTCATGAGAAATGGAATGTTTTATCTAATATATTTTTCTGAAAATGCATGATCTCCATCATCCATCAATTAAACAAACTAAGAAACTTATCAATCAAAATCAACCCAACTTTATACCAAAGGGAATATTGTTCCAGTCTTCATGAGGACGGAGAAGTGTCTCTGCAAGTCAAAACAAATAGGAATTTTTATGTATCTTTTAACACTTTGTGAAAGGAAAATTTAATTTGCTATCTACATTATATCAAACATGATGTTGAATTATTTGTTCAACATTCAATAGTGAAATCTGGCACTTAGGGGGGGGGGGGGGAACTTTATGTTTATATATGTATGAAGCCATGAAGGTGGAGTTAAAGTTATACTCTGGCTTACATTATACTAAAAATGGTCATGCTAAATACAATTGCGCTTATGTCTTGCTAAGTTAAGACAGTTGTTGGGAGTGAGCATGCTGACAAGTCATTTTTTTGGTGGTCTGCACTCTGCAGTAACAGCTGTAGTGAGAGACACAGGATTGTTGAGGACAAACTGATGAGACAAAAGGCTAGACTGCTACTTGATGAAGCTGCTTCTTGGTCTCTTTTGTGGTATTTATATGGGAAAGGCATGATTAAAAGGCTCTACTTCATTCATTATCTCTTTATATGTAGTGTTAACATTTTTATTGGGTCTAGTGATCAATTTATATTTTTTTCCCAACATTATACAGGGAATGAAGAGGTTCCCGAAGAGTTAGTAGTGGTATGAATCTTTTTATGTTTAATCATTTGCCTACCTATATAACTAAATCCAGAATTTTGTATTCTTTAATTTCTATAAGAGCTAATGCTCTGTTTGCCTTTTCACTTCAGTTACCAAGAACTTCACATCTTGAGGCTTGTGAATTTGTTGCTGAAGATCATACAGCACAGCTATGTCTTAGACTTATCCAATGGCTTGAAGGATTAGCCTCCAAGGCCCTTGATTTAGAGAACAAGGTGACTTTTTGTTTTATAAGTGCTATCATAAATGAATATCGAGGCTTTAATTATATATATCTTTATTTATTTTTTCAGATACGAGGCTCTCATGTTGGCACACATCTCCCTACCTCTGGAGTTTGGAATCATACCCAAAGATTTCTTAAAAAAGGCTCCACAAATGAGAAGATTGTTCAGCATTTGGATTTTGATGCTCCAACCCGTGAACATGCTCAACCGCTTCCTGATGACAAAGTATTTTTAAATTTTATCCCATGTTTTAAGCTATAATGTTGAGTGATGCAGGTTAAGCCTGCTAGACAGTTAGTGACATTGTTATTGCTATCTTAGATATGACTTCTAAAATCAGCAGAACTTGTGGATGTAGCATGTTATCTTATTTCTCTGTGAACCGTAAGTTTTACCTTTTCTTTATCTAACAGAAACAAGATGAATCTCTTTTGGAAGATATCTGGATATTATTAAGGGCTGGAAGGTTAGAAGAAGCATGCAAACTTTGCCGTGCTGCAGGACAGGTATGTATCTCAGTTTTTAGGTACAAGTATTTTGTACAATCTATTTTATCGTTTATTTGTATATTTTCTATGTTACTGTTGTTTGGATAGTCATGGAGGGCTGCGACCTTGTGTCCTTTTGGTGGTATGGACCATTCTCCATCTATAGAAGCCCTTATAAGAAATGGGAAGAACAGATCACTGCAAGCCATGGAATTGGAAAGTGGTATAAATCATCAGAGGCGGCTGTGGAAATGGGCTTCATACTGTGCATCAGAGGTAGGAGAGGATATTTTAACTATTTACTTTGTTTTATTACCTACACAAATCACAATAAAGTATGGAAATACTGCATGAAATACCAAATAACCTTACCTTTTCTCCCCTTTTTGCAACCAAGTTTAAGTTAGATGCAAAGTTGAATCCAACTAACAAATTATTACTGATTTCTAACAAGCAATCTCCTTTTACCAATTTTACTTGTAAATTGATGATGTGGCTCTGGTTTATGCCATGCGTGCTGCCAAATCAAATGCCACACATGTTAAAAAATTGCTAATCTTTAAAATTGTGAAAATAACATCTCTAAAATTTTTATTTAAAAATTATCTGAAAACGTCAAATGAGGTGTCATGTTGTGTATACATCATATAAGCTAAACTACTAGCATATTCAATTCTTGTGAAATCGGCGAAAAATGATCCACCAGTTGGACGGGCCAGTCGTTGCCAAAATTGGTAATGAAGTGCAGGCCGGTTTCTGTTACGGACCTGATATGTGTGCTAAATTTGAGAAAAAAGACGTAAAGTCTGTATTTCATGCAGCTTTCCGTATTCTGATAACTTATGGCAGTTTGCTCCAGCATCTCTGATATCTTTTCTGTTCCCTTCTAGCATTTCGTCATAATAATATTATTATCATTAGTTTGTTAATTAATCTTCGTGTATTAAAGAAAATCGCAGAGCAAGGGAGTGGGAAATATGAAGCAGCAATATATGCAGTTAATTGCAGTAATGTGAAGCGCATTTTACCCATGTGTACTGACTGGGAGGTATTATTTTACCAATGAATATGCCTATGTTCTAGTTTTTGTGTTCCTTGTTTCTTTTTTCTAGGGTGGACTCAGAAATGCTTAAGTAGTTAGGTGGTCAACACATGATCCCAAGTTATTGTTAGTGTATTGTGAAATCTTAAAGGTTTGTTATTGCAGTCTGCTTGCTGGGCTTTAACCAAGTCATGGCTTGATGTTCAAGTTGATGTGGAGTTATCTGGTGGGCCCGATAAGCTCAAGAGTTTTGATGGTGCAACCGAAAGAAGCCCTGGACAGGTGGATCTTAATTCTCAATCGTATCTTGGACCTGAAAATTGGCCACTTCAAGTCTTAAAACAACAACCACTTGACCTTTATGCCCTTCTTCAAAAGCTTCATTCAAGGTAGACATACTTATATATTGCTTTAGCGCACAATGTTGGTGTTACTATTTTATTATTTTTACTAGCAACATTATATTTCTTTTGATGAATTAGCGAGTCTGTACATGAAGTTGTAATTCGGGGATGCAAGGAACAACATCGTCAAATTGAGGTTAGCACATTTTTATCTTTTCCATTTTCTGGGAAAATTGCCAAGTAACCAATGATTCCAAATTTGACCAATATACGAAATAAAAAATTTCTTTCTCATCAATAGGTGAGAAAGTTCAATTTTGACAAATTTGAGTGGTGTCTTGTTTGTAATTGGGTATAGGTTTGAAAGAAAAGGAGTAGACAGAGAATGCATGATTATCTAAAAAAACATATCTTCAATATATATATAGGTGCATATTAAATAAATAATATTATAAAAGGAAAAGAGACAAAGGGGTGTAGAGACCTCCACAGTTTTAAGTCTATGGCTTTTATACCATACCGTAGTCCTAAATTATAAACCAAATAATTTCTCACATTCAGTGCCATTCCATCAATATTAACTATTAAAACCTTCAAACAAACACACCCTTAGGATGGGAATTTTAATTTTACAAATTTAGGAGTGACATGCCATGGAAGAAAACTATTTTTTGTACAATTGAACTTTCACTTTTGAGTTTGTGAAACATTGAACTTTCACTCGTATTGATGAGAGAAATTTCTTGTTACTCTCTATTTAAATTGGATATTTAGTTACTTTGATAGGTATTCTTCTATTTTTAGTTCAATATGATTAAAAACAGATCTCCCTTGATTGATAATGTAAGAATCTAGATGTGTTTTTAGTATTTGACAAAAACCATGTTCATGTCTACTATTCATGACTCACAATGAGTAGATTTAGTGAAAGTATATTAAGTGGTCATAAGTCAACTTTAAGTTCTTGCTCATAAGGCACATATTGGGTTACGAGAATATGATTTTATACTTGTGAAGTTTTTTTTGTGTATATGTGGTCTATGTATGGATGTATGTGAATACTTGTATTTCACTTCTGAACAGATGAATCTAATGACCGGGGATATTCCTGGTCTGCTTGACCTTATATGGTCATGGATATCCCCTTCTGGAGGCAATGAAGATATGCTCAGGTAATTAATTTTCATGTATCAGTTCAAAATTTTATATGTATCATAATATAATTTTCATAAAATCATATGTACCCTTTGAAAACACTGAAAATATCATATTTACCCATTCCGCAATAAATAAGATAAAATTAGTGTAGAAATCATCATTGCTTTGTTTTTTTTTCATTTCAAATTTGGACCTCGGTTGGATCTTTTCAATATGAGTATGGGTCAAAATTCTCAACATTAGGGTGTGTTGTTTCATATTTGTGTTCATGCTATGAGTCAAACCTTGTAATTGTAATTGTGTGTTTAGGGTTACAATAAAGGGTCCTTTATATAGAGGACAATATTACATAATTAACCCTAAACTATTCACTAATAATAACCTAGTCTAATATTCCCCCGCAAGCTAAGCTAGGGAGAGATTTAGCTTGAAATCTAGAAAATATAAAGAATAAACATAAGTATAGCAAATTATTGGTCTTGTTGTTTGTCGTTCCAATCGCCGAATGTGTGAAGCACCGGTAGTTCTTCTTCGGTTATCGTGTTGTATGCGATGTGAGTTTGAAACTATCGTTGTTCATATCCTATGAATCTTCTCGCGTATCTCCACACCTAAAACTTTTGCACAAAGGAGAAGCGGTGAATATCATCGGCAATTAAGGTGAAGCATCACGTTGTATGTGATGAAGGGTTGAGATTAAAAAGGAGAAGCGGTGATTGTATGTGCTGTGCGGCGGCTAGGGTTGAGGTTTAGCGATGGCTAGGATTAGGGTTTGGCGGCGGGTAGGGTTAGGGTTTAGCGGCGACGTCTGTGGTTGTGTGAAAGGAAAGAGACGATGGCGGTTTGTATTTGCCTGTTAAAGGTGAAGATGGTATGGTGGTTATTGTAACAGAAGCAACGGTGATGGATGGTTGGACAGGGCGGCGACGGCGGCGGCCGACCGCCCTGATTAGGGTTTCGGCGATGATCGAGCCTTCCTGGCTCTGATACCAAGTCAAACCTTGTAATTGTAATTGTAGTTGTGTGTTTAGGGTTACAATAGAGGGTCCTTTATATAGAGGTTAATACTACATAATTAACCCTAAACTATTCACTAATAATAACCTAGTCTAATACTATGTATGTAAGTGTGTTTAACTGCTATTTCAATAGTCTGTCCTTAGTGCAATACCCTTAGATTTGTGTTTGTACATTAAAGTATGTTTTGTAAGTGTGTTAATAAGTAGTATTTTATGTTTTAAGTAGTTATAGTATAAAAATTGTTTTGTATAATCAATTTTTGCTATTTTTAATAACTGATGTACGTGATGTGTGCGGATTGGGCTTTGGGCTTTAGGACCAAATGCATCATAGCGCATCGCTCAATTTAAAACCATGCTATGTAATGAATCTATATGATATTTTTTGTTGGGTTAATCTTGAATTCACTTGTCACTTTATTTTGGTGGGTTGAAATTTAGGAGTAAGGTAGGTGATTATTATAGTAGTTTAATTTGATTTGCTTAACTGATTGAGTCTGTTTTGATTTGATAGAGTTTCCTAATAAGTAGATTAGGGTTTACTTGTTTCTTGGTGAAGCTTTTAGTATATATAGAAGGGTCTAGGGGTCATTCTAAGGTGTGAGTTTTGGTTTAATATATTACATGTAAAGAGTTGTGGAGTTCCACAAAGATCACTGGTGATTCTGTGTTTTTGTGGTTGTTTTATAAAGTTCTGGGCTAACATTTTTAGTGGTTTTAAGGGAAAAGGGTAATATCATACCATTTTGAACTTTCTTAAGGATACATATGAAATCAATTCTAGATACTGCGCCTGCATTTTGGATTACATTCAAGGTTGATAGAAATAGTTATCCAAAGAAGACCGTTTAACCATCGCATGAATTATTGGGGCAGTATTTTTTTCAGACATGAGCAGTGATCTTTTCATCTAAATAAAGTAGCTGTAAGGGATGCGGAAGGATTGTACATGTTGTAGTTTCATATTTCCAATGGGCTTGTTACAGTGTGTTGTTAAGTAGGTTCAAAGATTTAAATTTACATATGGCAAAATTGTGATTTCTGGCAGGCCTTATGGTGATCCTCAGATGATTCGTTTTGGGGCACATTTAGTTCTTGTGCTTCGTCTTTTACATGCTGATGAAATGAAGGACACTTTCAAGGAGAAAATAATGAATCTTGGTGACCTCATTCTTAACATGTGAGTATTTTTGTCTAAAGACTGTTGTTTGATTTAGGCGCCTTAGATTAACTAAACGTTTTAATAATTTAGTTCTTTTGTTGATAAAAGAACAGGTCTTTTAATTGTGTTAATTTTAACACAAATTCTGAAATTTGAACACGATTTCTTTTTAGTGATTCCTATAATTCGTGCAAGTATCTGACTAGGGCAAACATTGGCAGGTATGCGATGTTTCTTTTTTCTAAACAACACGAGGAGTTGGTTGGTATCTATGCATCTCAGCTTGCACGCCACCGTTGCATTGATCTATTTGTACATATGATGGAGTTACGGCTGAATGGCAGGTAAATTATATGGGGAAATAAAACTTTGCTTTTTAGCCTTTTAAGTTATAAATAATTTTTTAACAGATTCATTTAGTCTCGTCATTAAAGATATACAACGGACCAATTTTACGTTTTTTATAACCAACCTTCACAAGTTACACAGTTTATTTTATTAAGGGGCCTTTGATCATTAGGCAAAGGCATACGTATTTAGCTGACCCTTTCATTTTTTGTGTGAAGGAGAGAATATTATATTATTGTTGCTGTATTTGATTCGGAATCTACCAGTAATTATGTTAAGAACATTAATTTCAATAGATTAATGAGTTAAGGTCGTGTCAAATCATTAGTTCCATAAAGATTGATCTTGTTAATTCATTAATTCAATGACAAAAGGTCAAATTGTATTTGAATTTTCTAATGTATTTAAAAAGTATATTATGTATTGACTGGTTAGCTTTGAAATAGTGTGTTTATTTAAATTCTATATATGCCCAGTGATACAACTTTTAATGTTTTGTTAATGCTTTTGACAGTGTTCATGTCAGATATAAAATATTTCTCTCTGCTATAGAATACCTGCCATTTTCTCCTGGGGATCATTTAAATGGCGGTTTCGAAAAGGGAAGCTTTGAAGAAATTATTGAGAGGTTTTTAATTATAATTTCTAAATACCATGAGACGTGCATTATTTTCACTTCTTTTGTCTCAATTCATTATGTTGTCAGTCCCATCTCTTTTTGTTTCCAACTACTCCAACAGGGTTTTATCAAGATCACGAGAAGTTAAAGTTGGAAAATCTGACGTGTCGTCTGACGTGGCAGAGCAATGTCGGTTGCGGACCCTGGAGAAAGCTATGGTCATTCAATGGCTTTGCTTTACACCTCCCTCGACCATCAAGGATGCTATAAGAGTTGGCTCAAAACTTCTTCATCGAGCATTGATGCACAGGTAGATAGTTACTTTATGTTTTTCTGTTGTCTTGTAAAGTTAAGCTTCTTGAATTTATCACATGTGACTGCGATTTGTTTTTGCTGTAATTGTATTTTCTTCTTTCAGCAATGTACTGTTCCGGGAATTTGCTTTAACTTCCATGTGGAGAGTTCCAGCAATGCCAGTTGGGGCCCATACGTTGCTTAGTTTACTTGCTGAGCCCTTGAAACATCCATCAGAAACCTTGATTTCTACCGAGGATCTTGAAGTTTCTGATAATTTGAGAGAGTTTCATGACTGGGTATGCTTCTAATAAGTATTACGTTATATATCAACTTTTCATGTATATGTGTATGTGTATATTACTTCTAGTTAGTACATAATCTAGTAAAAAAGGCAAAATAATGTAACTAAACACTGAAAATCTGAACATAAAATTCGACCAAGTAAACCTCAAATCTGAAACAAACAAACAAACATGCCTTATAGAAATCGCATGCAATTACTGGGCTTTGGGAGTGTGAGATGAGGACAAACCTTAACCCTATCCCAAATCCCAAGGGATAGAGAGGTTGCAATCCCAGGGAGACTCTCTGCTCATAAGAAACGTCAAATGTGATGATAATTAAAAGTTAGCTTTTTTTAAGGAATTAATGTAACTGTTCATTTCAAAAGGAATGAATATCATTGAAAGACACTTTGGCATCACCAATCATCCATTTCATTACTACGTTAACAAATACGTTTTCTTTTTGTTTTTTATATTCCATTCTGGATTTTTTTGTGTATACAAAACATTGCCCCTTAATATATGTTTCAACAGAATGAGTACTTCTCATGCGATGCAACTTACCGCAATTGGCTACAAATAGAGTTGGAAAATGCTGGAATTGAAATTTCAAAAGAAGAAAATTTGAAAGCAAATTTGGTAGCCACGGAAACATTATCCTTATCAATGGCACTGTTACTGAGTGAGTTTATTTATTTATTTTTTGTGTATCTTTTATTTCCAAGTTTCTGACCCTTGAATAATCATTGTTATTATTTATAACATAATAGGAGAAGAAAACCCATGGATGGTACCTACCGAGGATCATATCTATGAATCAGTGGAACCTACAAACATTGAATTGCATGCCACTGCAATGCTTTCCCTACCTTCTGGTGAATGTATGTATCCGGATCCCACTTTGTGCACAGCTCTCACAAGTGCCTTTTATTCTTCATTGAGGGATGAAGTTGTATTTGATCGCCAGTTACAGGTATGCGCACTTCTTTTCTAAATACTAAAGGTTGATTTATCAGAGTTTTAAGGGTTGTTATTATGTGGTTATCTCATGTTTCAGGTTCATGTATCTCTTTCTGCAAAGGACAGTTCTTCTGTCGAGATTGCACTTCGGTGTTTGGCAGCAGAAAATGATGGATTTGGCCCAAATAAACTTGCTGATGGTGGTGTACTTGCTGCAGTTATTGCAGCTGGTGTAAAAGGTAACTGTCAATCAACAATTGTATGATCAAATCAACTTGATTGACAAATTTGATCTTGTAGGTGAGCTGGTAGGGTTCCAAGTTGGTGTAACAATGGAAATATTGAGACTAGATGCTTGGTATTGTGGAACTGATGGTTCTTTGGGAAGCCCTGCAACATATATCTTGCGGGGTTTATGTCGTAGGTGCTGCATTCCAGAAATCATTCTCCGGTGTATGCAGGTACACCTTGGGACTATGACCCACCCTCACCCCCAACATCTCATTTGATGTTTGATAGGTAAAGTTCCTATGTTGTCTTACCTTTTTATTTATTTATTAAATTACAGGTTTCTGTTTCTCTTATGGAGTCTGGTAATGCACATGAAAGCCATGACGAGCTAATTGAATTAGTTGCTGGATCTGAAACCGGGATGCTTCACTTGTTTAGTCAGAACCAATTGCAGGTGATCTTGCATATATTTGCTGTATATATATTTGTGACTTTAGGCTTGTAATGTACTGATGGGCGTGATATTAGGAGTTCTAACCTGTGGTCTTCGATTTGATACAGGAATTTTTGTTATTTGAGAGGGAATACTGTATATGGAAGATGGAGTTTGTTGAGGGATCTGCTGCTTGAGTTTCTCTGTATTTTGCTTGTATTATTCTATGGCTAATTGTTAGGGCATTGTGAAATTTTGGAAGTCATAATATTTCAGCCTAAGGTGGTATGTTGTAGAGCAATGTTTGCATTTTGGTAGAGAAAGGCATAACACGGTGTTATTCGATTGTGTTGTGCTATGTTATGCTTTGGTGCATTTTCAATTTTACTTTCCTCTTTTGCCGTTCTGTTTAATTCTCATCTTCTGGGTTTTTGTCTCAGAAGCGTAGATGATAAGTTTTCATACAGTTAAGTTTATAGAAAAAAGGCATAACTCGGTGTTATTGTATTGCTAGTTTAAGAAATTTTATCTAGTACATGTACTAATCCTACATGATTAAATTATTTATGACCATAGATTTTATGGTCTTTCAGAGGAAGTACTATATGAATTTATCAACTTTTTTATAATCGTATGTGGGCAGTTATTAAAATCTTTTTATATTCGTATGTAGGCAGTTATTAGTATCTTTATATATTCACATGTGATTGTCGCTTAATATGAACTCGTGTTAATTTGTATGTAAAGTAGTTGGTGATCATTTATATGACACTTGATGAAACCTTTAAATATTAGTACTAGTTTTATCCCCACAAACTCGGTACACAAGAAAGAAAAAAAAAGCCGTATTATACCATACAACCGTTCCCAGTGCCATGAAACGGATGCTTGGCAACAAATTAAATGGTTTGTGTAACCCAAACGGTTGAGGAGGCCAATGAATTTCGTTTCACTCAAGCAAAAGCATTTGCTTCTGTTTCCGCACGGACAAGGCTAGCATAAACACCATCATGATGGGATGTCATGAGCCTATCATGGCTTCCATACTCAGTCAGCTTTCCATCTTGGACCACCGCTATCACAGTGGCTTCTCTGATGGTTGAGAGGCGGTGAGCCACCACGATGGTGGTGGTGCGTTTTGTTATCTTCCTGAACGCTTCCTGAACATTCTTCTCTGATTCCAAATCTAGTGCACTACTTGCTTCATCTAGCAGCAACACTTTTGATCTCTTCACAATTGCTCTTGCTATTGCTATTCTTTGCTTTTGACCTCCTGATAGCTGAACCCCACTCTGACCTACCTGTAGTGACGGATCAGAGAAAGTACAACATTTGAAGTAAACAAAAAAAAGAATATGATATTTTATGACACAATTTGAATTTTCAATGCATGCAGATTCTTGAATATCATACCTCAGTTTCATAGCCTTCAGGGAGGCCACATATGAAATTATGTATGTATGCCTCTTTAGCAGCTTCTTCGATCTCTGCAAATGAAGCATTAGGGTTTCCAAATCCTATGTTTTCTTGAATGGTTCCAGCAAACAATGCGGGTTCTTGACCCACCAAAGCTGTTTGAGATCTCAGCCATTTCAAATCAAGCTCCCTCAAGTCGATTCCTCCCATTAAAACCTTACCTTTAACAGGATCATAAAACCTTTGGGTCAACCATATCAACGTCGATTTTCCAGACCCACTACCTCCGACCACCGCCACCATGGTCCCGCCTTTCACCTTTAAACTGAAATCCTTCAAGACAATCACATTAGGCCTTGAGGGGTATGAAAAAGTAACCATCTTGAACTCAACGTCAAACGGTTTTGAACCTTCTATCTTCCTTCCTTTCCCACGAATCAACTGAATTCGGTTAATAATATCAAAGACTGCAGGAATTGCAGTTGAAGCTGTGGAAGTGTCTGGAGCAAGACCCGCAAGTTGACCAACCGAAAACGAGCTCAAAACTAGAATCAAGAAAATCTTATAAACATCCCCAAAGGATGCATGGCCTTGTTTCACAAGGTAAGCCCCAAAGAATAAGACTGCAGTGTAAGCTGCATACATTGCACCTTGAGAAAAGCCTAATGCAATCCCGGTGATCTGAGATCTTTTGACAGCCGTTGCTTTTGGGTTCGATAAAGACTGTTCAAAAGATTTAACAATCTTTTCCTGAGTTGCGAAAGTTGCTACTGTTCGAATGTTTGAAACGGCACCCGAAGCAATTGTAGTCGCTGTATCATAAGCAGCATTATCTAACTTTGGTCCGATGTTGATCAAGAGATTGAAGTAGCTGGCTCCAAGCGTAAAAGGAGTTAGTAGAGTCGCCATAAGGGCTAAGCGCCACTGGAGATAGAATGAGACGCCTAGACCCACACCAGCCGAGCTCAAACCCATGAATAACACGGAGTACCTATCTGCTAAAACCGACCGAAAACTTATAGAATCAACTGATAGCCTTGAAACAAGTATTCCAGTTGAGTTTAGATCACTATCGAACCAGCCTGGCTCTTGTTTGAGTATGGAGCGAAAGAGTAAATTGCGAACCCGTTTGGTGAGGTTCGAACCGGCCCAACCACAAAAACCTTGTTGGCCCGTCATGGCTAGAATAATGACAAGACCAAGTCCAACCAAAACCAAACAAAGGTTGCTCACATCTCTTTTCAATTTAGAGGTATCCGGATTGAAGTAGACTTTGAGTCCTTCACCTAAAACTAAGGGGAAGACGGAGAGAATTGCACCTGCAACCATACCCAAAAGTATGCCTGTAAACAACAGCCCCCCCTCGGGTTTCTGTAGCTTCCACACCTCTGAAATCATGTACGATCCTGGTTTCGTCTCTCTTTTTGCCTCCACGTCGTGTTGTTGTTCTTCTTCTTGAATCGATTTCATGTACTCCGATCTCGAAATCTCCAGCACGTGGTTTGACTTTAAAAGATCTTGAGCGCTGGACGCTTTGTGATGTGTTATCTCCGTTTGACCATGATCGGATGATACGGCCTCGGATGCAAGCTTAATGAGAGCGAAATAAGCCCCTTTGGTCTCCATAAGCTTTTGATGGGTTCCGCTTTCGATCACGGAACCTCGTTCCATAACAACGATCCGGTCGGCGTTCCTTACGGTGGCCAGGCGGTGAGCAATGACCATGGTGGTCCTGTTTCTTGAAATCTTGTCAATGGCTTGCTGGACCAGCATCTCTGACTCAGGGTCTAGTGCGCTGGTGGGTTCGTCTAACAGAAGGATCTTAGGGTCTTGGATCATGGCTCGAGCCAATGCAATGCGTTGCTTTTGGCCCCCGGAGAGTTGGGTTCCTCTGTCCCCGACCTGCGTATCGTAAGCTTGTGGTAAGTTGGATATGAATTTGTGTGCGTTTGCAGCAATAGAAGCTGCGATGGCTTCTTTCTTGGTGGCATTCTCCTTCCCCATCATAATGTTTTCAAGGATGGTGTTGGCAAAGAGAACAGGCTCTTGACCCACCATGCTCATCTGACTTCTTAGCCATTTCACTTGCAAAGTTCTGATGTCATGACCATCTAACCTTACAACACCTGCATAGAAAGAAAAGAAGCATATTGTCTTGAACCCCTCCTAAATGTATGTCTAGGAAAACCAGCCAGTTTCACCTTACCCTCAAGAGGATCGTAGAACCTTTCTAAAAGAGCAAAAACAGTTGATTTCCCTGCACCGCTAGCACCAACCAGTGCTAAACTCCTTTGACATGGAACCACTAAATTGAGGCAGTTGAGAATAGCAACAGTCGGACGAGATGGATAAGCAAAACAAACATTCTCAAACTCAACTTTTCCTTTGCCCTTCGAGAGCCTTCTCCCCATAGGAGAATAGGGATCAATCGATGGGATTCTCTCTATCACTTCAAACACTCGGCTAGCTGCTACAGTCCCTTGTGCAAATTGAGCAAAATATGACAGTGATAGCGCCAAACCCCTGAAATAACCATCGCTTATTAATTAAAGCTATGTTTATGCTTATTGAAATAAACAAGTTTCAGTGGTTACCTGCCGCCAACGTTGACTCCAAAGAAGCACGCTATCGCTGTACCACCAGATATCTCTTTCTTTGAGATCAAGATGGATCCATACCAGAAAGCCAAGGCCCATGTAGAATAAGTAACTAAATATATCACACCAATTCCAATACCCTTTGCAAAACCAAGTTTCTTTCCCACAGGAACAGACTCTTGCAATAACGACTCATATCTATCAGCTAATTTCTGTTCTGCTACAAACGAAATAACAGTTCTGATTGAACTTATGGCTTGTTCTGCTACGCCACCAGCTTTCTTGTAGGAGTTCTGCAGGTATTATAAAACTAATTCTACTGAAAAACATGCATGTTTGAATATGAATGTTGTTTTAGAAGTTTTTAATTAAGTACCACTTCTCTTGTAGCTAAACCAACATAAACTGCCTTATACGCTATGCCACAGAACATTGTTACTGGGGTAACTGCAAGAACAGCCAAAGAGACCTTCCATGACTTCTTGAACCCAACGATGTAACCACTTATGAAAGTACATAAGTGATGAACAAAGTGCGCCATCTGAGTTTTAGAAACACCAACCAAAGCTTATTATTATTATAAGAACATAACAACTGAAGATCTAATCCTTGTTAGAATTGTTTAAACATGTACCTTCTCCCCTATAACTTCTTGGATTTGAGCGACATCGCTTGAGATCCCATGCATGATCTCACTGGTGCTAATTTCTGTGTCAAAAAAGGTGACATCTTGTCGTAAAACTGACCTTAGGTACGCGGTTCTGATTCTATGTGCTGAGCGCTCTCCCACCAGTCGCCAACATGCAATTTCTGTAAATTGAATTATGTAGTTGTAAATGCAAAAATACACTTAAAATCCTAGAATGAAAGAGAAAAGTTATTCCTACTTGAAAAAAGGTGCATTTGGGTAATTAGTTCACTATTTTAACTAAAGTGTAACAGCATGGAAACAAGGCACGTTTTATTTATAGCATTCTGCACTTTCGAGTATATGATCGAATATAACTTTGTAGAATTGTATTGAATGCTTTTTTATGTGGAAAAATTATAAATGTATATGTTAGTATGAGATAGAAGTTGAGAAAGTATGAGGCTTACGTAAGTATGCTCCAATAACAACTGCTGCGGACAATCCCACCATGTATAAACATATCTGAAGTTCATATGCCAGATGGAGGAAGTAATTAAACAGCTAGCTAGAGAAATATATTTATATATATATATATGAATGGAAATAATTAATTAACGTTGAGTTGATATATGTATATTACGTACCGTTTTGACATCCTTCATCATGTCATCATTGTTATCATCTAAAGCAATTTTGTTGACAAACAATCCAAAGAGTAAAGAATACCAAGGTAGAGATCCCCCATTGATCAAAGCACCCAAACTGCCTATGATGACAAGTAATACATCCAGCTTTGTTGAATATTTAAACAAACCAAATACCCCAATTTGTTTGGGTGGTGCAACTTCATGTTCGTCATCATCAAGATCATCATCTTCATATTGATGAGTATGATCATAAGCGTAATCATGGGTACTATTGGCTCCATGAAGATGATGAATTTCGTGTTTTGTTTTTGATTGGTTCTCCAAGTCATCATCAGTGAGATGATGAGTAAGGTGGGCGTGCAAATGAGGTTTTGTTGTATGCTCATCAGAAGTGATGATGTTTTGTGGATGATAATGGTTACCAACGTAGCTTTGCAGCTCAATTCTACCCAATGGCATTTGGGTGGATTGGTCGTAGGAAGTACGAGAAAGGTAGTAGTCATTTGCTGAGCGGCGAAAGAGGCGGCTGTCGTGAGGCAGGGAGGGCGTCAAGGCGGCACCGAGGCTGGTGGGGTGGTTGGCGGCGGGCTCAAAGCGCCAGGAGATTTCAGCCTGCCAAGAGTGGTCGGTGTCGGAGGTGAAAGCAGGGGTGGTGGGTGGGACACGTGAGGCTGCTGCTGCTGCATGGGACCGGGAGCTGGAGAACGAAAACGCCGGAGATTGATGGGAGACCGCCGGAGATGTATGGCGGGGCCTGCGCCGCCGCCCGGAGGACTCTATCTCAAAGGAGGAGTAGTTAGCCATTGGATCAAGAGCATAATAATTGATTGGGGACTGGGGACTGACTCGCAAAATCAAATAATCCCAGACTCACGCCTATGTTTCTCCGAAAACTATCACTCTGTTGAATGTCGCAACTTACAATATATTTTTTTTTAAAAAAAAAACACCCTTAAATGCGCATAGTATTTGCCTAAACAACTTTTTTGTTTTTATCTTTGGTTTTTCTTATGTTACAATTATTCGCCAATGTTGTGTACAAGCATTTGTTTTTATCTTTTCTTAACCTTTTAGTTACATTATATTATATATGTTTATCGTCTCTAGTTTTTTGGATTTTATGCTTTTTCTTTTCATAATTTGCACCATCTGAACTCATAATAGGTTGTTATAATATTTCATAGTTAATAATATTTGACCCGTACACATATATAGCCATAAATTCTAAACTAGATAAATCTTACTTATACATGTCTAATAGTTATTCTTTTCCTATAAATTTGATCCTTTTTTTACGGAAAAAGTTATTTTTTTTTATCACAGTGAAGTTAAACACGACCACATCATTAATTCACTTTTCAAATAATGAGTCCTGTTTTATAAAATCTGGAATGTGTACTAAGCTAGGCAAAACCTCGTATGTGGTGGAAACAATCAGATTGTCATTCCTTGGGAATTTAAATCAGGGTCAAGCTTAATAATTAGTACCAAAAGAATTTGACTAGGACCATCACAATTCACAAATGTAGGATTTGAGCTATTAAGTGCAACATCATTTGCTTTTTCAACTGATGATTTCCATAAAACCTAACAGGAGGTTGGGAGAGGGGTTAAGGTTTTACAGTATTCATTTATGTTAATATAAGAGGTACAAAATAGATAATTTACACAATTGGTTTAATATGAACTATATATATACATCATTTTTAAGAAAAAACCACACCCATAATGTGGGTAAAATGGACTCTTATTGTTATAAAAATTTGCCGTTCTTTACAAATAATTGTAATCAGGGATTTAATTTGATATTTTCTTACAACTTGTACAAATTTAAATATTAAATAAATAAAGATTCAAAATTACATAAATATAAAAAGAATAAATAAAAGATATTAAACTACAATTAAATTTATGTCATCTTTGGTTTACTAATCCTAGAATACCAAGTCAAAAAGGCATATGCAGACTTCACTTCTCAATCATAACGCAAAGTTGAAAAAGAATATAAGAATATACAGAGGTGATCGATCGATCATATGTTGTATCGAAAACATATCTTACAAACCTACAAACTTAACAATAGTACACCCAATCGCTCAACAACAAATAATTTTTTTAGTAATCGGATATACAAAATAATAGGTATACGATGCCAACCTCAAACAACTAGTTTTTATATATGCCTATACCTGTGATAAAAAACAATTACCTTTAAATCATAAACTCATCTTGGTTTTGACTCACTGCCCTTGCTTTGGAAGGGAGACACAAAAAAGAATGATCGAGGAGCTGTTGAATATAAACCACAACTCAATTAATAATACTAATATTCTTCAAGATTAAGTCTCTAAAACTTAATTTTCACGAAAGTCAGAACTTTACTGTTGCATTCTTAGGTCTAAACTCTAAACGACTTGATCAAGAGAACTTTATGTTTGCATTGTTAGGTCTAAACGACAATGATCAACCCTCTTATTATACTTGAAAATTTTAGGAATATGTTTGTTTAAAATGAATATAAAAAAGGTGCCTCCTCCGGACAAGTGATTTTCTCTTAAACGGAAGTTTGTTGGAGGTGTTAATTGGGATTGAACTCTGCAATGTACGTGATGCTATCCAGAAAAAAGTTAGTTTTATTGTAGTCATTCAAAAAGCATAAAACAAACGATGAGGTTAGGTTGTCAAATGCATGGGGGCGTGCATGACGGCCCTTTCCCTGACCACAACAACGGCGTGATTGAGCCATTGGGTTATGGACTCTAAAACTAGAAAACGTAAAAAGTAGTCTCAACCATTAATTTTCTTAATTAATGGTTGAGATCAATTTGTTGGAAGGGTATTTTAGAAATAGTCATTTTGTTATGACTTTTATGTATGACATTTTCTTAATTAACCGTTCATGACTTTTATGTATGAAATTATTTTTTCATAAAAATTACACCATAAAAACGAGCATTTATTTATCTTTAAAACATGTACAGTATTGTTGTATAAAATTTTAATAAATATATTTATGTGTTTTAAGCTCATTTCGTCATTGTCTTTTAGTGCAATTCATTGTGTATTTTTGTTATTTATTGTGTTTTTTAAATACTAAGGTTTGAAAAAAAAACTTTTTAAAAAAATCAAATATAGCCATTGGGGGAGTGGGTGAGCCAATGGCTCCTTGGCAACGATCGGGTAACGGTCAAACCGCACAACACCCCCTCCCCAACCCCAAATTTATAATTAAAAAAAGTTTTCAAGAATCACGTAGTAATTGAGTTTTTAAGCACGATTCTAGTATATCCAAGTCAATCAACAAGGAAATCGATTGTAACCCACCCTGTATGTTATTCACACCATACATGTTTGAAAATTAGCCCAGATAAAAACACCAAATAACCGACAATTCGGATATCCGAATCCGAAAATCTAAAAATTCAGATATCCGAAGTTCCATATTCGGATTCAAATAGTGATTTGGAGAATTTTCGGATATTTCGGATAACCAAATATCCAAAATATTTTTATAAAAATTTAAAAATATTAAATATAGAATATATTTTGGATATTTTAATAAAAAGTTTGGATATCCGAAAAAATTACAATAAAAATTATTATATTTTTGTTAAATTTATTAAAAGATACAAAATTTTTTTGAATTCGGATATCAAAACGGGTTTGGAGATCTGAATCCGAAATTCGGATATCCGAATTTAAACACCCCTACCTGGATGATCTAGACTTCAAATTATCTGCTTCAAATTCTTCTGAAAGAAAACCTGAAATTTTGACAAAAATACATGACATGTAATCTTGAAGTCGCTGGAAAGATCATTACCATTTTCTCTCATTGCATCAAGACCACCATTTCATGCTCAATTGTAAGAAACTCAAATATATCTTGTTTACTTTTTGAAAAACTTCAACTTATTTCAAACGGTTTATTTGACTCACAGGTAACCAAATAGTTATTTAGTAGCTGTTCAAAAAACATAAATTATCTGATCCCAAACACCGTCAAAGCCTGTATTAAAAGCACAATAAACAATTCTTGTCTGTTGACATATGTGACATCTTCTATGTAGGCTCAACCGGAGACTCTGAAAACATGATCGCTAACCAGCTGTCGATCAGTTGATGAGATCGAGCATAGTCGCCCCTGCAACCAAATTCCATGGTCCTTGACATCGTAAGTTTTTTTTCAAGGACAACCAAACCCAAATACGAAAACCTCGAGTTAAAGCCAACTAGTCATTAATGGATCGATATTACTAAACAGGTTGAGATTACGATGGATTTGGAAGAACAGTTTGGAGCATCGCTCGGTTGGCGAAATTAGTGGAGCTGAGAACATTTCAATAACCGTTCAAGATGCTGATAGAACAATTCAACCGTTCAGGCAGAAGCTTCACCTACATATATGCAAAAATTTTGATTGGTTCATGTACGTGCATTCTCATGAGTTCTGATTGGTTTATGTCGCAAATCCTATCATTTACCTTCAGCTGCTTTTCGATCACGTACAACAAAATTTTGCAATAAGCCAATGAGCATTGAACCACCCTTCATATATGCACCATCAATGGAAAGTCATAGGTACATACATTGATATGGACTGTCAATTAATCTTCTTTTAAGATTCAAAATTTGTTGCTTCATTTCTTTAAAGAATCCAACATGATGGTTCGTTCGTTTGAAACCGAGATCATCCCCCACCCATGTATTATACGGACCAGTTTTGATAAAGGTTAAGTTTGTGGCACGCTTTAGGTGCCCCTTAGTTATTTCATAAATATTTGTTTTTTTAAAACTAACTACAATTATAACTTGTATAGTTTAGCAGAATCACTGGGCGGAGGGATAGATGAGTATAATTTTCAAATTTACTAACTATAATTAATCCTTAACTCCTTGTTGATAGAGTCGTAGAGATTTATGAGCCCAATTACTACTAGGGCCCATTACCCAACACGATAAGTTAAACGTGCTACTTGACAACCATATAATCTATTTATTATCTATACTAATAAAACAAATTATTCATTAAACATGTGACTATTTTTTAATATTTCTATATCATCTTCATCTAGGCTTCAATTAGAATTGTCCATATATTCTCATCACATTAAATTTAAAAATTTAGTAACGGTTTTGATTTCAAAAATGTTCTTCATAAATGCTAATTTAATACCATATTAATCATACTTATTTTTAGAGATATATAAGGTTTCATTAAAAATACTTTAATAAACATAATTTTGTTAAAATATAATTTAGTTTGTAGATAATCATGTTTGAAACTATAATTTTAAAAATATATAAAGAGGTTTATAGATAGTTATGAATAATAATATCATTGTTTTTTTATAATATTGTTTATAACTTAATTATGTTTGTTATATATAATAATTTAATTGATATGTTATTTATAACATGTATTAGATTATGCATATATACAAAGAATTATATATTTTTTCAATTACAACTCATGTAACACACAAATATCTAACTTAGTATACACTACTAGAAAACTGGGTAATTTGCTACTCGCATATGCGTCACGAATGCGTAGCAAACAGACATTTACTTCACAATTGTGACACATATCTCGAGCAGCATAAACCCTCGTTGCAATTTGTTTTGCAACGCATTTGCAACACAAAACTAGCGTTAGAATTTTCCTACATATTTACGACACAAGCCATTAATTATTATAATTATAATAAAAAAATTAAAATTATTCCAAGTATTAAATATACTTTTTATTTTACTTAATCATTCAGTTTACTACGCATTTGCGACGTTCAATATTTCTATCAAATTTTGATTTGCGACACATTTGCGACGCTAAGTATTTTATCGTATTTTATATTTGCGATGCATTTGCAACGCACAATATTTTTATCTGATTTTAAATTTGCAATGCATTTGCTATGCTACTATTTTTTATTAGATTTTAAGTCCGTGATACACTGGGGATGCACTTTTAATTTTATTTTAATTTTACATTTAAATAATCTAAA
Organism: Flaveria ramosissima; assembly: GCA_025215565.1. Classification (NCBI taxonomy): domain Eukaryota; kingdom Viridiplantae; phylum Streptophyta; class Magnoliopsida; order Asterales; family Asteraceae; genus Flaveria; species Flaveria ramosissima. The sequence continues at coordinate 92,547,121 of CM046035.1, forward strand.
CACATGTTTTTTTAACTAAACTAATCTAAAATCTTATGAAGAAAACAACAATAACAAATCAATATAAACCAAAAATACAACCTTAAATTAATATTATTATACAACTACAACCGAACTTTAAATTGTAAACTACATATCTAACATGAGAGTCTAAAATAATATTTAACAAATATTGTCTAAAATAATATCACTTGTCTATCATCCTCCCTACTTTTCCAATCGGCTTGATGTTGAACTTTGGGTGCGTCATCTCATGCTTTCCTATCAGCTTCACATTGAGCTTGAAGTCGAGCCTCAAAAGCTTAATATGATTTTTCAAAGCTAGGATCTAAAATAATAGTAAATATTAATAATTAAAAAATAAATAAAAGATACAGATACACGAATAGGATGTAAAGATGCAATCTATTCAAAATGAATACATGTCAGGACCGTCATTGAAATGGAGATACAGTGCATAACAAACAAACTTCAAATGGTCGAAGTATTCACGGTAGATCAGCACTCCTAGCTAGAGCGAGGATTGAGATTTTTATTGAGATCTGCATAATTGGTCAAAGAATTACAAGTCAAAGTATGTTTGGATACTAAGAGAATGCTTGCTTGAGTGGTAGAAGAATACTTGTATGATCCGTAATATCTGCACATCACATCTAGATACTAAAAGAATACTGCTTGAGCTGTAGAAGTCAAAGCATCTCTAATTTTGTAATAGACGAGTACAAAATGAAAACAAGATATCTATAGTGTAACTATGATGATATACATTAGTGCTTAAATTATACCTGCAGATTAATACTTATATGCTAACACACATAGCTAATTGTAGCTCATCAACCTAGATTTTTTATTGGATAAAGTATAGAGTATGCAAAGCTAAAGAATTTATAATTTACTGTATGACATATTGTAAAAACAACAAAAGTACAGTTCTTACAACAATTAAAAACTTCAAATGTTTCATTACAGTCACTTGTTACAAAAACAACAAAAACAAATTTCATACAACAATATATCATAAAACATATCTTTATACTATGGCTTAGTTTTTTGTTAATTAAAAAATGTAGAAAACTGAAGCATACAAAACCTAGTGTTACTCAACAAAATACTACTTAAGTTATCATTGAAAAACAGAGTAAAATATAAGGAGAAAATTTCATATATTAGTCTACTTTCAATTAATCACTTGGCATTTGAAAAAATAGTATTGCTTACCAAGGCAGTGACAAGCAATTCAAAATAGTTATGCTCCTAACACAAATGATTCATGCTATTTGCAAGCCCTTTTAGCTAAAGATCTCAAGCTTTTTCTGTAACAAAAAACCAATTTAAGAAACCACACCAAGATGTATTACTATAATCTACAATTCATAATTTAAATTCTCCCTTGACTCTAATTGAGTTTGATCCTTCAAGACACGTATAATACAGGCTCTGAAAGTGATGATTCCACTCAATCACACTCATCATATGTTTGAAAATGATAACTGGTTGGTTGTGTAAATATAACAAACATGGGATGTGTAGTGGGCTAATGTATCGAGAAACAAACTGGAAGAGAGTATTTACGTGATCATGGGGCTCAATGTGCCATACCCATGTTGTTTGCTAACAAAACCTAAAACAAGATTTGTCTGGTTCATTACCATGATACTCCTCACCTGTTTAATTCGACTAAAATTTAGTTAGAAGAACACTCATGGGCACAAAACTAGGATTCATATATTTGAGTTATTAGGGTTTGCAATAAATAGGGGGAGAGTAAGACTACACCTTCTGTTTGTGCCATTAGTGTTCTCCTCTGTGGAGGTTTTCTAAATTGGCTTGTTTGCTATCATTATGGCTCATTCCCTGTTGCTCTCAAGTGCCAGTATTTCTACGAACCAACCAAAAACCTTCCATTCATATAACAGTTTATGAATTCAATCGTAGAAACTATTCCATTGGTACCTTAACTGTAGAGATGATTCAATTAGTGGATGCAGTTGAACAGGGTCGATGGTGGTGAATCCTGGTACGATCATCACCGAAGAGATGACCGGTAGCGAACAGGCAAGCAGGGGACGGAGTAGGCGTGAGGGGATGATGTGGTGCATAGGGGAAAGCTTGGGCTCCGAATAGAGTTTGTGGGCGGGATCTTTTTTGGTGGAAAAACATGACCTTAAAGAGTTTTGGCGGTGGAAACAAGCGGTAAAAAGGATTCTTTTAGGAAATGGGATAGTGAAAATTTGAACTCATGAATTTATGCTTTAAAAATTATAAATTGAAAATTTTATTTATATAATAGGTGTTAAATCAAGATTTAAATGTAAGATTAAGGGGTTGTTTGTTATCTTCTGAATGATTAAGTACTGAACCAATAAGAGATATGTATCATTAAATGTTGAATCATTAAGAAATCTGAACCATTAAGAGCTAGTATATCATTTAACTATTTAAAAGCAAATGTCTAACCAATTCAAATAAAAAGTCTTAATCATTCAACATTAGTATAATACTTAATCATTCAGAGGCAAATGTCTGAACCATTCAGACATTTACTCGCGAAACAAACACTTTGTTGATTTAAATGCTGAACCATTTAAACATCTGAACCATTAAGAGGTTGATTCAGATGCTCCTAAACAACCCCTAATAGATGAAGTTTTAGTAAAGGACACCGTTTATAGAGTAACCATCATTTTAGCTTTAAAAAAACATACACGTTTCGTTCTTTCCGTTAACCGACGTCAAATTTAATTTAATAATCCATACTATTAATTTGGTGACAATCTTAATTTTTTTATTTTTATTACCAATAACAAACGTAGAAACATAATAATCAAATATTTATATTTATTTTGCACTTAATGTTACTGACAATAATAATTAAGAATGAAATAAAATAACATATAAGCGAAATTGAGCATAAACATATGCAAATCAAGTATGAATCTATGATAATTATGCTACTAGGATTGTCACTATGAATAAAATTAAAAGTTAAAACTGTTACCGGCCAAATTAATAGTATGAGTTATCATCAACTAATGACAAATAGTTTGGTTATTGTAATTCAATTTTCTATAATTATTATAGTTATGAATCAAAATGAAAATGTATTATATATTATGTACGTGTTTTGGTGGTATATATTAGGGTAATGAATTATAACACATCATAAGAGTCATGATATACATTAATGGAGAATGACGGGTCTTGATATGTCATATTATAAATGTATTGTACTGAATCAAATCACCAAAGTAATAATATAATGTACATGTCTTAAATGTTGCATTAGTTCTTAAGATTCATGAGATGTGACTTAACAAGTCATGATAAGTCTTAAAACGTAAAATTACGTTTTAAAAAATAGTAAATATAACCGTACAACTAAACTAGTTATGTGTGAAGTTACTTGACGGCGGTTGATTTTTTATTGCTTTGGATTTTACGGGATTCGAAGAAAACCATCGCTAATGGGAACTTATCTATAGTTGATATCCAGTCATCTTCGTAAGGATTGAATCGTATGATCCTATAGTTTTGAAGATATAAATTTTAGGTTCTCTGAGCTAACATGGCCTCTTGACCAATCTTATGGTTCCCTGAGTGAATTATTTTATCACCAGGCAGTTAGCACCAATATAGCATCAGCATAGGGGCTATCTTATGGGTAAGATTATAGATCATAGTCTCTATATTATTAAGATGAAGATCCTTTCGAGTTTTTGGTGGCTTAATATTCACTGAAGTCTTTCCGTAGGGAACAATCCAACATACTCACTATCTAAATAGATTATCCCTCCTTTTTTGGTACACAGCTTCGTCTTCGTCGACAACAGTGAAGTCCTTAAACCGGAATTACTTAAATATCATATAATGAGTTGATAATAACCTAAGCTAAGGAAACTTAAACTGGTTACCAGAGCGTCGCCCCGCGAGAAAACGTCTCTTACCCTAGTGTCTAAAGTTAATATAGAACAAGTCCAACCCCAGGTGGGATGACGATGCAAGAAGTTAGAGATGTTGCAAAGCTACGTATATGTGATTAAAGATTACTTATATGATTTTATGATTTTTATTAATTATATTATTATTTATACATATATATTAAGATATTTTATTTATTTATACAACCTTTTGTATTAACAACGCGTAGATTATTGGTCTATACAATTATTTACACTTTGCGATGCATTCGCGATGACTGTATTATTTTTATGTAATTAACTTTGTGTCATAAATGTGTAGAAATTATATATATTTAAATCATTTTGTGACACATTTATGAAGCAACTTGTATTTTTATGTGTTAATTAGCGAGTGCGTAGCAAATGTATCATAAAGTATAATATCATAAATATATATTTTTATTTTATTCATCATAGATGCGTAGATTATTATTTATACTTTATGAGCATTTGTGACGCATATGTTACCAAATAGTAATAATTTATCATAAATACATATTTTTCATTTTAGTCACCAAAATTTAGTTGATTATTATTTATATGATTATTTATACTTTTAGACATATTTACGACGCACATATTATTTTTCTATTTTAATTAAATTGTGCGTAGCAAATGCGTTACAAAGTATAAATAATTTATCATAAGTACATATTTTATACTTTATCTATCATAGATGTGTAGTTTATTACTCGTAAGACTATTTGCACTTTGTGACGTATCTACGACGCATCTATTATTTTCATGTTTTAATTAAATCGTGCGTAGCAAATGTGTCACAAAATATGGATAATTTACCATAAATACATATTTTTATTTTTATTTATTATTAAATATTGATATAAATTAAAAAAGTGAGATTTCTTACACTTTTGTGACAAAAGTTTGTAGGGAAAAATAGTTCTTTTTTGTTTTGTCGCAAAATTGTTGCAAACTTTGTAGGAAAATAAAGGACGCTTTTTACGTTGTAATTTTGTCGTAAATGTGTCGCAAAATTGCGACGAAAAAAATGCGTAGCAAAATTTACATAGCAAAACCCCTTGTTTTCTAGTAGTGATATAATAAAAGAAAATAGGTTTGTCTCTTTAATTTGCTTTCATAAAATACGAAGTTTCTAAAATTTAAATTAATTTCATTTATACTTTTAAATCTAAATTATCAGTGCGTATACATAAGCATTTAGGTCTAAAAAGTTTACATGAAGCCTGAAAAAGTTCGAAAATATAAAAATATTAATATACCATTCTTGTTATTATTAACCTTTTTAAAGGATTAAAGATAGAAAGTTGTAAATAATTCATCTATAGTATAAAATAATTAATCTTTTCGCGTTGGAATCATTAGTTTGATATAGAGTGGGATTCAAGCTATTACCTAAAAAGATTTGAATGTCTATGACTATTGGACTATGAATTATGAAAGAAAATAGAAAATACAACAGATTATTTGTTTCGATGAGTCCAAAGTGGATGGTTTATTTAATTGCACATAATCACATCTGATCTTTTTGTCTAAAGATATATTTTCTAAGCGTCGCCAATCGCCACTACATTATCTTATTCATAGTTCAACTTGTTTAATTAAACATAGTTTATATCAACTTGGTAAATTATTCTTAAACCAACTTGTTTAATTTAATCTTATGTTATTGCAACTTGCTAATGTGAACTTGCATTTCTAATATTATTTTAAACTTACGTCTAGTTAGAAAATCATGATATAATTTGGGATTTGGTGAGGACAATATAATAATAATTATATAGGCAAACGTATTAAGAAAAACATATATATATATATATATATATATATATATATATATATATATATATATATATATATATATATATATATATATATATATATATATATATATATATATATATGGGAGGATTCAAATGAGAACCACCTTTTTTTGTGAGAACTCTAGGAACCAATCTCAGTCACTCATTTTGTATCACATGCAAATCACATGCCATTTCCTCCTTTTTTTAAAACATTCATAACTTTTTTTCACGACATTATTTTTTCAAAAAAAATTCACCATAAAATTCAGTATTTTTTTATCTTTCCAACGCCTACCATATTGATATACTTTTCTAAAAAAAATCGTACATCCGTTGTTTATATATGTGTAAATCTAGTTATACACATGTGTAGTACTGGATTTACACATGTGTAAATCCGATATTACACATGTGTAAAACGAATTTCGTTAAAAAAAACGGGAAATTTTTTTATTTTTTTTATGAAAGAGGAAAAGTAGGGGAATATTTTTGTGTTTTTATTTTTTTTATTTTTATGTTATTTTTTAATTTATAAATTTTTTAAATATATTTTTGTTAATTACAATTTTGCCATTGAGAACTAGTGGTTGAGATTGGTTCCTAGAGTTCTCACAAAAAAAGCTAGTTCTCATTTGATCCCTGCCCTATATATATATATATATATATATATATATATATATATATATATATATATATATATATATATATATATATATATATATATATATATATATATACGGGAAGGATCCCTTGAAAACCATGTTATAAATTAAAACCATGAAAACGAAGGGTTACATATATGTAATACATATTATAAGGTGTATAACTAAAAGTTACATACATGTAAGGGTTATGTATATGTAAGTACGAGTTTCCAAGTGTATAACTAATAGTTACGTACATCTAACTCATACAAGTTAATTGTTTCGTCATCACCGTCGTTCCTTGGATTTTAAATTAAAAAATAAATAGTGACATCAAAAAATTAGGTTGAAGTTTACTTAAATATATTTTAAACAATTAATAAATTAAATCAAATATAAATTATATGATTGGATAGTGGTGGGTTTCACGATTTTCAATTATAAACATGGTTTTCATTTGATCTCTTCTCTCTCTCTCTCTTTCTCTCTCTCTCTCTCTCTCTCTCTCTCTCTCTCTATATATATATATATATATATATATATATATATATATATATATATATATATATATATATATATATATATATATATATATATATTCTATAACAACATGTGTTTTAGTCATCAAAACATCTTACTATTGAATCCTTAAAAAATACTTACTTTCTTAATCTGGCAAACTTAGAAGGGCCCGCATTAAGATTTGGGATGAGATTTGTAACAACCAACAACACAATTCCAATTCCATCATCATATGAAGATTGTGCTTTTAACAAAGGGACATGTTTATTTTTGTAATAGTGCCCAATACCTACAAAAAAAACTAAATTTTGATGTGTAAAAGAAAAGTGAACCCAAGTCATGTGAAAATTTATTGTTATGTATCTACGCAGCGGAAACACACACAATTACGCGCACAGAAACAATAAAAGCACGAAAATTATAGTGGTTTGGTCAAGATAATTTACGTCCACTCTCTCAACTAGATATTTTTTATTAAACTCAAAGATATAAGATTACAATACAATTACATGTTATATATGAAGATAATATTTTCAAAAAACTTCAATAAATCAGAACCATAACTTTATTCAAAAGTCTAAATGCCTTCACACCTCAACATTTATTACGTCTGTCAATGACGTCGTATTACATCTTTTGAAATGCCAAAGTTCAACTAAAAAAACCTTTTAATTGATGTCACCAAAAGAAAACACTTCTATAATATTAACTAAATCCTATACCAAATGATGATCATGATCTCGAAGCGTAGATCCATGAAGCCGAATATTAAAATTTATAAAATAATGAAAAAGAATGAACTTTTCGTTTTTCTATAATGAAAATATCGACATAGGGCTTGATACTTTATTTCAACTTGATTGGTGACGTTTTTTCAACACGCATTAGTGATGGATTTGTGGTTCAAGTTGCAAAATACGACCGGTTCATTGATTGTATCACATCAACAACGATTAAATAAAGAAAATGCCTTTTCCTCTTTTTAAAGAAAGAAAGGAGCATTAATTATGAAAATGGTAACACTTTATAGCCACTTGATGATTTTGATACATGATGATGTGATGATGAAAGGAAACTAACAATACATTCCATATATATTCGAACTACCTACAAACAACTACAACTCTTCAGGCTCAGGCATGTCTCCCCTTCCTCCTATTGTTCTTTCTCTCCTCGCCTGCCTTCATAAACCCATACATACATTAATTAATTATTAATTATTAATTATTAATTATATATGTATATATGTTTAACATAACAGCAAAATAAATGGTGTGCTGAATGGTAATACTAACCCCTAGCGGAAATCCTTGAAAACGAGAATCTTTGGTATTTGACGCAGCTGAAGAACCTCGTTTGTTAGAAGAGCTAGAGCTAGAGCTCGAGCTCGAGCCTTCACCAAAGCTCGAGTAAAAAGAAGAGTAGTGGTTTTCAGACTCGATGTCGGTATCAAACAGTTCCTCAAACAAGTCCTTCAGCTCCTCAAAACTCTCTCCGTTGCCCTGTCAAAACCAGGAGCATGATTTAATTATATTATTTGTTAGATGATAAGATAGCATCAGTCGAAATTCCCGAATCATAAAATTGTTGAAGGAGAAGGAAAGAAGAAGAAAAAGTGGCATAATGATGATGATAGCAAACAAATTAAACAAGCATCATTGGTGGATGAAATCAAGTTGTTGCTCCAGGGCCAATTTGCATACATGATTCTCTCTCATGGTTATGAACCACTTGACAAAGCCTACTTGATAGATTAGGGTACACAAGTTGTCCTATCTACATCACATCAGTGGGATATGATATGATTCCTAAAAACAAATATATGCTAATGCTACTGTCCCCCTTATCACTTCAACTAGAAACAACACACACTCCACTCCTGCCACTCTAACTTCACACAGAATTAAGCCTAAAAACATGATCACTGACCATAGCAGCCATGTTTTATGAAAATGCATGCTCGAGTGATGCCAGAGAGCTTACGTCTGGTTTGTTTTGCCTCATCAACACAGCCATTTCACTCATGAAGTCAGCCATCCCCTGTTTTCAACAGTAATCAGCTACATTCTCAACTTGATGTAATAACAGAAAGATGAACAATTAACACAGTAATAACAACAAAGAAAGAAAGAAAGAAAATCTTTGATTCAAATTCATGTGTTGGGTTAATTTGTCTGGTTCCATAAAAGGTCTACATTTGACTTTTGAGTGTAAATTAGCTAGCTTTTATAAGTTTGCTTCTAGAGTATTGAATGAAAAGCAAATTTTGAAGAAAATGAATGTTCGCAAGTAATAATATTTTGAAGAGCAGCTGCTGTTAGTTCAAAAGTGAGTTGGAATTATATATGAAATATTTGATTTGATGAGATCCAACCCCCAAGGGCCTATTAAAAGACGATGGATGTTGGAAATCTCAAGTGCGGCCTGTGTTGAACAAAGATCCAAGGTCTCAACTTTTAGTGTGATGAGCCAATTCCTAAAAGAGAAAGGAGAAGTTACATCTTGGTCATCATCGGTGTCATATGCTCCTACATCGTACATGAATCTTTTATTTACATCGGAAAGCACTAGGAAACAGAGGAAGATGGTCACCAATACAATACAATCAATTAAAAAAAGAAAAGAAAATGAAGTTAGAAAGTTTAAGGTGGTGTACCAGAATATGCTTCTTGTATGGCCTGAAACTTGGTTTTAGCCTCTTCCACCACGTATTTGGAGTTGCCGGAGGCGGAGAAACGATCAGGATGCCATTTCTACACAACAGAAGAAGATTATACAAACATAGGTGAGGTGCAATGCAATGCAAAAGAGAAAACAGGATGATGTATGTTTTTGAATAAGTTTTAGTTAAAGATTGATTGAATTGAATTGAATTGAATTGTGAGCAGACCAGCGCAAGCTTCTTGTAAGCAGTCTTGAGCTCTGCTTCAGTGCATTCCTTGTTCAGACCCAAAACTTGATAAAAATCACTAGTACGTTTTGCTCCATCACCACCACCACCACCCATAATAATAATAATAATAATAATAATAATAATAATAATAATAATAATAATAATATTGGGATTACAAATGCTTCAAAGAAAGAAAGAAAGAAAGGTGGGATTTGTTAGTTATAATTAAGCAGCGGGTGCAGGTGGTGGTTTTTGATTGGAAAGTGGTGTGCTTGTGTGAGGAAATGAAGCGCCCATGACACATGCTCTGCAACAAGTGACCCTCCCTCCACAAGCTATAAATATTTGCAAGCTAGCTACTTGCACAAGCATGATATTTCTTTTATTTTAGGCAATTCGGAATTCGCTTTTTTTCTTTTTTGTTTTTAGGAGGAAATGTTATGTTTTGTTATGGACGGTTGGTGTTGCGGGTGTGGGTCCCGCCTATACTCTCATTTTCATTTCAAGTCAAGTGGATCTAAATCCAGATTTTTGTACCAAAGGTTGCTTTGCATAATATTATCATCATTCACAACAGCTGCAAATTTATCTTCTCTCCATTGATTATTGAAAACTGAGTGTGGGTACAAAAGATTGGTATTACACTGGTTCAATATCTAATATGTTTTCATTAAACTACAAACTGAGGGTTGTTTTGATAGTTTTTTTAATGTTCATTACGATATTACATTTTAATGGTTTATAGTCTTTTAATGGTTAAGAGGTAACATCAATGTTAAAAGATTAAAATATAATTACCATTACTTTTAATTATTCAATATGATGGTTACCTTTTAACCATTAAAGGCTATGAACTATTAAGATGTAGGCTCTTAATGATAATTAAGAAGCAGCCCCTTAAATGAAAAATGATATAATTTAGGATTAAAAAAAATCCATTTCATATTTTTTTTTGACATAAATGTTGTACAACAAGCAATTTCATTATAATTTACCAAATATTATAATTAACTTTCTTATTTTCAAGATTGAAATACAAATGTATGTAATTTGTGCTTATTTTAGAACTACAATCCAATTTATAGATATTTTCTAACAAATTTGAAAGGTTCAAATTGTTCATTTATTCAAGATTTAAAAAAAAAAGAAAATCAAATCATCTAGCATTCATAGATAAGCATTGATTGATCTTTATATAGGGTAGGCAGGTGCACATTGCACATAACGTTACACTAGTCTAAGATCCTCACCAACTCATGAACAAAAATTCAACAAGTAACAGCCATCTCCTCCCTTGTTGCGTTCTCTATATTCTAGTTGAGGAACAAAGCCAGAGAAACTTCTATCTTCATATCTCATTATATGAACAACCAGAAAATAAACATAGACGTGTTTTAACTACAACTTGAAGGGAGTCCAGGCAGTTCATTGAGTTCTCAAAGCTTTGATCCAGTCTATCTCCAACCGAAAATCACCTGGCCCAGTTTGAGCACCCGGGACCCCACCTTCAGCGTTCACGGACAGTGACATGCCAACGACTCGAGATGGGTTCATTTCTATATCTGCTTCGATCACATTTCCTCTCCATGTCGGAAGATAATGTGCCAGAGGAATCTGCAATTTACCCAAAATTAAAAATATGTGGAATTTAGTTTCATAGTATATAGAGACACCACCTTCTGTGTGTGTATAGAGCATTCAATACAATATGAAACTAGAGTACCACATATGTACTTGTGCTTAGTGCAGGGTAGATATAATACAATTATACAAACAGATAAACATATCCAATAAAATCTCACTCTAGTGGTATGGTTCAAGGAGGGTGAGATGCATGCAAACCTTTCTCATCTCACGAGATAAGAGTTTGCTCGACCCCAACTCCAAAAACCCTTCTCTAAGAAATATAAGGTATATAATATAAAGTATAATGATAGTCACGAGATTGATAAGAACGAAAACAAGCTTGAGATTTTATTAGAGAGGATGATAGTGGCCCGATTTGAGAGGGGCAAGGTCTCCGATTACAAAGGTAAAATAGATAGGAACAACTTGAATGCAAAGATGATAAATAAGCCTCTGCTATTTATACTAATTGATTCCTGCAATCATTGGAATAAGCTACTCCCTAATTTCTTGAAAGTCCAACATTTGGAGAGATTTCAGCCAATATATCATCAATCATCTTGACCGAGTGGACTTAACCATTTCCCAAAAATAGAGTTTAATTCTATCATATTGTTTTCCTTGAATACACCTTTAGTGGAACTTTATCATAACTTTCCTCCCGGTAAAACGCCTTGTCCTCAAGGCGGATGCGGGAAATTGTTCAGCCACCAAATCATAAACTTCCCATGTAGACTCCTATACCGGACGATTAAACCAAGAAATCAATAGTTCCAGTATGGGATGGCCCTTTTCATGAACCCAACGGTGTGTGATGACTGAATTTGGCTGCCAATAAATTTCCCAGTCTTTGGTGATGGGTAATGGTGGAGTTGGAGCTGAAAAAACAAGGCCATGGGTATATCATAAAAGTTTTTGAGAAATCCGGTAGCCGCAAAATTAGTGTAGAAAGCAAGGCTTGTTTCAGGTTATTAAAGGCTTTAAGGGCTGCTCCCGACCAAATAAAACCATCCTTCTTGGTCACTTGGGTGAGAGGTTGGGTTGTGAGATCGTAATTACGGACGAAGCACCTATAATACCCGGTTAACCCAAGTAAACCCCTTACCTCCTTAACTGTTGATGGTTTGGGCCATGATTTAAAAGCTGATATTTTTTCTTCCTCCACACCAACTCCTTCCGAATTTTTTACATGACCAAAGAACACAACCTGTTCTTGCCCAAAGCAACACCTTGATAATTTGGCAAAAAATTGGTTTTCATGCAGTAGTTTTAGGGAATGTTCTAAATGCAACTTGTTTTGTTCCATACTTGGGCTGTAAACAAAAATGTCATAAAAGAAACAAGAGTATAAAACGTTGCAAGTAAGGTCGGAATAGATCATTCATAATAGCTTGAAATGTGGAAGGAACATTAGTTAGGCCGAAAGGCATGACCTTAAATTTGTAATGACCCGAGTGAGTGCGGAAAGCCGTCTTTTCGACATCTTAGGCTACTACTCTGATTTGATGATAACTCGATCGCAAATCGAGTTTTGAAAATACTGTAGCTCCATACAATTCATCAAATAACTCATCAATAGTCGGAATGGGGTATTTATCGGATATAGTTATCTTCTTAAGGGCTGTATAATCAATGCACATTCGCCACGAATTGTCTTTTTTCTTCATGAGTAGGACAGGGCTCAAGAATGGACTGGTGCTTGGTTGTATAAAACCGGCGGCTAGTAATTCTTCTACTTGTTTCTCTATCTCTGTATTTTTGTGAGTAAGGGTAGCGGTAAGGGTGGATGTTAGGCGGGGTGGAATTAGGTAAAAGTGGGATCGAATGGGTTTGTGATCTAACCGGGGGTAAGTGTTGGGGTTCTTCAAAAATTGTGGTATATTTGGTAACAATAGGCTGTAGGGGTGCTGGTATACAAGGGGTAACATTTGGGTCAATGGCTAAGTGTTGGAAGCTAGATGATTTTTGAGGACCGGATGCAATGCCTTGTAATTTTGTATCGTTTCCCATCTATTGAAAAAATCATGAACATTTCTTTCTAGTTAGCTTGAACTGTGTTTAATGTGGCTAACCATTGAATACCCAAAACTAGATCATCTCCACCGAGAGAGATAGGATCTCCTCGGTGATCTTGAGGTCATTAACTTGTATCGAAAGAGTTTTGCAAATATGACCACACCGAATTACAACCACGTTACCGATTTGAACACCAAAAGGTGCAACTGGTTGCGAAGACAGCTTTAGTTCTCTTACCAAGACATCATAAATGAGATTATGTGTAGAACCACCATCAACTAAAATTAAAATTTTAATGGAATGACGCATACCTTGGACCTTCATTATGGTGGGGTGAGCTTTTCCAGAATAGCATGTAAACTGATTTCTACAGTTTCTTCTTGATGAGAATCTGTGCGGATTGAATCTATTATGGGAGGTTCTTCAACATCCTCATCTGCTTCTTAAACCTTGAAGGTACCGGTTTTGCAACGATAACTTGGTCCATACTTGTCACCACATCTGAAACACTCCCCCGTAGGAAGCGAGCTTGTTTTTCAGAGTCCAAAATTCGAGGTAATGACTTCTGCTGGTTGGTGTTTGTACCTGCCGTGGGTGATGGGACATGAGATTTGACCTCGGATGAAAAAGCTTTGTTGGTGGTATACGATCCCCTTACTGATCGGACAGCCCACAGCTTTGACTCGTACTCCAAGGCTAAGCTAATCGCCTTATAAATTGTATGAGGTTTGTGGATGCGGACGTTGGTTTTTAATCATCCTTGAGCCCAATTAGAAACATGCCTAGCAACAGTGGTCTGGCCAGCAAGGCCAGCCCCGAGAATCGTCGAAAAATTTTGGACCTAAGGCGAGTTGAGGAAAAAAGGCACCTTATTATATAAAATGAATAACTCATATATATTTTTTTGATCCTATGCGAGTAGAAATAACGAGACTATAGTTCGATCAATCGATCGCTCTAACCTCCTACGTTCCGATCGTTCTTTTACATCACCCACCCCAAATCGTAAGTTATTTTGTTTGAGTTTAAAAATGGGTTTAAAAATCTAGTAATAGGTAAAATAGTACCGGGCCAAAATAATTATTAATGGGATTTAGAGTTTGTTAGGATTAAAATAATTAAAATTCTAATGAGTTTAAGTGTTTAACAAAATATATATATAATATATTTTTTTTAAAATTTCCGGGCCCCTGAGAAGATCGGGCCCTGAGCGGTCGCCCACCCCGCCCCCCTCTGGGTACTCTTTGCAAATTTTTGTGGTACTCTTGTACGATGCCCGTCTGTCAAATGATACAAAGGTATTCATCAGGGTTTTGAAATTCTACCGGACCAAAATTTTTCAATAAAGCCTGCACCAGTTCTTCCCAAAATGATATCTCTTGATTTGTGGATACCCAAGAGTACAAATCAAGAGCGTGTCCCTCTAGGTGCATAGCCGCTACATCAACTTATCTTCATCGGATACGTTGTAGCATTTAAAGTACTTTTCGGCTTTAAGGATCCACACCCCTTGGATCACCACCACTAAAGGCGAGAAGGGTGATTTTGGTAAACGGGTGATACTGGTTATTCCGCCAAGAAGTTTCATCTTCATCAGACTTCCCCGACCCACTGTTCGACTTTTCTCGTCGATTTCTCAAGGCAGCAACTTCTTTTAATGTCTCAAATTGGGCAACGATGGTAGCAAGTTGGGTGGCGACTGGATCAGCCTGACCACTACTGCCATCACAGTTATTCCGGGTACTTGTTGCCATATTTCCCGGCAATGGAAATGATAGACACAAGATTGATAAGAACAGAAATAGGCTTGAGATTTTATCAGAGACGATGATAGTGGCTCGATTCGAGAGGGGCAAGGTCTTCAATTACAAAGGTAAAATAGATAAAAAAACAACTTGAATGCAAAGATGATAAATAAACCTGCTATTTATACTAATTGATTCTTGCAATCAGTGGAATAATCTACTCCCTAATTTCTTGAAAGTCTAACATTTGATTGAGAGATTTCAGCCAATATATCAACAAATATCTTGACCAAGTGGATTCAATCATTTCAAATATAGAGTTTAATTCTGTCATATTGACACAGCTGTAGCCACTTTCTTTTCCTTGAATAAGTGGAACTTTATCATAGCTATAATCTCCTTACTCTAATAAAAGGGTAAATGTGGATGCCACGTGTCAGCACCACAATCATCCTCATCAAAACTTTCCCGCCTCTCTCTCCTATTAAATAATTACCTTAATTATTAATAATATTATTTTAATACTTTTTAATATTTAATAAATTAAGAAAGAAATATATTTATTAAGCTTATTTCTAAATAAATTAATATTTTTACGAAGTCATTTTTTTTAAAAACAAAAAACAATCAAATTTGGGAGTTTTATTTTAAAAAAAATGAAAAGCAAAATTTTAAAAAGTTGATATTACCATTTTATTATTTATAGTCATTTCTCATAAGTAATTTCAGTTATATATCATATCTTAAAATATCATTTTATAATTAATAAATTTATTATATTAATATTTTATTTATCCAATCCGTGTAATACACGGGTTTACTAAATCTAGTCTCTAATAAAAGAAGGTTTTTCTCAAGACACATGTCATCATTCTAACATATCAAATGACACGTGTCATCATTCTAACATATCAAAAAATTCATTTTCCCGCCTCTCTTTTATAGTTAAAAATAAAAGTCAAATTAATTGTTTTTAATTTTTCGTATTTATTATGAGAGAGAGGCGGGAAAATGAATTTTTTGATATGTTAGAATGATGACACGTGTCATTTGATATGTTAGAATGATGACATGTGTCTTGAGAAAAACCTTCTTTTATTAGAGGTTATAGATTTGTGTTTCTTGTCTCTCTCATATTAAATGATAATTATTGTAAATAAGTAAACTAAACTATTAAACATTTAAAATATAAATGTAGTTATTTTAGTAATTTATTAATACATATTAAATATAGAGTAATAATTTCTAATTCATTATGTGTTATAACTTTTAAATATTCATTAAACTAGCTTTAGTAAATCCGTGTATTACACGGGTTGAATAAATAAAATATTAATATAATAAATTTATTAATTATAAAATGATATTTTAAGATATGATATAACTGAAATTACGTATGAGAAATGACTATAAACAATAAAACAGTAATATCAACTTTTTAAAATCTTGTTTTTAAAATTTTTTAAAAAAAATAAAACTCCCAAATTTGATTGTTTTTTGTTTTTAGACAAATGACTTTTTAAAAATATCAATTTATTTAGAAATAAGCTTAATAAATAGATTTGTTTCTTAATTTATCAAATATTAATAATTATTAAAATAATATTATTAGTAATTAAGGTAATTATTTAATAGGAGAGAGAGGCGGGAAACTTTTGGTGAGGATGATTGTGGTGCTGACATGTGTCACCCACATTTCCCCTTTTATTAGAGTAGGGAGATTTTTATTTCACTAATGGATAATAATATCTAGAAAATAAAATATTCATAAAACTAATGATTTTAATATGTTTTATTTATTCTACCCATAGCATGGGCTCTAACCTAGTCAATATAAATAACTGTAAGTGTAGATGATGAAAACACAACAAAAGGTACCGAAAAAATAATAGTAATAGTAAAAAAGAGGGAAAAATTAAAAAGGGAGCATGAACCACCTAGAAAGTAACTGGCACCTCACCAAAGCAGAAGGTAAACAAAAACTTGGAAAAAACTAAGACACCAAGAAAAAAGTTAACACAAATCTTTACGCTCCCCTAAAAATCCACAACTTTGATCCGCCATCTCTAATAAATCCTATTACCCGTCATGTTTTTAAAAAGATGCAAGTCTAGAAATTTTTCCTAATTTGCTTAAACCTTGTCGGATTTGGCCGGGAGTGCAAACGAGCCGAGCTGCTCGCAAGCTACTCGAGATCGGATCGATAAAAAGCTCGAAACAAGCCGAGCTTTATCAAGCCCGAGTTGAAAAAAAGCCCATTTAATTATCAAGCCCGAGCTTCAAATATCGAGCTCGAGCCGGCTCGCGAGCTTAAATGAACTTTTTATTTATATAAATTTTTATTTAATTAATTAAATATATTATATAAATAAAATTTATTATATATAAAGTTATGATAAAAAACAATAAATAATATATATAATGTTATATAAATATATATAATTATAAATATATATCAAAATTAAATATAAAAATATTAAAAATAATATTTAAATAGATAAATGAGTCGAGCCCGAGCTTGAAAAAGTATTTGTCGAGCCGAGCTTGAGCTTTAAAAATAAAGCTCGAAACGAGCCGAGCTCAAGCTCTCCTAGGTCATCACGAGCCGAGCTCGAGCCTATATAAGCTCGGGCTCGGCTCAGCTCGTTTGTACCCCTAGTTTTGGCATGCCTCTCCTCATCCTCATCCTCCCCTCCACTGTGAGGGTTCTACGCTCCACACATGCCTAAACCATTTCAATCTCCCCTCCATCTGAACTGCGTGCTACCACTAAATTTTCCCAAAAACTTTTTTTCTTATACGATCCAATTGTTTATGATCACACATCCATCACAATATCCTCATATCTGCTACTTCCAACTTCCATGCTTATGTCTTTTTGACGGCCCAACAATTTGTTTCATAGAACATAATTAGGCGAACTTGCAACCCTATAATATTTCCTAATTAGTCTTCTTGTGCACCTTTAGTCACACGAAACACCTATGGATGCTCTCCATTTGCGCTAATTTGTCGGTAGATACAATGGGGGAGATGATTAGATGGTAAAATAACCATGTATCACAATTAAAGCAATTGTTTATTTATATGATTCTCGCGGTTCAATGACCATACTAAGTTTTGTTTTTGATCGACCCTAGTAGCAACATTTTTATGAGCTACGAGAATCAAGCTAGACCATTATGTGTATAAATCATATACGTGAATTGATGTACATTTATACTTCAAAGATGTGTAACGGTAGAAAACGGTAGAATTATCTTCTAGCTTCAAGATTTTCAACCTTCAAAATTACATATATGTATCAATGCACATATATGTGAGCGTTTATTTTATAAACATGTAATTTATCATTTTACGTATATGTAATGTATCAATCGACCTTCAAATTGTGCTTCCAATATACGAAAAATGGTGTGACTTGGGATTTATTTTTGATGGATTGTGGTATGTAGAGAGTAAGATAGGAGAGAGGGTGAAAGATTTTAGGACATGTGTTTATACTTTATTATAATGACAAATTTCAAAAGACTAAAAGAAAAATGACTTCCCCAAAATGCACCTAAAGAGTCTTAATTAAATCCACAATCTTTAATGATTAAGATTGGTTTTCTTGGTTTTATCATTAATGGTGGTTTTCTCATAAAATCCTCCCCTTTATATATATGTCTATGTGTGTGTGTGTATGTATGTATCTTTGTAACTATGATACATGTTAATGTAAATATGTAAGTATGTAAGTACAGATGTTACAAAAACAATAGTACAGATATTTGATCCTAAGAAAAACAAAAGGTACTTTTTATTCAAACACAAAAAAGGGCTTAGATTACTTACTTTTGCAACAACCCAGTTGTCTTTAGGCACAGCAACAAATGCTTGCCATGAGTTGTCTTCCATTTGTCCAGGTGAATTTACCCAATTCTCTGTATAAATCTGCATTGAAGTTCAGAGCTTTAGCATCAATTAGAAATACAACTTATATATCAAAATAAGCACTTAAGTGTCATGTTACGAAAGACAAAGAGAAAGAAACTTACAGTTGATATGTAACTTCTCCCATCTCCTTTGATTTTTAGTGCTATGGTATCATAAGGATCTAAGTCAATAAAACCATCAAACTGCAACAGATACAAGGAAGGACCAATAATATTGTTGGAAAGCTAAATAGGAGTAACTTTAGAAAATAGTAATCAATTTGTTCTAATTAGTTCACTCATAATTCTTTTTGTCCTAGAAAATTCTTTTGTCCCAATATGATTTTGACCCAATCAGGATTGTTTTAATTAAATTATTTATAAATTGCAAAATAATTTTAAAAATTTAAATATTTATAAATAAACAATATTTATATAAAATATATAATTTAAGAAAAATTTCAAATTATTTAAAAGAAATTGAAAAAAATATGAGTGACCTACTTGGAACGCTCAATGTTGTAAAAATCGGCGCTTGTCGGCGACTAGTCGACAATTAATCGGAAATCGGGGTGCAGCCTTGGCGATTTCATCTAGTCGAGGGCAAAAATCGATGGTCGGGCCTAGTAGATCAACATTAGACCTAGTCGGTCAAAATCAACCTAGTCGGACACTAGGCGGTCTTAATCAGTCAAAAAATCTGTGATTAATCGCTAGTCGGCATCTCACCGCCCAACTAGCGCCTAGCGATTTCTACAACACTGGGAAAGCTTCTGAATTTTTAGTAACTTGATTGGAACAAATAAAAATATTAGTGACCTTATTGGAACAAATAAAATTATAAATAACCTAATTGAAGCACTTCTAAAATTGGCTTACTATTTTATGAAGTTTTCTCAGGCTGCATGTCATGCAGTGTATAATTAATGAAGATCAACACCACAAGTATTGACCTAAATGAATAAAGTCAACAAGTAACATAAATGCCCACCTTTTTAGATCTCATTCCACAGAAGCCACTCCTGCTAATATTCCATTTTGTACCCTCCATAACATCCAAAGACAAATTTCCAGAGAAGACTCCTATAATATTTTGAAAAAATTATGGGTCTAAGAACAAAAACGGAAAAGGTTTAAGAAAATATGAAGAGGACTCTGCACATATTTAGTGTGGGGCCAAGTCCTGATATGTTACTTTTACTAACCAGTGCCACTTTGTTCCTTTCCAGCATCAGTGATCTCTAATGCTGCTGATGATAAACCTGTATGATGATACATAGTCGCGACATATTAATTATGACAAATAATTTGTTTTCAGATTAATCAAGAACATGGAAAGAGAAGCACAAATATGTGTAGATAATTTGAATTGTAATCTGTACTTTGAGTGTAAATTTTAAAATGGGAGAATCCAACCTCCTAAGCATAAATTTCCATTTTCTAAAAAGCATGCACAAACACGATAAAAGTGAATACGTGGGACAAGTTCAATTCGCTAATGTTAAGATGTATCATTTACTCAAAATGACTTGATTTCTCCTGATGTTGGCTACAGATGCATGGATATAAAGCAGTATGCTACCTCCATATTCAGAATCCGAATACAAATGCCACTTTTTAAGCTCTTCTTTTGAATTGAAGTTGTATATAAATCTTTCACTAGGAGGAATCAAATCCTCAATGTTCCATGTGAGAGCTACATAGTGACAGATAGAAAAATAATCAGATCACATGAGATATTGACCTATGAAAGATATCAATCCCAGATCAAATGTTTATTTCAATACAGCGTGTGAGTTGGACCAATTGGGATGCAGTATACACAGTGTAAAAATCATTTATCTTAAAAGAAACAAGAATGTTATTCATTAGTAGTGGCTAATTAACATAGTGAACACAAAAGTCGTACCTCTTTTAGTGGCGGTTAAAGATGCTTGCCAAATTGCTCGAATTTTGGACATTTTCCTACTTCCTTAGAAGCCCTAGCAAGTGAAACAAACACAATAAACTCCAAGGTTTACATCAATGTATTGAATTACTACACTTAAGTGAAACAGTTTTTGATGAGAAAGAATAACTCTAGGTAGAAAATCCAAATGTTGAGCAGAATAAAGCTTTGGAAATGATGGCCTCCACGGAAGAGTTGTTAAGCGAAAAATAACATTTAGAAATGTTCTAAATAGCCAAAAGGTACCATTCAACATACAATGAACCTTTTCTTTTCTTGAACCATCAATTTCATAAACTGTGAAATGATCTAAGCTAATACAACAAATAAGAATCAAATTTGATCGACAGTGTAGCTGCTCATACAAAAATATAAAAGGAGAGAAACTACGCCCAACCACCACATCTGATGCCACTGACTATGAGTTACGAATTAGCATGGTACCTGATGATATGAGTTAACAGTAGAGGTGGCAAAAAGGATGGGTTGGTTGTCCGTATGGGTCAGGATCTCAAAGTCAGATTTGCAAGAAAAAATTACACCACAGAATGGCAAGCGAAAGTTTTCATATAAACAGAGTTTTAAGTCAAAACCTACCTCTCTTAGAAGCACAATAGTTATTCTAAAATCTCAACATAATAATTCAAGAAGCATAAAAGAAGAGAGGTAGTGAAGCCAGAATAGGTGTTTTCTAGAATGTAAGGTTAGTTATGACATCCAGATGGTTACAAACATCATATGTGATTAGTAGAATAGATGAATCACAAGTAAAAGGAATCAAAGAAACCAGATTCCTACTAGCGAATTCAAATGAGATGAAAAGCAAAACAGATGAAAGAGTTAGGGTTTTGTGACCTTCGCTTGTGAGAAGTTGGAACAGGAGGTATTAATGGCCGTGGAGTGTATAAGAGAAGAAAACCCTAATAAAAAAACCCTGAATGAGAATATGAAATATCAACATCTTATCTTACTTAATTACTTACGCATAGATGTACGAAGATGAAACCTTTGTCACCGGAGAGAGAATAGTATCGTCTCAACTACTGAAGCCGGCGGGAAGAATGCAGAAACTGATGAGTTTTGGGGCAGTATTCTGTTTGATTAACGATGGTGTCTTAAACTGATCGACTCAACGATGGTGTCTAAGGGTTCAAAATACATTTTTTTTAAACCGAAAAAGGTAATAATGATTAAGATTTAATGGCATTCACATCTCATTCTCTTTTTATATGTAAGTGACTGTCTCATGTTATAGGGATAGTTGTGAGAGATTATGAGTCAAAAATATAAAAAATGTATGAAATTGTATCGTGTTTTTTATATTTAGGGAAATATGATACAACCCTCATAAATATTTTAATATTTTTAAAAGCGGTTGTGACTAGATGAGTGAGAAAATATAATAATAAAGGTATGAAAAAATTATTTAATTGAAAAAAAGAAAAAAATAATGAGTTTTAGTGTAATTATAATCATGTGAATAAAGAATGATTTATGAATACTCCAAGACGGTGATGTGTGTTTTTTTAATTCAAATTACTTTAAAGGAGTAGGAAGTAATGGTGGAGGAGACGGAAGCCCAAGTAAGTAATAACTTCACATATATTATTAGTTCAACTGATTAAGGTTGGTTAATCATGATATATAAATATAAGTAGATCATGGGTTCAAGTTTCACTCTAAACAAAATCCTCATAGTTGAGCCAATGGATTTTTTTCTCAGCAATATGTTTCCTCCGGAGGGGGTTGGAGGTGTGATCCCGACTGAAAACGAATAAATGAGTCCAATTAAGATAACACTTATCCTTCGAAATATGGTCGCACATTTATCATTCAAAAAATTAATAATAACTTCACCTAAAATTTGACCCGCTTTTTGTAAGAAATTAAGCATTAAGGTAGACGCATTCCTAATTTACCTTACAACAACTAAGATAAAAGATCATGATGTCAATTTTAAATAAAGACACCCATCTAAAAGATTTTTATGGAACCATGTCATTTAGATAAGATTGTCATATACTTTGATCGTAAGTGGTTTTATTAAAGATCACAAGCATTGTTTTAATTTAAAGTTTATTATAAATAAAAGAAGATGATACATGCACCAGAATCAGTCGTCGGCCGAGAATAAAGATGGAAAACGACAAATGACATGGTAGGGCGCAATGTACGAGCCACAAAGACACGTGAAGGAACCTAATGTTATGTAGTTGGTTAAAGGGGACATGAGAGGTTTTGCCTCTTTTAAAGATGCAAAATTCAAATCTTGACATTAAAAAATTATTATTTACTTGGTAATACTAGCTTCTAACCACTAACATATCATTTAAAAATGTGATGTTGCTCTACACATTTCAAAAAAAATTGATAAAATTTTGAAAGCGTGGTGAGAACTTGCCCATACCATGGGCTTGTTCCTGGTAAAATTAATATCCACGTTTAAGAAATCAATCATTAAAGAGTGCAAAGTGTTTCTAAGAGTATTCACACTCATCCTCCATCCTGATAATAGATTAAAGGGTTATTGAATTTTAATAATCTCAACTATTATATATTGACCATGATTAATCCTAACTTAGCAAATGTTTACGGGCACCCCCAACTTTGAGCTTATTTTCCTACAACGATCTCTTACTAACTGAGAGTTAACGTCGTTAGTTTTTTGATGACGTGGACTACTTATATGACCAAAACACTAAGCAGAAAGTTGAAATCAACTATCGGGTCCGTCAATTTGAAGCTTCTGCAACCTAAAACCCGTCAATTTTCAGCTTCTGATTTGAACCACTTGATTCGTTAAAGGTAGATTTAAAGTGACGATGGATGCTAGACACTGAAAAAAAAACCTAATAGAGGTTGGCCGGAGACGGAGTTGAAAAATGACTCAAAATTAGTCCCATTTCATCAAAAAACTAACGGGCGTTAACTCTCAGTTAGTAGGAGATTGTTGGAGGAAAATAAGCTCAAAATTAGGGGTGTCTATTCTTGAGTTGCGATTAATCTCGGCCAATAAATGAAAGTTGGGATTATTAAAATCCAATAACCCTAGATTAAAATCATTATTTTTTCTCTTTATTTTTTAAATAAAAAATATTTTTTCATATATTTATCATTATTTTTTTTCTCTTATCTACTCAACCATTTTAACAAATATTAAAAATTTATGAGATTGTATCGTGTTTTCTTAAATATAAAAAAACACGGTACAATCCCCAAAAATTTTATACATCTTTTATTCACAATCATCCCCTATAATATAAAACATCTACTCACTCTCTCTCTCTCACACACACACACACACACACATATATATATATATATATATATATATATATATATATATAAAATCCAACGCCATTTCAAATCAATTGCTGGAGTGTATGATAGCATTAAGAGTTAGATCTCGTCTTTACCATGGGCAGGTATCCCTGTAAGGTGGTCAAGAAAATACCCTTAAATCACACTCCATATTATAAAATGCCCGTTTCTAAAATAAAATTCATCAAGGTACCTAACAGAAGTTTGCCAAATGCCAACTTTAAATGATAGAGGAGGCTTCAAAGCACTTTGATTATGAGGCTATTCGTGAATAACATTTGGCATCCTTTAATCCAAAACACAAACAACTACTGAACAACTAAACAGAGGGAGGGAGGGAGAATAAACGGCCATCCGTGATCCGTGTTGTGTTGTGTTGTTTTGTTGTGGTCCCAATTCCATTTGGCCTCTTGTTTGTCTTCTAACTATACAATCTCACACGTTATTTCTTTTCACCATATTACTACTACTACTGCTACACAGAATCAACAACATTCCATTACATTGCATTGCAAAGAAACATATATATTAAAGGAGCCAACCACTCACCATAGCATTATATCTATGTTTATGCTTATATATATTTCACAGAGGTTGTTGCATTGTTACAACCACCGGACTTGTTACAATGTGCTTACCGTCCGACCACTCAATTAATCCACTTCTTGTGACCGAACTCCCCGGAGACAGCTTTAGTGCTGCCACTTTCACCCTCACCAAAAAGTTGAGCTTCTGGCCCACCCGCCTGAACACAAGCCTCATTGGTTCCACCGTCACATTCATCCCTCTTGGTGGCCTTATGCTCACATCGTATACCGAACGACCCACACCTACATTAGTCACTGTTCTTATGAAGTGCGTTGACATCCTCCGCTTCCCGTATTGTTGGAAAACAGCCGCCATTGACGGCACGTTTAAGTTTCCAGGATGACCCGCCCTTTTTGCACGGCTGCAATCGGAGTGTTTCCTGGTAATCACCTGGATGTTTTTGGTTGTGTAATTGGAGTTGCACAGGAAATCAATGTAATCATACGAAGTAATGTCATATACTAAACCAGGATCCATGGCTTTTTGTGGATGAACATGACCCGCCCCAAAATCCATTACTGTGGAGGAGTTTCCGGTGGACTCATCAGTCATTGTTTCCCCTCGATTATCCAGAGTGTAAGCAGTTGTAATGAGAGCCGATTTGATGGCAGCTGGACTCCATTCAGGGTGGGCTGCTTTTAACAGGGCGGCCAGACCGGATACATGAGGGCAAGCCATGGACGTACCAGACAATATGTTGAATTCGGTTTTGCGGTGATCGGATGCAAGGCCCGAGGGCCCTACTTTGTCCGGCCAAGCTGCAAGGATGTTAAGTCCGGGAGCAATGATGTCTGGTTTTAAGATGTCGGGTGACTCCGGGTTAGGCCCACGAGCTGAAAATGAGGCCACTACTGGTGCTGGGCGGACGTTGATTTTGGTTCCTTTGAAAATGATAGTGGCTACGGGGGGAGATTTGGAAGGCGACGAGGTGATGTACCTCCTTATCTGGTCGCCGGAGGATGCGCCGACGGATGTAGCGGGTAAGACGTGGCAATCGGCGACTAAACCCTCACCGTCAAAGACGGCGTTTGCTAATATCATACCGATGCCGCCTGCTTTCTTAACGACCTCCCCTTTGGCGGCTCTTGAATTGATGCCTCTGTCGCAGAGCACGATTTTGCCCTTGACGGAGTTGGAATCGAGAGAACCTTCTAGGCACAAGGAAGCGGAGTAGCCGTCTCCGCCGGCGTAAACGAGCGGATAGAGACGGTTGTGCGCCAATGCAGGTCCTCCGTAGACGCTGACGCCAGGAATCAGCTTACCGTTTCCCAATTTGACGTCGGCGGGGAAGTGGCGATCAATTGCCCCGGCGCCTACAGTAGTGACCCAGGGGGCGATGTTTGTGACAGTGAGTCCGCCAGGACCGCCGTTTCCGGCAGAAGCGGAGACGAAAACGCCGTGGTGGGAAGCGCCATAAGCACCGATGGCAATGGCGTCGAGGTGGTAGGGCACGACGACGCCGCCGACGCTGAGGGATATAACGTGTACGCCATCGGAGACGGCGGAGTCGAAGGCGGCGAGGATGTCGGAGTCAAAGCAACCAGCGTTCCAGCAGACCTTGTAGGCGGCCAGACGAGCTTTCGGTGCCATTCCAGCGGCGACACCGCGGGCGTAACCAAGAGTAGAGGCCGGGAAGACGTACCTACCGGCGGCGATTGAGGCGGTGTGAGTCCCATGGCCGTCTGAATCTCGGGGGGAGCGGTGCTCCAAGGTTTCGTTCATCTTGCCGTTCGTTGCCTCGTATCCGGCGCAGAAGTGCCTGGCCCCGATCAACTTGCGATTACACCAGGAGGCGGGAACGCAGGCCCCCCTCCATTTAGGCGGGACGGGACCCAGCCCCCTGTCGTTGAAACTCTGTCTCTCAGGCCAAATCCCCGTGTCCAGAACACCAATCACCAGATCGGACCCGAAGTCGGAGTCTTTCAGCAACCCGGCGGTGTCAGACGTCTTCAGGCCCAGGAAGTGGGGCGACCGCGTCGTGTGCGGGTGGCGAACCTGCTCGGGGATGACGGAGAGTACACCGAAAGCAGATTCGAGCTTCGAAGCCTGGAGGGCGGACAGCTTGGCGGAGAATCCATGGAACACCGTCTGGTAGGTGTGAAGGATGACTGAATCTGAAGCGAGGGAAGCGTGGTACCAGTGCGTGTGACTTGGGAATACGGATGGTTTAGCATCGTGTTCAACCCGAACAATGAATGTTGTTGTTTGGTGGCTGTCAGCAGCAGCACTAGTAATAGTGAGTAGATACGCAGAGAGGAGGGCAACATACCGGACGCCGCCCATGGAGCTACCGCCACCGGAGACGAGACGATATGCAAATGCCGCCAGAGACTACTACAATTACACTACACTGCACTGAAGAGTGGGTCTAGTGTAGTGAGTGGGTTTGTGTCAGCGTCTACTGCAACTCATGTCTTCTTTCGCCCCCATCTGTCCTAAACAACATTTTTAAATAATATATAATAATACCACCACCATATTCAAGGTTGAGTTTGAGTGGAACATGAACATGAACATGGTTCTTAATACAGATTGCAAGCTGTTCCTCAGTTTTAATCTACAAAGCAAAAGTAATTATTAGAGGCTGACTCATGATTGCATAATGGGCCTATTGCTTTTCTTTTCTTCTCTTTTAACTTAATATCAATCTAATCTAAACGCTTTTTTTATATTGATTAATCTCTTGTCTTGTGAAAATCTTTCAATACATTACTTCTGTTCAACGGTTTGCTTAAGAAACATAGCAAACGATAAAACGTTTTTTAAATAAAAGAGTATTGATCTAAATTAAGAAAGATAGCAGACTTTTTAATGATACCTATGAAAACGACAAAACGTGTTTGTTTTAATCAAATTTTGGCCACGTCAAAAACACAGATACCCGTTCTTTTTGTTAGAATATATAATTGGTCGAGGAAGTAAATATTATATAAGAAATTAAAAAAAAAATTTGATATGAAAAGCTACAAAATGGTGTGATATACATATATTACACAAATACCCTCATCTCGTTAAACCACTCCACTGCCCTCCCCTATCCTGATGGTAACACAAACTAGAAACAAGCAAGAAAAAGAAGGTTACAACCATAATACGGCATTATGCTAGTAAGAATGATTTTTTAAGAATATCCATTGCTGGTCTTGGGTATTTTCTTCTTGAAGTTCGAGATGCTGCATTGAGGGCAAATGTACTCTAATCCATCTGTTTTTGCATAATCCTGCAAAAACAAAAATAAAAACAAATAAATAAATAAATAAAAACCACTGTCTCACACCTCAATACAAGCATTCGTTTCTTCTTATGAAACAATCACCTTAAAGGCACCAAGTCCCTGCCTTCTGTCGCAACCAAAATGGGCCCACTCACCGCATATCCCACAGTTCACCCAATCCCCGGCTGCACTACTGTTATCAATTTGAGACAAAAGACTATATCAGCACAATCGAAGATACCCAACCACACCACAGATAATTAGAGGGCGTGGGGGTGTTTGGATTGCCTATTATAAGCACTTATTGTTTCTTGAAATAAGCAAGCAGCTTCACACTGCTTACTCAAAATAGCTAGTTTTACTCGCAAGAAAAAGTCTGGATAAGAGATTCCAAACACCCTCAAGTCTGGATTAATTCTAGTATTCATCCTAGACTCAAGTAAATAAACAGTTTTAATAGCCAACCCAAGACATCCGCTAGAAGAAGTTATAACCTGTGACACAACAAGCAGCACTCCCCATCCACATCATCATGTGCCAATTCGTATTCCAAAAGATAGGTTTCATAGTGTCTCTTCAGTGTATTCCCAACACCCTACACCATTTAACATTATAATGGTAAGGTGCAAATTCTCAGAGTACACATGAGCTGAGACCCACAAAATGATAGATGTTAAATGACAAGTTGTCATTAAAAAGGAATTACCGTCATTCTATTTGTAACCGTGTGGTTCCGCATCTTTGAGAAAACCTGTCCTTTCCAATTGATCCCATTCCCAACATGAAAACCACCTCTTGAAACCACCTAACAGAAGACAAAAGGGTAAATGAGTCTTTTTATAGGTTTAAATAAATTGACTCGTAGAGTCGTAGGTGTATGTTTGATAACTCACCTCTCTATATAAATTGTAGAGGTCCAAGCGCTTTGCATTGAGTATTGCATCAGGAAACTCAGCAAGGCCGCCTTGAGGAATAAGACGATTATGTCCTCGGAGGATTAAGAATTGCATCACATCCTTCAAAAACTCCTCCTGAAAGAGCATTTGAAACAGGAGTTTGTAACGATTTGAATCTTGGGAGGAATAATCTCATATATACCCTTTTAAAAGTTCCAGTTTCCATATTTACCCTTTACAGATGCTAAAAAAATCAAATGTGCCCATTTCAGAGTAAATCAATTATAATAGTCTTTTAAACCCTCTCTTACACACACACATGGCATCTTATACTTTTTAAAACGTGACTAACCTCAGAACAAACATGTATTGGACTTCTATCGCAACCATGTTTCTTCAAAGGAAGTGGGTTTAATGAAACTAGCTGTTTGGCTTGATATGAGCTTGATAATGACTTGCGATTAGTCACAGGGGCTGATCCTGCACTATTGTGTTTGTTCAAGGACATCGATGAATTATTGGTCTTCACTTGTCCTCCAAAATCATGTCCATTTGTCTCTGAAATCCCAGCAAACGGTAGCATTTTCTGGTGACGAATGTGCGGAATTGGTCTCAACGCAGCAATTTTTGCTTTCGGCCTAACAACTACATACCCATTCCCTGATTCCATTCCCTTGTATTCGTGGTTTATAGTAGGAGATAAACCATTACTACAGCCCGTTTCTTGGTTCATAACATGTCGTTTTCTACTTGGCGGAGGTTGTCTCATCCAAGGAGGAATGGGGGGATTGGTCATCCTCGTGTGGATATTGTTTTCTAGTTTTCTACAGAAAAATAGCAATCTGGTTGCATCATCTCTATCGAATGAAGCAACAGCTAACCCTTGAACACTAGCAACACCAAGTGCAACTAAACTACGGTAAGAAACATCTGGTGCTAGTTGCCTCAAAACCTGAGTAATTAAAAATGAAAAGGAAAAAAACTTTAATGGTGATGTAAAAGGACGAAAATGACTTAACATAGAAGAGGGAAAAACTGAACCTGTGAAGCCCATAAAGGGACCTTCATGGAAACTTCAAATACTGTGGCTCCACAAGCTATTGAAGCAGATTCTCGAGGCTCACAAACAGACAGACTGTTTTCATCAGAGCTGGATGCTGCTTGAACTAATTGAGTTTTATCAATGACTTCACTTTTTATATGATTTTCCAAAAGCTAAAACAATAAAGCACAAAACACCTCAGGTTTCAGAAATTGGATGAAATAGATAACAAATAATAATATGATAATTCATGATCAATGAGCACCTGATCATCAAAACATGTTTGTGCACTTCCTGATACCAAAAGTGAAATATATGCAGAACTGCAAGTTGAAATATCACATCGCATGGTCACTACACCACGAGAAAATGTTCCCGCCTGAAGAGGTGGAGGAAGTGCACTATAACATATAAAATGTCACATCAACAGTGAAATTTAGCAAACTATAATAAATAGCTTTAGCAGTTGATAATTAATGCTTCCACTACACACACATATATATAAATATATATGTGTGTATGTGTATGAAATTAATATCGCATGTCAAGATATGTATAAACACACCTAACTCGGTTGTGAAGTTTACTCCCGCGCATCTGAACAAAAACAAGGCTGTTAGTACTCAATTCAGTTTGGTGCTTAGAATGACAAAAAGATCATTGTCAATTGAAACTCTTTTAGCCCATGTGAAATAGGGTATAAAGCATACTTACTTCAATGCTCAAAAGAGCATTTAGTCCATCTTCCAATGGTTCCAATAAAGAAGCATCCTGAACATAACAAATTACTCAGCTAATTCAAATAGCAACAAGTCACCTATATAATACGTAGCGAATAACGGTAAATAGCGACCGCTATTTCATGTTTAGCGATTAAGTAGTATAAAATTTAAGAATGTTTTACATTCAATAATAAGCATTTTTAGCAATAAGAAGTAGAAAATCTAAGCGAACACCACCAAAATAGCTAAAACAGGTCTATTATTAATCATCTAAAACTCATATTTACAAATAAAAAGTTAAAAATAAAAAAAAATCTACTACAGGTCGCTAAGTAGTCGCTATTTACAGATAGCAGGAGATGGTCTATACGCTGCATAGAGTGCTATAGCTATTGGCAACAGGGATATAAAGCAACTTGTAAATTTAAAAATAGCTTGTTTCACTCTAGAATAAGCAGGAAAGCAGCTTTTTTATCCAAACATTCAGAGTGGTAATTTTGTTTTTTTTTTCTTTCAAAACTGCAACAAGCAGATAAGCTGACAAAATAAGCTACCCCAGTCCCCAATTCCAATCACAGCCCAAGTTGCTGACTTGAGGAACAAGCAAGAATTGAATCTTCACTCACCAACGTGCATGCAGATCCACAAACAAGAAACCTGACATTTACATCATCATCATATATCTTAATAGCAGGAAGGTCCTCGGGGTATTTTTCTTCGTCATCTTCACCCCCTGCCTCAGACGGAGGAACACTGATCTTGGGTGGGTCCCCCAGAAGGCATGGACCCAAATTGTTATTATCTTTCTGAGAATTATTAGGTAGTACAAGGTTGTTCCTAACACAGTATAGTCTGAAGGATGAATTTGCCAGATGGAAAGCATCCCAGGTATGGCTAGAAGAACTGCAGAACAACAGATATAGCATTTAACAATTTTAGAACTAAAAGTCAATGCTACATCAAAAAATTGGTACGAACTCAGATTGATTCATTAATAAATTTCATGTTAGACAAAACTTAATGATCATACTATGACAAGAAGAATGTATAATAATATTAAGGGTTAATACCAAGACAAGTTAAAAAACCCACAATATTTCCTCAATTTGCACATAAAAAGTCCCTCAAGAGAATCTTGGTAAATAAAGTCCATGAGCTTGTTAAAATCATACAAACATGTAAAAATAATGGTAAAGGTACCCAAGTACATGTAGGAATTTTTTTGCTGATGTGGATGCCTCTTTTTGATGTTAGGGTTTTAAGACATGTTAATTAGTTAGGTTAGAAAATAATCCACGTGGAATCCACCTTATTAGAAGATGCCTACTTGGCAGCAATGTAAGTAATGACGCTGCAATTAACCAGCATTTATCATATATATTTCAAGTTTGTCTAACCTTAACATGTCAGAATTCGGTTAAAGGTTTTCGTGCAAAATGAGAAAGTATGTTGTTTTTTATGGGGGTAACCCTAACATTAAGGCATTAAGCCATAGTTACCTTTGTACCACAGAAAATAGTGCATGCCGGAAATGGCAAGCTGCATAACATGAAAATGAGTTCTTCCAATATATCACATAAGGAATCCCCTGAGAAGATGAACACACACAATATTTACCTTTCAGGTTACCATTTGAGAAATTAAAACTAAGATAAATACTTGGACTTAAGTATTCCATTCAAATGCTCTCTCATACCTTCAAGTGCAGCGCCTCTGCTACTTCTTCGCCATCTGGAAATTCCAAATATACCTACATAAGCAATGAGAGAAAATGAGACCATACAGATGAGAAAATACTTTGATACATTGCAAAGTAACCCTCTTACACACTTGAGGATGCAATCTTTCAATTTTTCCCAATTTTAATCAACCAACTTTAAACTATTTGTAAACCAACTTACATCATTATGGATTTAGGAACCAGGTGACCAACCAGATTTTAAATAATTTACCTGTAAATTGCTGGTGTGGCACTGCTAATTCCACATGAGATGCCACATATGCAAAAAAATTCTTAGGTGAAAAATTAATAAACACATTCACAAGTTTTAAGAAAACGTTTTTTTTTTTTAATTTAATAAATAATTATTGGATGTTAAATGGCAAATAGCAAATAGCATGGGAGCAATATAGAAACACCAAGAACAAGAATAGGCAGCATATGAGTAACAGAGGCGTAAACCTAATCTTGAATTTGGTTGATAATTCATGCAATGCACTAGTCAATAGTGTGGATAATTAACGCACATATAACAATTCAATGTATAATGATGGTTTGGAGTGGCATACAGTTGTGGGCAGAGAGGAACCAAATAAGGCTGGTAAATCTTGTGCAGCTTCCCACACAGGAGGTCCAACTTCATCATTTGGAAGTCGTTGTCCTTGCACATACACAATGTTTGGTTGCACGGAATCAATAGCCTTACGAAATTCATCAGTGGTGGGAGTAATTAGCGTTTGAACCTGCATAAGTAGAAGAAATTGATTAAATTGCGTTAAAATAGTGTTTAGGGAGAAATAGAAAGGCGTACCTCTAACCGCCCAGAAGAAGTGATCTCTGGAAAGGGGAAGCTGAGGAGAGTTTCCTGAGGATGTTTATTGTTGGAATTTCTTCCAGATAAGACTGCAAGCATGGAACATGTGTGTTTTGCAGTTCCTTGAGCATGAAACATCTTCAATGCATAGAATGGAAGCAGCAAATCAGATTCCCTAACGGATTGAAGAAGAAACCCACTCGGATGAGGAATCGATTCGAATGAAGATGGCCAAATCGATCGTAACCTAACAGATAGATAGATGGATGAATGTTGTTGATCTCCAAATCGCGAAAGGGGGTGATGAGTAAAGTAAGGAATGAAAACCCTAGTCCCTAAAAATCAACCCTCACCCACCCAAATTAAAATTATATTGCTGAATTAAGAGAAAACGAGAATGAATAAATAAACAATCTTTGCATCCATCTCTTATCTCTTAAATAAAAATAAATTTTAAAAAAAAAATCCCTCTATCCATCCACTCCATTCCATTCATACGCAGATACGCTGTTTTGATCAAAACAACAAACAAACATCAACCCAAACAAGTACAACGATATAAATAATAATTCTTAAATAAATTATATTAAATTAAATTAAATCGTCACACGAGGTTTTAAAAATATAAAAACAGTTGTGTTAAAAGGAAAAACATGTATCAGCACACCAGTCTTTTATCAGCACACCAGCCTAAAAAACAATGTAAAAGCAATATTGCAATAAGAATATAAATATCTAAAACTTTTTGCGACTTCAATTGGATTTATTTATTTACTTCTTCCTTTGGTTGATGATAAGCATAAGTGAAAACAACAGCATTTCCATTCAATCATTGTACTTGATTGGATTATCTGCAGCTTTGGATTATGTTATCATGTTGGTTGGCACTCCGGATCGAAGAGATTGTTACTTTGTTCATGACTTCTACACTTACGCCCATCGTCTCTTTGATTTCTCAAATTCACTTACCCATATTTTTCTGCATCCTTTTAGTTTTAGAGGAGTTTGTTGTATACGAATACTACACGGATCCATCAGGTACATTTTGGCAATGCAATGCCAAAGTTATAAGCTTTAGGTCTAAAGGTGCGGACAATTCTCTACAAGAGCAATTTAACAAGGTCCTATGCACTGTTCATTTTTTTCTAGCATCTTTATAATCTATCAACACATTTTCATAGAGATACTGAATTACTTTTGGTGTTTGCATTACAATGATATATTCAGGATTTGACTCTAAAAGAAGTTGAAACAATTGTGCTTTCCATCTTGAAGCATGGAAGAAAAGGTTAGTTTTTAGCGTTGCTTAAAAGCATAAGATATTCTGTCTTTTGTCATGCTTTATGATTTTATTTAATAAGCAGTTTGCATGTCTGTCAATGAAATTTACTTTGGTTTATTTGTTTGGTTGTGTGTTTCTTTAGCAAACAAGTAAAACTTACGAGACACTTGGTGTGTTGAGTTCAGGTGACTCCCCATAATGTGGATATTGCAAAGGCTGCTCCTAATTATCATTTGTATACCCCATCTGAAGTTGAAGCTGTTATCATTCGCCTATAAATGAGAGTTTAATTTGACCAATTGTAGATGGTCTCTGATTTGTTTGGTTCAATCGACATGTATTGTGTACTAGACAGTCTAGATTATATTCAGCGTCCTTCTGAAGTATGGTATTTGAACACTTTGTAGTATGTTTTGAAAAAGGCATGACTTGTTTAAATTATTATCAACAAATTAAGTTGTTTCTTCTTCATTACTGACACTTTGCATTGATCCTAGTAGGCATGTTTATTTGTTTTTATGTTTTGGTATTAGGTAAGTTATCCATTTTTTCCTCCATACACCCTAGTTATCTTGATCTCGTCTGTGCTCTAGTCTAGTGTGTAATATATCTATTATGTATGGATTAGATTATACTAATGAGAAAATTTAGTACTGGACATGTAGTCTTTTGAGGTTTAAATGGTTATCAACGAGAATTATGTCCTCAAGGAAGCAAGAAGGGTGGATCATTCTTGGCAAAGTTCCATGTTTCGTATGAAACGTTTTTTGCATATATCGAGTGGAAATATTATACGTATGGTTGTTAAATAACAAATCCAAAATTTAAATTTATTTATATTTATAGACACGGCCAAATTCTAAGCCATAAATTTAAAAACAACCGTATGTTTCGCTGATGTCATCAACTTTATTTGAAATTCTTGTCAAGGCAAAAAAAACACACACACATGCAATAGTAGTAGTGGTCTCTCTCTTTGTCTCTAATCACGGAATTCATCCATGAACTTGTTGTGGAAGTCTGTCAACCGTGAAACTATGGCTGGAATCTTGTCCTCTTGAGGCAATATTGTGCACCTAAAATGCCACGTTCCTGGGACCTGAACACCCTCTCTCCATTAACCACTCAGAAACAACAATTGTTATAATGTATAATAACAAAACAGGACAGAATGCAATGCAATGCTATCTAACCTGACCAAAACCACTGCCTGGAACCACAACGATACCCGTCGCGTTTAGGAGACGTATAGCATAATAAGCATCCGGTGCCTTTTTAGCTTCTTCTGCTGCTTTTATTGCTTTCATTGGCAATATAATTCGTGGAAAAAGGTACATCGCTCCCTCTGCTTTGTTGCAAGTAATCCCCTCTAAGCTGTTAAATGCATCTTCCAACGTCTATTGTTGCAAATTGTAGAGTTTAAAGCTAGATAAATCAATATATCTACATATAATGTTTCTCATCCAAGCTTCTACTATTTCCAAATTCTAGTTTCTTGATTTCAACTGACCTTGGCACGTCTTGCAAGTGATTTCAGGATCCCATCTCTCTCAGAGGTATATGAATCATAGGATTCATCTCCAACCTGCATGCACATACATCATATGTTAAAATAGGTTATTATCACAAGTGCATCTAAAACATGGTGCTTCTAAACTTGGTGGATTTAAATTATGCCACTAAAGTGGAAGGTCATTCAACATTCATATGATTTGAGTAACAAGAAAAGCCATTTGCTAAACCAATTGTAGATTTACCAATATGTATGCATACAAAGAGAGAATGAAAGAAACCTTAGGAGGGCTCATCACAAGGCTTGCAAGAATTTGACCGGAAATATTTGAACAAAGATTCACAGATGCCACCTTGTAAAATTGTTCCCTAACCTCGAAACTAAACCCAGTTACCTCCATGTAACCGCCTCTTTTCCCACACTCACCATGATATCCTGAAGCACCACAAAATTACAAAAATTTAACAATTTGTACGAGTTATTTTTTTATTTGGAAAGTAGTATACCTTTAGAAACCGATTGAAAAGAAACCAAAGGGATATCCTTATCACCATATCCCATAGAACGACATATTTTCTTGAATGAGTGAAATTTCTTGTTAGGTGCATAAATATTCTCCTGATATACCTGCAAAGAAA
The DNA here is from genome assembly GCA_025215565.1 of Flaveria ramosissima. NCBI lineage: Eukaryota > Viridiplantae > Streptophyta > Magnoliopsida > Asterales > Asteraceae > Flaveria > Flaveria ramosissima. Next base: position 92,583,925 of record CM046035.1, read on the forward strand.
GTGTTTATGGATATCCTCTTAGTTGAAATTGTAATGCTAAAACACAACCGCATTCGATGTCGATGAAATGCTAGAAAAATCTGGAATAGATTCTTTACCTCATCTGCTAATAGAACCAGACCTTCTTTCTTGCAGAAGTCCACAATCTGTCGTTGGTTTTCTTCAGCAAGAACCTATGCAGGGGTGGAAAGTAATTAATCAAAGCTTAAACATACAAATGACTTTGGTAGTCATTTATATAGTTTGAATCTATATGTATTTACCTGTCCTGTTGGGTTCCCTGGATTAATTACAACCAAGGCCCTGACAGTAATACCCTTTTGTCTAGCAGCTTCCAATTGCTTCTTCAGTTCAGAGATCTCAAGTCCCCACCCAGTTGCTTCATCAAGATAGTAACGAACCTGAAATATCAGCAAACCTTATCTTATTATATATCTTGCAGATTAATAAACTAATATTGAATGCAAGCACCATTTTCATATTTTAAAGTAGGGTTACCAAGAGTTAAAGCACAATATTTACTGCAAATAAACATACAACTTTGTTAAACTAATACTTAAATACATACTAGGGTGCCACCATGAAGAGCAATGGAAGCAGAGTAAAGCGGGTACTGAGGAATGGGACATAAAATTCCATCATTCTCTGATCTTATTAATAATTGCATCATCATATGGACCTGACAACGAGTACAATAACAATGATCACTTTTTACATGCTCATGTAGTTTCAAAATCATCAATTAGGATTGACACATAAAAGTCGAATTTACCCCTGGACTCGCACCATCTGTTAAGAATATATCATTTGGATCAGCAGGAAAACCATCACGAGCTTCAATACCAGCAGCGATGGTGTCACGCAATCCTTTAATACCCTGAGGCAAAAACCATAAGGTAACGAACAAATTTAAATAGCATTTAATTTTTTTGACCCGTTGAATGTGTGTCTAATTGTTCAAATTAGAGAGCTAGAAATGAGTTAATCACCTGACTGTGGCTATACGCACCAGTAGCTCTTCCAGGCATTTGATCCAAGATCATTAATGCTTTTTTTATGGAATCCGCACTGAAAGAAGTTAGTAGTACAATCAGTAAGGCGTTTGTTGATCCAAGAACAAGGAACTGTTCCATGAATGGAAATTACATAAGAATTAATAATGAATATTATGGTACTTTAAAGAATCTAGTGATGACAAAAACTAAAACTAGATAGAATAAAACCATACCTAAACAAATTGTTTGTTTCCCTCCTGTCCAATAAGGCAGGGTGATCACATAATGCAAGAACCTGACATAACATAAGTACATAACATAGCACCCATGAGTAGTGTGACGTGGAAATTATAGTAAATTCGCAGCACGCCTGGCTACCTCTCGAAAAAATGTTATAGGCTTCTGACCAAGTGATTGTGGATTTCCAATATTGCAGTAGAGTATCTAGAAAAGTTGAGAGGAATAAGATGTTAGTAGTGAAGAAGAAATAATATTAATTATGTTTGTTGTCATTTATTTGATGAGAAAGCATGATAAGATCGAGATGCATGTCATGCAAAAAAGATATACCTCTCCAAAGGGATAAGAACCTGGATTTGCTTGCAAGTCTTGTTGTAATTTCTGTGATAATCAAACATAAGAATATCTTTTGCATGGGTCATGGATCTTGTAGCATTCATAAATAAATATAAGTACCTGAGCCACAGAGACAATTTCACCACGAACAGCATATTCACAATTCAATACCTAAAAATATGCATTAAGAGAAATCGAAAACATTAGGGTTGAGGGATTCAACGGTAACAGAAACGACTAAGAAAAGAATTTGAATGGATAATGAATAAACCTTATGGTTGAGGGATTCAACGGTAACGGGTGGTGTGGCACCCATGATTGTGTAAGAACGAGGGAGATGTGATCTTGTATAATAATAATAATTAGACGAAGATGAAGAAGAAGAAGAAGAGAAAGTGGCCAATTTGACGATGAACCTCTTTGTTCTTCCAGTCACTAATTTCCGCATTTCCAGTATGATGATATCATACCACATACCAATCAATCAATCAACCGATATGATATGATATGATTAAAGAAACTAGTAATTAACATTGGGATGCATGATGTTGAAATAGATAATGCTCTGCATGTTGAAGGAAATTAAAAGCTAGCTAGGGTGGTGACTGGTGATGGAATATAAATATATATGGTTGTATGTGGTGGGGCTTGGTCATTTCTTCCGTTAACTCCTTCACAATTTGTGCGCCATCAACCCTTTCTTTTCCTTTAATACACAAATAAAAACAAATAACAATATATACTGAAACATAAACATCAATTTTCTTTGTGTAAATAAACTATTTTATTCTTTTTTATTGTCTTTCCTTTTTTATATAGCAACATGTAGCATTGTCATAAATCAAATTAAGAATATATTGATAACAAGTAATTAAATACAATATATTGATAATTGGTGAGTTGGCTTGTAGCAAGGCCAACAAATTCAAGAACCCTCCTCGATCCCATACCCAATTGCATAATCACAGTTGTTGAGTAATCCTTCCTTCCATGGCATGCACGCGTATGTGGGAGTTGTGAGATTAATTAGAGGGGTTATTTCTTTATTTTGGATTGAAAGTTGTCGTTTGGATCTTTTTTCCCTTGAGCCCCTATGGGGCACGATCTAGCGATTCTACCACACCACCAAGGAGTCCGTAAAGATGATATCCATGGTGATAGTCATGCTACAATCTCGATCACTGATGGTTACTGTGTGGATAAAGGGTGTCTTTGATGCCATCAAATGAACATCTATAAAACATAAATAACTCTGAATTGGATCTCATCACAATGCTTGCTCTTTGTTTCCATCCCCGGTGCTCTTGAACCCTATATCGATCGCTATGAACCCTTTTTTGGAAATTTCCTGGTATTGGTCACTCTATGGTTCATTTGGAAGACAAGAAATGAAAGTACATTTGAAAACAATCAATGATGATTAAAGAATTGATAGAAGATATAAAAGCAAAAACTTTCATATGGACTAAAAATAAAACCAAATGGAATTCATGGGAAAACTGGTGTACCTATTAGTTGTATTTTGGTCGTATCATCGTTTGACAAAGGTCAAAAATGGTCAAAAGGGTCTTCAACTCCGGGAGCATAAAGAAAATCAATCGGTATTCTCTCAAATCTCAATCATTATCCAAAATCATAATCGAAAGCTCGGTCTTCATTCAATCTTTGATTCACCATTTGATTCAAATTCATTATTGGTGCATTCGGCCACCAATTTTAATATCAATTTCATCATCTAAGTGCATCCACTGCATATTGCATCATCAACTTAAAAAATGGCTGAGTCGATAAGAGTCCCATTAGGTAGTTTGATTGACTCAATTTGAGCCGGTCATTATTGATTTCACCTTAGTTACGCCTTACAAATCATAATTATATTATATCATGTTAGGGCCTGCTGAGATTAGTTCGACTGTTTAGGTTTGATTTGATGATTTCACTACCTTAAAGGCTCCTTGTTAGTTTTTATTCATTGGTTTAACATTTGATTTAGGAATCTATTTAAAAAATATAGGATTTGCTTAAATTTGATTGATTATCGCTTTGAGTCTTTGAATACTGTGAATAGTTAATTAATTGTTACAATTTGTTTAGGAATCACTTTGATCGCACATAAAACTATTTAAAGTATTTTAGTTTATTACTACTTGTCCTCAACCCGAATAAGGATACATGTTTTTAACAATAAAGTTTAAAAATGCCTTCAATTTTATTTTTGTCTAACGCCTTTAAAATCATTTAGTCGCCCTTGCTATTAGCCATACAAGCACATATATTCAATAAAATGACCAACACATATATTCAATAGTTGTAATGTGACCGTCAATGAATTGAAAGAGCTAAATGCCAGTGTACATTGTACAATTGAATTGACAAGACTTATTCGTGACATTGACTTGGATTGGCGCCTAGCTAATCGTCCTATATACATTGATTGAAATACCGTCTTTGATACTAGTGGTTCTTTGTCATTTGTGATGTGAGATGGTGTTTGATCACACGATTAAAAAATAAAAAAGAAAAACCTAGTAACATACAATATATAATATTATTTAATCAAGTCATACGCACTTACATGATTTATGATAAACGTACTTGACAAATAAATTACCAAACATAGAAGTATTAAGAAATACGTAAATACATTGCTGAACAAACTAATAAAGAAGCTCCATAAAGACCGTCATTATTTGGCCCTATTCGGTGACACACATTACATGACTTGAATTAAATTACTTGTACTTTACAAACCAAGAGAAAATGGAAAACCAGTGTTTCTTAACCAACTACCCCCGCCGATAAAGTTTCCTGGGGTGAACCCTTGAGCCTCTGAAGTACTGGTGATCACCTTAAACCCTTTCCATTTAACTCTACCTGAAGTCCCAGCCCCAGCCCCGGTGTTCTGGTACTCACCATAGTATAATGTGTTCAAGGCAAAGTTCCCATCCCACTCATACCATCCTGCCGGATTAATCACGTTGCTGATTGTTGACTGCATCACCACCGTCCTCGAATACTGTTTCCATGGTCGTCCTAAGTATGTTGGAAAACTGGATTGTACGGGCTGGAGATCAGAAGTGGCACCTATCCTGCACTTTTGAATCACGATCCCAGTGTTTTGGTTAGGGTCTGTGCGCCCTTGTGCGGTGAGCATGTTCTTTTGACCAGAATTGGGGCGACGTGCATGAATGTCACAATCTTGGAAAACGGCTGCAGCATTTCCAAAAATAAAATCAACAGTACCAACAATCAAGCAGTTGATGTAGAATTGACGGTTTTTATGAACGTAAAGAGTGTCTTGATACGCTAACATGTCACATTGATAGAATGCTGAGAAATCGGAGCCCACTCGAAGTGCCACTGCTTGGTGATTTGAAGCACCAGCCGTGTTTTGGAAAGTTATGTCCCGTGCCAAAAACCCATCACCTACAATTGCTGCAACAACACAAAATTCACTTATTAATTAAATAACCAACAGACCCACAAATGAATTAACAATTATTTAAATCGAATTAATTACAAAACCCTATGCTAGTGCCAAGGAAATGGCTGCCTGTAGTTTTTATTTTTCTTTTTTAATAAAAAGAAAACAACATAAAGGAAAAAAGATGAACCCTGCAATGCATGGCCCACTCTGATATTGATGAAGAATAAGAATACATACGAAATATTAATTGGTTTTTGTATTCGCAGATTGAGCATAATTGGCTGCTTAATTTGTGGCAAGATTGCAATAGTAAATACATAAAAAAAAAGCAAATACCATTCGTAATTTGACGCACTGGTATTCTGGTGGTAGCCGGTTCGAGTTTTATTCTTGTAAAATACTCTTAGTTGAGCTAGAAGATTCTTTTTATTGTGGGATTTCTTTTAATTATTTAGATTGGAGTGCGGTCTCAACTAAAAAATAAATAATTGAGCCCGATTAGATTAATATTTTTTTTCCAAAAAAAAGTAATACAAATTATTGAAAAAAAAGTTTTAAAGTCAAATTAAAGACACACTGATTGCGCACCACCTGTAACCTTTCAGTTTGCCATCACGCTTTATTTCTTTAGAGTTTACAACTTTAAAACTTATAAATATTTTATAACATTTAAACCATTAAATATAATTTTATAATATGAAAGGGAAATCCAAATATTCTAACTTTAGATTTCAAAAAGTCTATATTTGTTGATTATAAATACATTCTAGCTTTAAATTTCATAAAATCTATATATGTTGATTATATATTCATTCTAAATATATTAGAAATATATATATATATATATATATATATATATATATATATATATATATATATATATATATATATATATATATATATATATATATATATATATATATATATATATATATATATTCAGAGAATAACATACGAAAATTTATAAGGTTAGTAAAACTAATTTAGTTAGAAAATACTAATATGAAAAGTATAAAAGTAATTGTAAAAAATGTATTGATAGAGTGTTTAAGTACAATGGTATTTAAAATTTAAAAATATAGAATAAAGGTGGTAAAAAGCTAGACGTGGTCCAATTAGCTACATAAGAACGAGTGAGCAAAAAGGATGAAGATAGATCATCCTCGAATTACATTCACCCACCTAAAATGAAAATCTTATGGGTTTGCACGTTCATTTCGACACGCATGCATAGATGATGTATCATGCCCAAAGCAAACGCTTTTATGTATAAAAAATGAAATAAAAGATTCCTTTGTAAATTAATATATACACGCGGTATAAAATGCTATAAGTATTGACTGGACTGGTTATTTTGGGGTGCCTACACGTGAACCTGTGCATAGTATACAAATCAGCATATCACTAATAGTAACTACTGATATTCCAAAATTGCCCTTGAATATGTAAAATAAGGTGATGATTTACATAAAAAGACACAAAAGCACATAGTATACAAATCAGCAATAATAACACACGTCGTTTAAAACGTGTTTTCTTTATACCGGTCAAGAGTTCAAATATATAAACCATAAAGTCGTCGAAATATATTAAATAATGACAGAATATAAAACATGATATACCAAGCAAGGAGTATTAGTTATAATATCAAATTTTTAAAAGTTTTGTCATGGTCGTTGCTTACGAACCAACATATAATTGTTTATTAATTAATTTGTTTCTTACTTTGTCCAAAACAATATATAGTTTATTATATATATACACGCACATACATACTTATATGCGTATACGTATGTGTGTGCAGTGGCCGGTGTTTAATTTACATGCACAGTTATTAACTTATTATTATGTATCCTGGATGTAAGGAATTAAGTGGTCGGATCTGTTAAAAAGGTGGTGTAAAATGTAAACTAAAAGGTAAAAAAGACAGACAGATAGATAGATAGATAAAAGTAAGTAATTAATTAAGGAGATGGACGGAGGGTAAGGTAGGTAGGTACCGACGGTGGCGGACTCGAAGGTGGTGCTTCCTCCTTTGACGCTGCGGCTACCGGTTATGATGGTGTTCCTCCGGCCGTCTCCCATAAACATGATGTTGGTCTTGCTCTTGGGCACCTCCACGTTCTCCCGGTACACCCCCGCCTTTATCCTGATCACGTACCTTTTGCTGCTCTTTGACGGCGCCGCTGCCACCGCAGCCGCCACCGTCCTGTAGTTGCCACTGCCATCCGCAGCCACCACGACGTTGGGCGTGACCGCCCCCGAGGACGACTGCAGCAGCTTCCTGTCGCCGGCGGACAGCCAATCCGGCCACATCTGATGATGATGATGATGTTGGAGGTGCTCGTTGAGGTTCCTCCGGGCGTTTATCAGCAGCTGGTCCGTGTCGGTCATGTTGCAGATCATGGCGAGTGCGTTGCTGCACATCTTCTCGACCCTCTCCTGGCCTTTCTCCAGCTCTCTCCGGACCTTCTTATCGGCGTCGGCGTGAGAGAAGCCGTCGAGGCAGGTCTCCTGGTCGGTGATGGCGGAGCTCATGAGCGTCTTGAGGTCGGCGGCGTGCTGCCTGAGGGACCTCTTGGTGTGGTACTCCTCAAGGTCCTTCTCCACCTCCGTCAGCTCTTCCAGCGTCTCCGCCACCATCTCCAGACAGTCATGAAGCGCATTCAGCTCCCGCGCCGTCAGGCCACCCCTGGCAATCAGCTTCTTTATCTGGAAGTAGTTCTTCTCCACCGCTACTTTTGTCACGTTAACCGCCAGCTCGATGACGTCCTTCTGGCTCCTCACCTTTTTGGTGACTTGGGGGTGGCTGCTGATGCTGGAAAAGCATAACTCTGGGTACAGTGTGCTGCTGCATGATGATTGTACGATGGCGTGAGCTGTGGAAGCCGTGATGCTGCTGCTGCTGCTGGAGTTGTGGGATTTGTTGACTCCGACGACGATGCCGATTAAAGCTGAGGCTAACAGGACTGAAGCCAAAGCAGCAGCTACAAAGAGCTTCTTTCTTTTGTTACCACCTGACTCCAACACTCCGCCGAAGAAACCACCTTTCACCCCGCTGCTACTCATTATTTCAAACTATTAATTATTCGAGCAGCTTTTAGGTTTATTCGTAAACCCACATGCCCTCCTTCACTGCATGCCCTCCTTTTATCGGCGGATTTCAAATCACAACCAACATTATTTTTTTAATTTTTTTTACAATATATTTTTCTCCCAAAGAATATATATATATAAAAAATTCTGATTGCTAATCACATGTTTGCTTTCCTTTTTTAATACCAATTTCTTTTTTACTTTTAATATCATTAGACCTTACTTTTTTAAGCAAGTAATTATCTCAAATTACTTTTTGTGAAGGATAATCATCATCAACGTCGTATGGTTACGGGCAAAAGATAGATTCTATCATAAAAAGGTATTAATAACCGGTAATGAATAAATTTATATAATCTAAAAGTTTAATAAAATAAAAATATAAAGTTATTATGTTTATATTTTAAAAATATATTAATTCAATTTTGTCATTTAGAAGTTTTACAGGAAGCAAGTTTTAATAACTTGTTTGGTCATTATTCATTATCTAATTTTGTCATTAAATTGTATATTTGTTTAAAGGGTTTAAAGGGTTGGTATGAATACATATATATATATATATATATATATATATATATATATATATATATATATATATATATATATATATATATATATATATATATATATATATATACATCTACATATATATATATATACATATACATACATATATATATATATAGATATATATATATACATATACATATATATATATATGTATATATATATATATATATATATATATATATATATATATATATATATATATATATATATATATATATATATATGTTATTGGAGTAGTTCGGGTGAAAAAGAATATATATAAATATAAATATATATCTTAAAATCAAATATTAGAGAGAACAATCGGGGCCATTAATTGAGCCAAAGATATATATATGGTGGGGGTCCTCCCTCTTTGTTTGATTCGTTTCTTTTTCTTGTTGGCCCATGTGCGTTTTAGGTGAAGCTTTTGAAAATAGCCAAATTAAATTAGTTAATCATTATTATCTATAATAACTAATTAGAATTAATTACAGAAACGGTCCCTCCACTATTCGATTATGGAAAAAGCCGGAATTTCCAGAATATATTTGATCGTTTTTGGCGAGATAGATGATGTTGTTTTAGGCTGCTTTTCCCATTCGCTTAAAATTAAAGTCACACAATGTTTTTCACGACCTGATTATTTTTTATTTTACTTTTTAAATAATTTAGTCCAATTTTGTTTTGGTTGATGAATCGTTTTTGTTTGCGGCATTTTTCAATCCTTTATTTCTATTTTTCTTGATTCGGTATTTCAATAATTTAATTGTCAATAACTGAGATTGTCGTGTCACAAGACAATCATAACTTAGAATATGCATGATACATATGAGATGTTTAAAATCCACAAAAATTGACAATAATTTGAATATGATTGTGATTACAAATTGGATATATATTTACAAGAATACATGTCAAGTCGTGGGCCAAGATGCCTTTAAAGTTGTTGCCAATCACCCCCTTACCAACCAAAATATAATATCTCGTATGTTACATGGTACGTTATCAGTAAACATAAAATATACTAAAACTCAAAAAAAATAAAAAAATAAAAAAATAAAAAATAATATTCATACTCTAATAGAAAGGTATCTTGGGATGACACGTGTCAACACCACAATAATCCTTACCATAATTTTTCCGTATCTCTCTCTCCTATTAAATAATTATCTTAATTACTATTTAATACTTTTTTAAATTTAATAAATTAAGAAAGTGATATATTTATTAATGTTATTTCTAAATAAATAATTTTATATAAAATAATATTTTTTTCTAAAGCATAAAAGTTTTTTAAAAATACGAAATATCTTAAAATTATATTTTTAAAAAGTTAATTTTTTAAAACCAAAAATAATTAAATTTGGGAGTTATAATAAAGTTTTTAAAAATGACATTTTTATACGGTTTGTTTTAGAACAAGATGTTTATTTTTTCAAAAAAAAATTAATAACAAAATTTTAAAATATTGATATAACTGTTTTATTAGTTATAATCATTTCATACACATAATTTCAGTTATATCGTATCTTATAATATCATTTTATAATTAATAAATTTTATTATACTAATATTTTATTTATTCAACCTATGTAACACACAAGTTTACTAAAGTTATTTAAAAATATAAAGAGAATATCATACGACGCTAATATAAATCTTACCTGACATCCTAAGCTAGTTTAATTGTAACAAATGTCACGAGGGCTAATAAATATTCAAATAAGCGTACACAAATTAATTTTATATTAAGTCTACTTACAAAAGTACACAAATTAATTTTATATTAATGGTTTGTCTATTTATAACTCACACAAAGCTTGTTTTTTACCTTCAACTTTTAGAAACTTGTATATTTATGAATATGCAACCATTAGTTTAACTTAGTAACAAATGTGTGTGCCCCTAGTTTATACGGTGTTGGATTAAGTCTCAATAGGAACATAAAGTTAATTTAAATTAAATATATAAGAAGTAGAAAAAAATTATTTTTTTTATATTGTATTGATTTTAGCCCATATAGTTTTTCTCTGTTTATTTTCGTACTTTGTCTCATCTCATGGTTTTAAAAACCAACTATTTCAAAAAATTAAAAACTATAATTATATAACTCCAAGATCCTATCAATTTTCATACTTTTTGTTTGTTTATTTATTTATTTAAACAACAAGAAGGGGCTCTTTTTATTATCACTAAAACTTTAGCCGGAGATTAAAAGATACAACCACATATATACACTATATGACCTGAAACAAAAGCATAGGAAACAGTTACATTATTCAGCCAAAAATTTAAGAGAACACCATGAATCCAAGTTCTGAATCCCTACTTCGATCGGTTGTTCACCCAATATAAAGCAAGTTCTTTAATTTTCAGAAAAGTTGTTTTACCTTCAAATATTTTCTTATTTCTTTCTGTCCACAAATTCCACACTGTAGCTAGAAACAAAGCATAATTTAGGTCCTTAATAATATATATGCTAAAAACTTATTTATTACACAAGTTAAATAAAAAAAATTTAATAGTTAACAATGAAGTAGAAGATATTAAGAAATATTCAATCTCGGTTTTTAATTTGTTGATTAATCAATGGTAACAATGTTACAACTAAATAAATAACTAGTAGTAAGCCCCTCTACGTTGTGACAGGGTGCGTAAAACTATGCCAAATAGCATCAATTTCACACCACAATCAGCGACTACCGACACCGAGATAAGAAAGGGAAAACTTAAAGCTGATAAACATTGATTGTTATATAATTTTTCTTACAAAAAAATTCCATTATTAAACCACGAATGTCAAAAGAAAAAAAACTGAGCCTGTCAGAGATACAAATCAAATATTCATGTATCAGATTGATAAATATATATTTTACTAGTATGGGACGGTATCAGAATAGGTGATACCCTACCCCATCACCGAGACCCTAAACCCACTTACCCGAATTTTATACCTGAGCTTAACCTTTGTTTATCACTTTCATTCTTTTATTTCTGATGACCTATTTACATGAAAGTTTTTTTATTTAAAATATGTATGTAATGATATTATTTATATTGAAAGGCAACTTTTATGTGTCTTTTATGAAGCACATAAATAGTCATATTTTAATTTATTGTAGTTGAAAAAATATAAAAATATACAAAAATTAGACTGGAAAGAAAATATGTACTTGGAAATCCTAAACAATATTTAATTTATAAACTGATAGACCTACTCATAGTGGCGGAGCTTGAACTATTTCGTATGGGGGCGGGGGCGAAATTAATTTTTTTAGGGGGGGCGAACTCGATATTTATGTAAAAATTTACACTACCGGGCCAAAAATTTACACTTTCGGACTAAAATTTAACACTACGGACGAAAAAATAGGGGGGACGCCCCCCCCCCCCCCCCCCCCGGCCCCTATGATGCTCCGCCCCTGCCTACTCATAACCTCCAACGTGACCAATACCCAATGTATAATTATCCGTCAAATACACAATGGACATTGGCGTCGAGTCTGTAACTTGAATTTACAATTAAATATAAGGCTAAGATTAATAATAACAGTTTCATACACGTATCGTTATTCTTATATAGAATTCAGGAATTGTATGTGATAGAGCGGATGAATAGATTTCTTTTTTAAGAGACGAGAAACATTGATAATGAAATTTAAAAGAAAAAAAGATAAAAGAAAATAAAAGTGTCAAAGAACAAGCTGTCGAAAAGAAGAAAAGGACTTGAAATGAGATATTTTGTTCAAAGAATCATGATATGATATTAAAGTAATATTCTTTTGTATATTCTATTTTATTTACACTTTATCTTCTTTTATTTTTGCATGACAGGTTGTCAATAGAAATTACTTTTTTTTAACAGCCTACAAAACAAAGTGAACTAATTATTGACATCTACATTAACACGATTCTGTTCTTGCGACCTAGCTGTATTTATTAATAAGGGGAAATTGCAAATATAAACATTTGACCATTTATGATTACCAAATTAAACTTTGACTTCTAAAACTATAAAAAATATAAATGCATACGTATATAATACAAAATTATTATTTTTTGTTGCATGAATTATTTGAAAGTTTTAATAACCCTACCGTTCAAATTTAACTTCATTTTTTTAATCTTTTTTACCAATATGATTAAAATAAAATATTTTTTTTATATTTTTCCTTAAAAAACTCATAAGTCAAGATCCACTCGAAAAAAACTCGACTTAGTTTGTAAATGAGCGGAGCTCGAGCTCAACCTGACTTGACTCGTTTATAGACTCGTATGCACTAATCGAATATTTGATTCTTTTATTTTTAATACTATGAAATAAACAATAATATGGCAATAATCTTGAAGCTTTCAATCATTACCAACTGATTTAGTAAGTCCTTTATATATCTAAATTATTTTTAAAGGGTTTTGTTAGTAAATTATAACAAAATTATCATATTGTTAAAATTTTAAAAGACAGTAAATCTTTCTATTCTAATAAAAGGGTAAATTGGATGCCACATGTCAGTACCACATTAATTCTCACCAAAATTTTCCCGTCTCTCTCTCCTACTAAATAATTACCTTAATAACTAATAATATTATTTTAATACTTTTTAATATTTAATAAATTATGAAAGAAATCTATTTATTAAGGTTATTTATATATAAATTGATATTTTTAAGAAGTCAATTTTTAAAATAATAATAATAATCAAATTTGGGAGTTGTAATAAGAAAATTTTAAAAATGATATTTTTATACTGTTTGTTTAGAATAAAATGTTTATTTAAAAAAATTTAAAAACATAATTTTTAAAAGTTGATATCATTGTTTTATTATTTCAGTCATTTCATATCTTAGATAACATAGTATAATTAAATAATTTATTATATTAATATTGTCACACCCCAACCTTGACGGCGGAAACGTCGAGGAGTGAGAGTTAAGATCGTTCACAGCCACATAACGCTATTAATAACTCAAATATAAATTTATCATAAGTTTCAATTGTCACATTACGTACATAAGTCTCAAAAAGAATAAAATCATAACATAAAATGTAACAAGTCATTCTTATTTTATTTATTTATCTAGGTCCATTCCTAGATATGCATGCTTCAAAGAGTAGATCACACACTTGAGGTATTCCTGAAACATGTTAAAAATAAAAGGTCAACATAAAAATGTTGGTGAGCATTCCATAGTTTTCTATACATAAGTATATAAAAGATGGCAATTCAAGTCGTAAGTTAGTGAATAAAGTGATTAGGGATGTTATGAACAATGCAACAATCAAACCTTGACAATAGTTTTACAAGTCTCAAACGTTAAAAGTATATACGATCAGCTAAGTGTACTTGGATCAACCAAGCAGGCTTGTCTTACCCATAGATCTATGACTTCGCTGGGCTAGCAATAGTTAATGATTGTACATATAACGCCATAACATGGTAACCACAAAAGTTCAACTAACCACAACTTAACATGATGAATTGCCATAAAGTTTACAAGTCTCAAATAAGTTTACAAGTGCAAAGTATAAGTTAACATGTTTCACCCCAAAGTGTGAAAATAAGCAAAAAGGGGTATGGAAATACTCACATTGATATATGCATTACAAGATGATAACTAAAGATTAAAGGATGATCCAAGGTAATCCCAAGTATTCATTACAAGGCACCTAAATATATATTACAAGATGAAGATTAATAATATGATTAACGTTCAAATGATGATTAATAGTTTTAAGGGGTTTTTGATAGGTAACAATTCACAAAGTAATTATTTACATTTATAATTCATTAAAAGAATTATATATGTAAATATTTTAGAAATGAATCTAAATATAACAAGGTTGGAGTTCAAATAGTAATTATATTTTCTTGGTAACAATATATTTGTATTTTATATAAAGATGTGAAATAAGAATAACATTTATAATAAAAGTTTGTAATATTTATATAAAAATAAAGTCTCATAGCTAAATAAAATAAGCACATTTTAAACAATAATTTATACTTGTTATATGTACAAATAATGATTTGGTGAGTTATACCGATATTCAATGTCTATTTTATGAGTAATATAATATATTATTTGAGCAAATAATTGTTTAGTAATTAAACAATATTTTAAATTTAACTTATGAGAAATAATCTAAATATATTATTTGAATAATGATTTAATAAGTTAAGCAATATTTAAAATCTATTTAATAAAGAAATTGAACAAATTATATTGTTTGTTTAAAATGATTAATAATAATATTATAAGAAATAAATTTCTAGAAAATTATTTAGGTGATTTTAAAAATAATTAAAGTTTTAAATGAATTTAGTATATTTGTTATAAATTTTTCTGAAAATTATTTTGGGTTAAAAACCCCTAAAAAAAATTACATGATGGTGCCCGGGTTCGAACCCGGGACCTCATGTGTGTGGGGAAACATCTTAACCAGTGAACCAGGCGTACAGCCGTGTCATAACTCGGCCTGTTAATTGTTTAAACCATTGTTACAAAGCAATCCCAAATGCATATGAACCCTAGTATAATTTTGATACAAATCGAGCATCAACTTGATGTTGTTAACTCAATCAACCATGGGGCTTTTGCTCCCCATGGTTAAACGTTCATGTAGATGTAAACAATTACCCATTTGATGATCGATTGAAGATACCCACTTCGAAGAACAACTCGCGGCCGAAACAGTGAGTGTGCGATGGTCATTCGTGGATGATAACCCAATTAATTTAGTATGAAGCTTCGATTTGTGTACTGGACCAAAAGCCCTTTGCCAATTTTGGTCCAAATTGCTTGGACAGTGGCCTCGGCCAAGTTGCAGGTCCGACGAAAATGACGATGTGGATGCGATGATTTTGTGTTTTTCAGGCGAAATTGACTATGATATTCGTTTAGGGATAGATAAAAGATCGTTTTGGTTGAGTTAATTCGATTCTTATTGTGTTTTAATGCTCCAACGGCTTGAGATTGATGGCCGGCGGTTACTCGACTTGTTAAGGATCCATAACCGCAAATTAATCTCAATTAAAGATCATAATGGAGTTTAGAATGCGTTGGTGAACCGATTGGAGTCATTCGGTATTAAAATCGAGGGGTTTAGGGATATTTTGGGAGTCGCCGGAGCCGTTGCCGGCGATGGCCGGTGGCCGGCCGGGAAAACGGGGAGAGAGAAAGAGGGTAGAGGGTTTATTTCGGAAATTACACCTTTGGTCCCTGTGGTTTTCAAAGTTGTCATTAGGGTTTTAAAGTTTTGTTTTAGTTTTAAATTTAATTACAAAATAAACCCTGAAATTTTAAATGTTATCATTTTATGTAGAAAGTGATTATTTACTAGTTTAAAACTTAGTTTACCATCGTTATTAATGTTATTATCATTAACATCATTATTATTATTGTTATTATTACATTAACATTATTGTTATTAATGTTATTATTTGTAATAGTAATAATATCTTTATTATTACTATTATAACAATTATTTTTAAGATTTTTATCCCTTGTTGATAAGTTTTATATTATTAACCAATGTTTTAAACATTATTGATATTATCTTTATTATTTTATTAAACCCTAATTTTCAAACATATTAATTCCACAAAGTATTAAAATTGACATAAAAGGTCCTTACAAGAATAAACGACGTTACTTTTAATTAACGTAAAAATACAGGATGTTACAGTCTCCCCAACTTAAAAGAATTTCGTCCCGAAATTAAGAATGAACTTAAATGAACAAAAGGAGTTATAGTGAAAGGTAAGTGTACAACGAACAATGTTTGTCGTTTAATTACAGGTGGAACGCTTCACCTTATGGAATCTTTCAAGATTCCTAGCATAATAAACGCGAGACGTTTTGAGACGAAACGTTGGAAAACGATGACAAGTTACCGTGGTACCTTAGATTTATAAGTCACAACCTCTAGAATATAATGATGTCTAGAAATCAATAAAAGACCAACAATGATAAGAAAGGTTAACCGTCAGGATTTAAGAATCCCAAACGTCACCATATAAAACGATCTTAACGCATATCTTGAGAATATGTATCTCTCCTTTGACCAAACATCGGCCTAAGAATAATACGATATGTGAAGATTTTGGTATAAGTTCACAACGATAGTTAGGAACATTATTAAAAGCAGAAAATAAATTGATCATCCACATTAATGATCGATATTTAACGACATACCACGGTATACGACTATTTGAGATAGATACAAGCCAATTTCTCGACCCATTAACCCACATGGGTCAATATGAAATTAGTTAATCGGTCTATAATGCACCATTTGTCATCATGGCATCTAAGATAAGAGGCACTTAGTGATGAAAAGTTAAACATGAGATTCATAGGAACACGAATGTTAGGCTTTGCCCTATGTGAAGGTAAGACACTTGGACACATACCAAGTTATGTCTTTTCTTCTATGCCAAATCCATGACTACAAGTTACGAAGGTTTATAAACCTCCACGTCACAATGAAAGTAATATCGAGTCTCGTTAGTCGAAACCAAGTTAGAGTTTCAAAGATTTCCAAGGTTGAGAGTTCGAAAGTGATCAAGAAGTAACGCAAACAATAAGACATGCATTTGTAACCATGTTTTGCAAGGTGACAAATTTCCAATTATAGATTGCATACGTAATTCATCAAACCCATAAGTACAGTCGAGAACATTCGTATGACTAGAAAGACATAACCACAAGTTGATAATGTCTTTATTTAGTAGAAAGATTGATTAAGAAGGCTACCATCACACAATCATGCGTTGATGATAACTCAGAATGAAAGTTGATAAGTAGTGAATAAATGGTTCGATATAGCTAGATCAAATCAAAACATAAGGATAAAGGAAAAGAAATCAATTTAAGAATTTAAATGCTCCAAGCTCGAAATCAAAATCAACCTAGAGTGATCGGGTCTCCTTTCAAGTTCAGAAATCATGTTTTGGCTTGTTAGGTCCAAACACTAACATTGGTTCACCCTTCAAGTTACTACATGTTCCTTGTCACTTGATTAAAACCTTGGTAAGTTGGAGATCAAGAAATGAGAATAGTCATCAAGGTGCGGTTTTCACTCCTAACTTGATGGTGTATTCCCAAGGTATGACCGCTAACTTACCAAAAAAAAAAAACGTTAATTTTTTAATCTTTTTATACAACAATATTGTACTCGTTTTAATGATAAAAAACTCATTTTTATGGTGTAATTTTTATAAAAAAATAATATGGTATATAAAAGTTATGAACATTAAAAAAAATAGAGAAAGTTACAAAAAGTCAACAAAAGTGCTTATTATAGTGAAATTATACTATTTTGTAAATAAATATATGAAATGTTATTTAGCGTTTTTAAGCTATTTATTTATTTTATAAAAAAGGAAAAAAAATCCATCCATTTATCTGTATCTTTTTAGTTCTTTTGGTTACTCTTTTTTACATTTTCTTTCATGGTCTTTTATTTAAAATTTTTTTATTTTTTATTTGTATAACGTTTTGTCTTAATATGAAAAAATGTTGAAAAAGTTTTGTTTATTAACTTTAATTTTTCTCTTAGTTAAAAATTTTTTGTAACATTTTCTTATAATAAGATATTTTTTTCTCCTTTCGTAGTGCAGCCTCAGCTTTGACAAATTTGATACCTGCATATGGAATTTATCACTTATGCACCTGCTCTAGGTGTAAATTCGGTATTCCCTTTCCTTTCGTTTTAAATCTTTAAAGGACTTTTAGCTATATAAAATAAAAAAACAAAAACAAAGAGAATACAACTGACAAACAATAAAATGTTAAAACTACACTATTTTGATAAATATTCTCCGAAGAAAACACACTATGTTGCTAGGAGACCTCGGGTAATGCAAAAACTACTATACCATACACGTGATCAATTCATTTCATTTAAGAAAAATAATAAAAGGCAAAAAAAACCTGAAAAGTAAAAAAAAATTAAATAAATAAAAAGCAATGCAATATCAACTTGCACACCACGCTGTACTAGAAGTATATGGTTACTGTAATAATCGAAATTTCAAATAATTGCTCTTATAAAACATTTTTGAAAGAATTAAAAAAATTATCTATAAAACTTTATACAATGTTTTATAAAAAAACTTTCTAAAAAATTTAAAGTTATTATCCATAAAAAGAATTAAAAAACATTTAAAAACTCATTTTTCAGTAGCTAATGAGAATAAGAGTGAGAAATAATAGAATTCTCAAAACTTAATAATTATAGTAAGAGAAAATTGCAAAAATAGTCTCTGTGGTTTGATCAAATTGCAAGTTTGGTCCATAGAATTTAATAATTGCAAATTTAGTCCAAACATTTGAAAGTTTGTTGCAAATTTAGTCCCCACCGTTAGTGTCCGTTAGTTTTTAACGATCTGGGGACTAAATATGCAATATGGTCAAACCATAGGGACCAATTGTGCAATTTTCTTCAAAAATCAAAAAATAAAAAAAATCAAATAAAAATTTAAAAACTAAAATTAATATTTAAAAGATTCAAATAAACTTTAATAAAGAAATTCAATAATCGCTAAAAAATAGAATAAAGATTAAAAAATAAACCAAATTTAAAAAGTAAATAAAAGTAACAACAAAATACATATAAAAATAGAAAAGGAGAAATGAGAAGTATGCTTAAAATTTTATTTTTTATAATTATTTTTGATAAAGTTCACATGTCATGTTTAAATCGAAGAATCCAAAAACCTTGTGAAAGTATAAATTTGAAAAACGAAAAATGGAATCAAACCTTTTTTTATTATTTTAACTTTAATATGATTTTTCAATATTTATTTTGAATTTTATAAATGTTTATTTGGTTGTAGTTTTAAATTTTTATTTGGTTTTTATTAAATTATTTACTTTAATCGCATACTCTTTTTAATACTTCTCGCTTTCTCTTTTTACATGAGTTTTATTTTTAACTTATTTTATTTTATTTTATTTTATTTTATCTCTTTGGTTTGATTTTTTAACCTTTATTCTATTTTTAACGATTAT
Source organism: Flaveria ramosissima (assembly GCA_025215565.1). NCBI lineage: Eukaryota > Viridiplantae > Streptophyta > Magnoliopsida > Asterales > Asteraceae > Flaveria > Flaveria ramosissima. Next base: position 92,603,587 of record CM046035.1, read on the forward strand.
TGAATTTATTTATTAAAGTTTATTTGAATCATTTAAATTTTAAATTTAGTTTTTTAATTTTTATTTGATTTTTTTTAGTTTTTTTATAATTTTTTGGAGAAAATTGCACAATAGGTCCCTATGGTTTGACCATATTGCATATTTAGTCCCCAGATCGTTAAAAACTAACGGACACTAACGGTGGGGACTAAATTTGCAACAAACTTTCAAATGTTTGGACTAAATCTGTAATTTTTAAAATCTGGGGACCAAACTTGCAATTTGATCAAACCACAGAGACTATTTTTGCAATTTTCTCTTATAGTAAATATTTTTTTCAAAGTACACAATTTTGATAAATGATTTTCATCTACACTAAATTGAAAAAACAAACATTTTAGTAAGTATTTTCTTTGATACACCAGTTTTATAAATAATTTATTATTGTGATTACTAACTTTTTGCTGATTTTCATAGCAGGTAATGAAATATATAATGAATTTATACATATTTTTTTGAAAAACTTTTTAAGTCAAACAATTAAGGTAATGAGAGTTTAATTATTTCTGGGCAACACATAAGTCGACAAGGTAATAAATAATTTAACAAATATATGGAAATGACATTTCTCACACTAACCAACCAATATATTTATCTTTCTGTAGAACAAATATGTTTTCATGTTTTAAATAAGTAATCAAAACATATTACCGTATATCGATAAATAATAATTTATCAGATATCTTCAGCTACTTTTAATCTATTATTATATATTCTTTTATTTGATATGCTTTTTATGTAATTAAATAAGGATTGAGCGTCTTTTTTATTGGCTCTTTGTTACCAACTTGCAATATTTTAGTTGTCCAACTTCCATTTGCATATGGAGTTTGGAAATTAAGTAAAGATTCTTTTATAAAAAAGTATATATATTGAACTTTTTAAATGTGAACTTTGAAATTCGTTTCTTAGTGGTAAAGCCTGGGCGATTTGTTGGTATGAGATGAATACTAATTACGCTTTTGTATATTTTGATAAATAATAATCAAACTTATCATTTATTTATTTTTAAATACTTTTTCAGAACGGCATCTTATCATTTATTTAATAATATATAATCAAGCATGAAATATTTAAATTGAGATTTGGCTATCAATTTATAATTCATCTAATCAAGTTAAATATGAAAGAATGCAATTATCTGTTTAGCTGTAAAGTTTTTTCTTTTTTGTATTTTCGATTCTAAAAATAAAGATTTAGAGATAAAAGGAACAATCCATTATTTGAGCCTATGGAATTGGAAAGGGTTAAGGGTCCAATTTATATTGTTTGAACGCTGGCCATTTACGGTAACATTAAATATAAAAATTAATAGTACAAAAGAAGCGGTAAAAAAAGAATAGACCGGGGATGGAATGGAATGGAGGACTTAAACCTTACCGCATTCTAGAGAGAGGTGTGGCCAACGAACCGACTGAGCTAGCTACATTTTGTGTTTATAAATATCCAAGTAGCATGGGTTTATCTGGAATTTAAGAAATTGATATCAAGTTGCTATGAAAATAAATATAGACAAACAGTGAAAAACAATCCATCACAATCACTTTAAAAATCTATATAAAATAACTAAAAAGAATTCAAGCTTAAAAAAAAAAAAGTCACCAAAGAACAAAATAGGTATCATACTTTATGTACATTATAATATGTATTATCTATACTATTATATAAAGCATTTTAGAATGATAAAATTATAATTATAATTTACTTATAGTGTAAAACAACTAAAACAAATTTTTAAACACAATATACGAATGTTAGATGCTATAGTTCCTAAATTGCCCCATTGAATAAGCTTGTTTTGATTAATATAAGAGATATTTAACACTAAATTAGGGCACATATTTTTTTAAAAATTAAATTATACACGATATTTCTTCTTTCTTCAAAAAATTCATCAACAAAAACTGTAGAAAATTTTCATCTATGTAATCGATTCTTTGATTGTGTGTTTCCATTAAATACTCGGTTAATCTTGACAAAATTACGAGATTTTTTCATCAACTCCTCTCAAATTTGAAGAAATTCATGGGTATTTTTTTTAAATGAAATCATACCCGATTTTAAGTATTTCTCAACCATCCAAGCTTTACGACCATCACGATTTGCCTTTATAAAGTCTGATAATATCGCATTCGACAGACTTCATCAACGTTCTCATTTTGGCTTCGGTTTCATCAAATTTTCTTCAACAAAATGTATATGTTTTTTGTTATATTTGAGCTTTTATCCTCTGCGATTATGATTTAACCTATCATTGTCTACAATTGTGCTTTTGGATTAATATTATTTTACTTTCATTTAGTTGATTTGAATGTGATCTACTCCATCAATCTATATGTGAAGATATATTACATGCTTCTACTTTTTAAACTTCTTTATTTCTTTTTATGCGTAGTGACATATTATTATTATTATGTTTGTTTGTTATTTACTTGATATGTGTGCAAATTGTTTTGATATATCTGAAAATAATATTGAAAATCGCACTTTTATTCCACACTTGAATTTGACACCTTCAGACAAAAGGATTTTTTTTTAATTTCAAAGAAGTGTGTTTTGCAATGACAATAAACAAGAGTCAGGGACAATCGTTATTCAAAGTTGGTTTGTTTTTAAACAGGGATCATGATCAGCTCTATGTTGCATTATCTCGAGTTAAAAGTAAACAAAGATTAAAACTATTAATATTAGATAACGATTGAAAAATCATTGTATACAAAGAAATTTTCGAATGTTTATGAATTTGAAATATTATTTTTCATGTTCAATTTAATTTGTTTATTACTTAAAGTTCTTATTTATAAATTTATTTCATTCTATTATACACTATTTAGACGTATAAATATTAATAAAAAAAACTTACTAATATTAGATGTAACTAATGTTAAAAATTATACATAAAAGTCCATATATAAAGTATTATCAATAACATTATAACTTACGAGTCATTTTAAACAACAACAAAATTTTTGTATTGAACACATGTGTTACACGGGTTTTTAGCATAGTTATAATATAATAAAATAAATGAGAAGAAGGAATGCACAAAAAAAAAATAATCATAAATTTTTACTCTATGCATATAGGATAGTAAATAACCAGTCATCTTAGTTTCAATTGTAATAAACATTAATTTTTTATCAATAGCAAACAAACAGTTTGTTAATCAAAGCTTTTTGCGCAAGAGTATACAATATAAACACATAATACAATAAGACTGGAACTTAAAGCTTCATGTAATAGGGGTTAACTTTGATCTATTTATTACTCATATCAAGGTTAAAGTTTTGATTCCTACCGGTCGTACTAAAAATAATAATAAAGGAGTATAAAATGATATAAACATAAAACATAATATGAATGTATCAATATGTTTTTCAAGCTCGTAATTATATTTCATGAACATCATTGAGTTTTTCAAATGATGAGTTACGTAAAACATATTGGTAAAATAATATAATTATGTACTCTTAATATGTAACATTCAATGATAAAATTACAATAACAAAAATAACATGAAATAAGTTAAATAATAAACTACAAATAAAAATATGTATAAAAAATGATAAAAATTATTTGACAAACTTACCTGACCTATTGACACATGTTATTGGGATATTTGAGGATGATGTTGCTCAAAACATAATGTATCTGATGATGAAACTGTTTGCTGAGAATTTACTTTCGAGAAAACAAAGCTTTTCAACAAAAATATCACACTCCACCTAGGATGGGACCTACATCGTCACATATTGATAACAACTTAATATCGGAACTAATATAATAAAATTTTCTTCTATAACTTTAGAGTCATTACAATAATATAAAGGACATTCAACTATGATAACCTCATAGTATCTTAAAGCAACTCATATCTAACTTGAGGGTCACCTAAGATACACCATTTAAAACCAAACACATACGTCACCTAGATATGTTTGTGAGCTAGGATACGTTTCTAACTTAAATGTAGAATTCAAATTCTTCCAAAAAATTTATTTTAATTTATTTATTTTTTAAACTACTATCATTTAGTTTAAACTACAAATCTAAACATTTCAAATGATAGAAAGTTTAAAACCAAATGACAGTAACATTCAAAACATTAAATAAACAACACATCCAAATCTATACTTATTAATAAAGCAATATCTTTAGTGTCACGTGTCATTCTCTTATGCCTTCATTCTTTTGATTTCCCGCCTAAAAATGTATCTATCCTCATTTTTAGTCATAATTCATTTGAATAAAAGCAATTATTACTATAATTAAGAGGAAGTTTTTTTCCTAAAATAGTTTATGTAGAAAATTTATTACCAAAAGAGTTGTTTAAAGAAATGTTTCTTTTCTTACTATAATGTTATTGGTTAAATTTATTTCACTTTAAAATAATATTATTTAAAAAAATTTAAATACAAAGGTTAATTAATAAAATTATAAAACCATTTGGTTCATATGGTGTAATTAAATACAAAAAGTTTTCCTAAACTTATTTTTGTTTTTTTACTCAGACTTTATTTTAAATCGTCTTTACATATATGTATTTTGACTCAGATTTAATTTTTCATCAATAATTTAGTTTCAATTTCACACAAAAGTAGGCACATTTGTTTTTTTATTCTTTTTAGAAATATGTATTTTTTGAAAATGCATTTAAGTAGCTTCAATGATGTAATAAGAAAAACTATTTTTAAGTACCTTCAGTTCAAGATGTTGATATTCCCTCACCTTTCAGAGCATCACCTGTCCATTCTCCTCCATTATCTCCCATTCACCCTTATCATATATCTCTTATCCATTCTTTACCAGAAGCTGTTGTTGCATCTGTTGAATTTGGTGAATCTACCAGTTCATCATATGGGTCTGAATCATCTTCGGATGAGGAGGATCATCATCCTGATTTTCAATGGCCTGAGAGACAAGTACACTCAGAGGCCGGTGCTTCAAAAAGCTTTGTAGAATCTGAAGTAAACCGTCTTGAAGCCAATGATGAAATGATCTCTGAGCTGTTACCGAAGGTAGCTAGAATGGAGAAACTTCTAGATATAAGATCTAGGATCATAAGAGATAAACTCCTTGAGCTGGTTGAGAAGGAGAAAGAATTAAAAGAGCTTAAAGCCAAACAAGAAATTAGTGGACACTTGGATGCTGCAACCATCCAAACTCTTGCAATGGAAGAAATCTCCTTGACAGATCTTTTCTATATAAGAACATGTATTCTATAAAGATACGTTAAAAAAATACTAATGACAGATGCTAAATGTTATTGAAAGGTTTTAAGAAAATATTTATAAAAAGAACTAAACATTTTTCAAGATGCTAAATTAGTTTTTATTTGATTGAAACTTTATCTTTTTAGCTTTACTTAAAAAATATTATTAAAAACATAAATAATTTTTCTAATCATATTATAAATAAGAAAAATTAACTTTCCACTAAAAACCTATTTTGGTAAATAATTTTGAAAACACTCATTTTGTTAAATTTTTTTTTACCAACACTACATTGAAGAAAACTCATTACAAATGGTATTTTGATGGTTTCAAAATCTAACCCTGAAATATATTACAAGTTATAGTTGAATGTTTTTTCCACCCAAAAACAAGTTGACTCTCTCCTTACCAAACATGTAATATAATGAGTTTTTACAGGTTATACTAAATTTTGAATTGAAACATGTTGGATTCTTGCTAATTGAAACAATCAATTAAATATTTACTAATTCACTTGTCCTATGTAATTGAGAAGAAACCCCATACGCGTCTTCTATTCCAAAATGATTTTAGATATTTCATCAAATCAATGGTCTCAAATAATCAATTCAGGGTTTCGATTTCTCAAATCATAATATCAATTTTTAAATGGAAAGATGAACCATTTTATATCATTTTTAGTTTATTAGCATTACATGGTTTCGATTTTCCCCAATTCATGTTATGTTTAAAGTTCAAATCACCGATCCTTTTACTTCTTCATTGATCTATATTATATCATTCACACCCCAAGTTCTAAATCAAACTAGCTCTTCTGCAAAGTTTCAATTCAATACTCATATATACAAATCCCGATTGCAACAGTAGCAGTGATTCGTACGATTCAAGGATTTCGATTTTCATTTCAATATAAATTTTAGTATTTTGGTTTTTTTACATCAATTTGTCGATTTGTGTTTTTGTTAATGCAAGCATGAAACTTTGATTTAGTTTTAATTGATGTAACCATGAAACAAATTTATGTTTTTGGTCAGCAAAAAGAGAAAATCACATAAATGATCCATGTGGTTTAATCAAATTGCATGTTTGGTCCCCAAGCTTTAAAAATTATAAAGATAATCCAAACTTTTGTGTAATTATTACATGTTTGGCCCCTGGCACCGATTCAAGCTATATGTTGTAATATCTCGAGTTACAAGTACACATGAATTATAATTATTAATATTAGACAATAATGATAAAATTACAAAGTATACAAAGAAGTTTTCGGATGTTTATAAATGTTCTCATGTTCAATATAATTTGTTTATTACCTAAAGTTGTTATTTATAATTTTATTTCATTTTATAATATACACTATACAGATTTATAAGCATTGATAAATAAAAACTAATAATATTAGACATAGATGAGTTTAGAAGTTAAACATAAAAATCGATATACAAAATATTAACAATAATATTATGACTCACGAATAATTTTAATTAAAAGTAATTTTTAATAATTGAACCCGTGTATTACACGGGTCTTTAGTCTAGTTACATATATAATATCACGAGTTTACGGTTATGTCCTACAAGGAAATTAGGACTAGAGGAACTGAAAATGTCAATTTAATATATGTGATTAGAATTTGACAAAAAAAGTTCGATACATAACATAAGCAAAAAGACATACATTTATCTGATTTTACTAAACATTCAACTATCATTCACCATTCTTCGTCAAATGTCACTAATCACGCGCAAAAATACAATCATATGTATAACTATTGTAAAAATATAAGGTTTTCTAATATAACATGCTTACAACACCCACAAGATTAAACATTTCATCAAACTAAAACAAACATGCACAATCATTAAAGAAAAATTAAGTTTCATCATGACAAGTTTTAATAGGAGTTTAGCCACGAGGCTTAGAATAAAACACACCCCAAACTCAAAAAAGTAGAAAAACTATTATAGATCTAAAGGAATTCGAATCAAATCAGGTGAAAATAGGTTGGATGATGTTAAATCCTCTTTGAAAGTATCACATCTTTAATATGGCTTTGGAATTTCTAAAAAACTCTTGAAGTAGACTCAAAACACCTAAGGGTCAAGGAAGTCTAGAGTTTTGAGAGATATAAAAATTATGTTACAAAATAGGAGTATTTGGGTAATAAACCTTTCAGAAATGGCCATATCCATGAATGATATGATAATAACAACCTTTCAAAACTAAGTTGATTGAAGTTTGTCAGTTGATATGGACATATGTAGGTTAGATATAATCATATCATCAATATTTTTCCCCCTAAATTTCTTTAAATATCGAGTGTTAGCACAAAAATATTGAATCTCCACCAGAAAGTACAAAATTAAACAATAAAACAAATAAGTGTCTACATTAATAAATTCTAAAACAAAAATTACTTTAAATGCAAAGGAATACGTATTATTAACAGATCATTTATGCATTGTGCTACTAAGTGATTTCACCATCGATCTTACTACTAACCACCACGTAAACTAATACTAGAATGTTTATTTAAACGTGTTTAAACTTAAGGAAACCTAAGCGATGTGTTTCTCAATGCTTGTAGATTGGTTATGGGTCGTAAATACGAGCAATTGGCTTCTTAAAGATGTTTAGAAGATTAGAATGTGTGAGAATGATCTAAGGTTCGGCTTTCTGTTAATAGGTATTTTTTATGGAGCGAAAGGTTTAGGATTTCATGTTTAAAAATAATTAGAGAAATGTAGTAAAAACGGTGATGGGGGCAGATACAAGGGCAATATGGTCTTTAGGGTTGGCATCACACAAACACATCTGGAATAATATCACCATTTACAATCAATTGAATTGATCAAAGGAAGGAAGGAAGGCAGGCAGTCAGAGGCCAGAGCGATCGGAATGCCCGGCTTTAGAAACATCTGATCTGTAAGTTTACATCTTCACTTGCTTTCTGTGATCCATTCCATCATCTTTCTTTCTGGTGTTTCCGTTTCGATCCTAATTAATCAATATCTAGGTCAGGGAGGTTTAGCTGTTCACCCAATTTCTTTAGGGTTTCCCCTTTTGATCTTGCTATTTCACCAAAAACCTATTATATTACCACACCACACCACACCACACACACGCTGCTCAATCTAACCACGCTCCTCTCTTTTATTAGGGTTCACCTCTCCTCCGCCCACTCAAATCACTATACTATGTCTGTTTGTCTTCTGCTTTTTCTATCAGGATATGAAATTACCTACTTCAGTTTATCATTGTTTGTTTATTCTACCTGGACCTCTCCTCTCCTCTCCTCTTTAGTTAAGTATCCCCAAGCAGAATAACATAACAACATAGGTATACAATGGACCCAACACTTCTACAAACCTCACTTTAACTGTAACATACATCCTTTCATATTCTTCTGCTACATTTCTACTTTCTGGATGCAACCACTTTCAATCTGGACTGCTGAAAATATCATGGAACCCACCTATTATAAAACTGTGCCTGTAGTTATGATTGATATACACAAGTCCTGGATCAATCACACAATACAGTCTATTTCCAAGAGAGTTTTACATGTGTTTTGGTTGTTCTAATGAAATACAGATACTTCCCTATGTTTACATGGAGCAATTATGATATGATTTTATATCCACGAGTCTTTTAATTTTCATGAGATCCTATTTTTGGAGCTCCTTCACTGTGTTACTTTGAAGTTTGAATTTGATATAAAAAATACCACAAATTTGTTAAAAATGACTACTGACATATTGTGGATCTTTGGGTGATCTAATGGTTAGCAGGCGGAAAAAAGATACTCTTGAGGTGAATGCTCAAGTAAAGAACAACCCACGACTTTTTTTGCTCATCATTTATCTGTGAGATGGCTGAGAAAGCATGTGTAAAACGTCTTCAAAAGGAATATAGAGCACTTTGTAAAGTATGCCTTCCGTTTGTTCCATCACATATCTTTTTCTATCAATTATGGTCACATTTACAGTCAGCCTTTGTTTTCTGCATAGTGCTTACTAGTTTGGAGTTTGGACTTTTTTCTATTGTTGTAATTATAAATGATATTCTATTTATCTTATAACTTGTCATATGTTTTTCTTCTTTCCGTAAACCAATTACAGGAACCTGTTTCACATGTAGTTGCTCGGCCTTCCCCAAATGACATTCTTGAGTGGCGTAAGTTTGCGTTTGTTTTATGCACATTATTGTTTGCATGTATGTGATATAGCTTAATGTGTTTTTATTTCAGATTATGTATTGGAGGGAAGCCAAGGAACGCCTTTTGCAGGTTGGTCTCCCCACCGTATCCCAAAAACAAAAGAAATAAATATATCATCGCATATATAGCTAAAATTTATGGTCACCTGCCAACCTTTGCTCGTTAAATTATTTAGGTGGATATTACTATGGAAAAATTAAGTTTCCTTCCGAGTATCCATTTAAGCCTCCAGGAATCAGGTATTTACAGGACATCACACCAGATTTTATGATTTAGTGTCGGATATATGCAGTCAAATGATTTCTGATTCTTATGATTGAGTTCAATCTTTCTTCAATTTTTTTTGTAGCATGACCACTCCAAATGGGCGATTTATGACACAAAAGAAAATCTGCCTGTCAATGAGTGATTGTAAGTTGCTGAGTTGAATAATACAATTTTCTTGAATAAATGATTTTTACTCTTGGTAATACCCTTTTTATTCTTTTCCAGTCCATCCAGAAAGCTGGAACCCAATGTGGTCGGTCTCCAGGTAGTGTGAATTTAACTAAAGAAATCAGCTGTGTATCCTATGCTTATGCCTATCTTTGTATTTTGATATGTTTATCTTTATTATTATTGTTATTATCATTTTTCTTCTTTGTTCGTTTGTCATGCAGCATCCTTACAGGGCTCCTCTCCTTCATGGTGAGTTTCATGTGATTCATAATCATATTTATAAAGGGAATACTGACCTTAGAATTTCATTTTAAATGCCAAGTTTTCTTACTATTTTTCGTTTTTTCTGCCATTTCCATTAACAGTAGGTCTTTTGCATACTATCCTAGATCAGTGACACTACACAAAGCATTTTCAGTTGCAACTTATTATTGAAATGATTTAATTGTTATAGCACTCACATTCTTCTGCCACATGTCATCATAATTTTTGTTATTATTGATGCAGATGGACAACAGCCCTACCACTGGTAGTGTAAACACCACCGTTGCAGAGAAGCAGCGTCTTGCAAAGGCATCTCTGGCTTTCAATTGTAAAAAGTGAGCTCATTATTTCATAAAGTATTAAACTTGAAGGAGTTTACTCTTTTTTTTTCTGATTTTAGCAACAAATTTTAAATTTTGCCCTTTATTACTGCTTTTAGATCCAACCCCGTTTTAATTGGTTTTTAATCTGTAAATTGCTGATGTTGCACTGGTAGATTCCAGATCTTCTGAGGGCATGCAAGAATGTTTTTCTTTTTTTTTTTTAAAAAACAATTAAATGGCAAATTAGATACTACAAGGTATATGAAAAAAGTTCCTGCTGTTATTTGTTGTACAACCCGTTAAAAATTACAAATGGGCAAGGTAGGTTTTTTTTTGGCATCTAAATAAAGGTTGGTTGTTAAAATTCAAAAAAAGTATAAAGTTTTGGCTGTTAAAAAACTTGCCTCATTTTAACTCACACACTTGATCTTTGTTCTTATTGATTACTTGTTGACAGCCCAACATTCAGGAAATTATTTCCAGAGTATGTGGAGAAATATGAAGAGGAGCAACGACTATGTGAACAACATGTTATTGAAGAACAGCCAGTTGTTGCAAAGCAGGAAGAAAGTTCACAAGAATTGTTGGGTAAAAAGGACGAGGTAAAAGGAGTAGAAACACCGAAAGAAAATGCCAAGAAACAGTCGTTTCCAATGTGGATGGTGCTGTTGCTAGTTTCATTTGTTGGTCTTGTAATGGCTTTGCCTCTGATGCAACTTTAAAAACAGAAACAAAGTTGGTAGACCTTAAAACTCTATTAAGTTTGGTCTGTTAAAGTTATCTGTAGTAATTAGTAAATACTATCCAGCAATGTTAAAATGTTGAACTTTAATTCTTCTTTTGTATATGTTTGTGTGCATACTCTTGTGCATGTGTTTGATTCTTTAAGTTTCCACCATTTGGATGAACTGCTGTAATGTACCAGATGGGGTTAATTATCCAACATATACTACTTTAACTAACTTTTGCAAATTGTCAGCGTAATTAGGCTTTGTCTACATCTTTTTACGTTGCATCTCAAGTGTATGTTGGTGATTCACTTTTGTAACCATTGTATACATGGAATTTAAAGACGTGCTCCATACACATTTGCCCAAGTCCATACTTATGAATAGAAATAGTCATATCTTATAGCCATGCAATATAAGACTTCACATCACATATCTACTTTTACTTGCGTATGGTCTTTGTTTCGACTAATGCATACGTAAAGAATGTGATACAGGGCCAACAATCACGCATCGCTCTTTCAATCTTGCAGCATTAGAAAAGGTCTCTTAGGTGGCATATGACCGACAGAATACTCAATATTTGTGACCTAGACACGTGTATTGTCTACCTTCTCATGTATCCATATGGAAATGACAGATGATTCTTCTGGATGTCAAACATATATATGAGAAGAAAACAAGCCACACATAATAAAAATCATTTGCTGTATAAAGGCATGATTAGAGTGTTAAAAAATGAAAGCCATTAAAAAATATAAACAAAACACGCGTGCACGCACGAAAACACACGAGTGTATTTGAGAACTCATAAGTATTTTTAGAGCTGGAATAACTCATCAATTGTTCATATTATTTAAATTTGTTTCTTTTTATATATGGATGTGTGTTTATGTATATAGAAACAATCAAGGTAAATGTTACATATTTTTAAACTTTTTAATTGTTATCTGCACATATGAAAGTGATATAATCTACACATGACTTATATCTCAGCATGCTTAATGTAAAATTGTTTTCTCATCCATAATTAGTGTACCAAACTACATTTACGAAAAATATATTTTCTTGTGTACTATTCATTTGGTTGTATAAATTTTTATGCATTTGTTTATGGAAAATATTGTTAGAGTTCGTATGTCCTGAATTTATTAATTAGTTAATTAATGTAGCTCGGGGAGGGAAAGCGAATACGAAGGAAGCCAAAAGGTCAGTGGATCAGTTTTTAGTTAATTATGTGGATGTAGGATATTATCTGATATTATTTTTAAGGGAAGCTAAAATATAATATAGATTTGAAAAGAAACAATTAAAGGAATATAATTTGCAATTGATGATGTAAGTACGTTTATACCTGTCCTGAAGTTGGCAAGGAATATAAAGTGACATCCTTGCTAAAGTTATATGACAAATACAACAACATAAGTAAAGAGTAGCAAGGAAGTCGTTCCACACAATACGGATGACGCCACTCTCATCATCAACAAACTCAAATAAGTACAAAAGAGGTGTCGTGACAAGAACAACTTGGTACGACAGAAAGCTCCACTAAAGAGGAAGTGTCAGAGTTAACTTTACAAAGCATAATCTTTTTTTTATCACAATAAGAGAAAGTCAACACTTAGCTATAGCTACACATAGCTGTAAAAGGTTGAAAGATGCTTTGTCAGATATCATCTTGTTATATGAAAAAAGAAACCACTTGGGAACCAAGGTAAATTGAGGAAACCCACGAAGATAAACCTGCCCAAGATGGAAGGAGCAGAATCACAAAAGGGTTTCTAACCATAAAGCTCTCACTATACAAGATCACATAATAGCTTGAGGGCATCTCATTTGCCTGTGAAACCACTCACACTTGGCATCTCATATATTCTCCCTCTAGAGTGCTAGCTCATTCTTCTTCTTCTTCTCCTATCTCTACTGAATTGCTTCCATGCAATATGTACAAGGCTATCTCTAATATTTTATCTCATATACTTGTTTATTCATTCGTCACATATATTCTATGCCTGACCATGCTATACTTGGTACTGACTTGAGCGTTGAAGTGCCCTCGGGGCTAAAACCCCAGGCCCTCTAACGTAGATCTTCTTTGTCGTTACATCAAGGTTTCGAGCTCGGGGATGAATCGCGGAGGCTAAGGTTAGCCATACCCGACGATGATGCCCGACCCGGAATCAAATGTAGCAACAAAAATAACAAACAAGAAGTCAAGGAGCAGTCAGATGAGACACAAGACAAGAGAAAATAATTTAAGTGTCCGGGCTTTGAATAGGCAATTATCACCTTCTCCCCGGCCTGGATGTTGCCCTTAAATCTCATCCCATAAAACCAGTCAAAAATGAATCGATCCTCCATATACGTACATACTTTCCCTCGCGCGCTCGCGCACACACACACAAAGAAAGACAGACAGACAGACAGACAGACAGACAGACAGACAGACAGGACAGACAGACAGACAGACAGACAGACAGACAGACAGACAGACAGACAGACAGACAACAGACAGACAGACAGACATACAGACAGACAGACAGAAGACAGACAGACAGACAGACAGACATACAGACAGACAGACATACTACAGACAGACAGACAGACAGACAGACAGACAGCAGAAAGACAGACAGACGACAGACAGACACACACACACAGAAGACAGACAGACAGACATACAGACAGACAGACAGACAGACAGACAGACAGACATACAAGACACAGACAGAACACACAACACACACACACACAGACACAAACACACAACACACAAACACCAC